>LPNX010671101.1:385135-461125 GCA_001517045.1 Pseudotsuga menziesii
TCTGCCGCTATATCGTGTATTTTGATTACTTGTTTGCTGATTCCCTCTGTCCAGAACTGTTGCCGGTCAGTTCCATGCCGTTGCAGATCCATCTGTTGCCGATCACTTCCGCGCCGTTGCAGATCCCTTCCTGAAAAATCTCCTACTTATGGTTGTCACCCGCACAGGAGCAAAAATCATGGAGGAAGCACTTGCATCCATCCAAGCCAAACTCTAGGAACTGGATGAAAAATTTCTCGGTCTCCATCTTGAGCATTCAGCTATGAACACCAGACGACAGTCCAAGTCTTCATCAACCAATGGGTTCTCTTCTTCCAGCAATTTTCGCGGTCCGAAGCTAGATTTTCCGCGCTTCAATGGTACTGATCCGACTGGATGGATCTATCGTGCAGAACAGTATTTCAGCCTTCATAATACTTTTGATGTCCACCAAGTTCCACTTGCCTCCTTTCATTTGGAATAGGAAGCTCTTCAATGGTATCGTTGGTACATCAAGGCTCATGAAGAGCTAAAATGGCCTGATTTTTGCCAGCTCCTTTTGCAACGATTTGGTCTTAGTGCTTTTGATGACTTCACATGAGCTCTCACTAAACTTCGCCAAATTGGCACTATGAAAGAGTATCAAACTGAATTTGAGAAACTAGCTAATCACACTGAAGGATTACCTGATGACTTCTACCAGAGTTGTTTTATCAGTGGTCTAAAGGATGCAATTTGCTCTGAGGTCAAAATGTTCAGTCCCAACACAATGATGGAAGCCCTGGGGTTGGCTAAGTTGGAAAAAGACAAGATGGCATCCCAGCAACGCTCCAAATCCTCTTTTGTTCCCTTCTGAAATATGGGTTCTCCACGACCTCTCATTCCGCCAGCTCCTCGCTCACCTCCAATCAAGCATTTGTCTGAAACAGAGATGCAAGCATGCAGAGAAAAAGGGCTTTGTTATAATTGTGAAAAGAAATTCAATCGGGGACATCGATGTGTGCAACAAAACCTCTATCTCTTGGCTGTCGATTCTCCACCTGCCTCTGAAATTGGTGAAGAAGCTCCCGATACAATGGATGCTCTGGTTGACATTCAGGTGCCGCGTATTGACCCTCCATCTCAGGATGACCAGCCCGAGATATCCCTCCATGCTTTAGCTGGAGTCACTGCCCCCCAAACAATGCGGGTATGCGGTTACTTCAAGAAGCTTCCTCTTACAATACTCATTGATTCTGGCAGCACTCATAATTTCATTGACCCTTGGATCGCCAAACAAGCTGATTGTTTTATCCATCCTTGCTCCAAATTTGAAGTCATGGTTGCTAATGGGGGCACCTTACCTTGCAAAGGGAAGTGTCGTAATGTGTGTATCTCTATGGGAGATTATAACCTCCGCTCTGACATGTTTGCCTTCACCTTAGGCGGATGTGATGTGGTTTTGGGTGCTCAATGGATGCACACACTTGGCCCCATATTATGGGATTTTGCTGAACTTTGGATGCAGTTCTCCCCCGATGGACACAAACACACATTGAAAGGATTACAACCAGGGTCTCTCAGCATCATCAGTTCACATCACATGGAAAAAATCCTTAAGAAGAGTTCCCATGGTGTCATCGCTCAGCTCCATTCCATTCAAATGCAACCATCAGCGGCCCCCACTACTCCTTTGGATCTCCAACAAATTCTGGATCGATATACAGGTGTTTTTGCTGAACCAGTGGGACTTCCACCTTCATGACCAGAGGAAATGATGGCTAGTTTGCATGCAGTACAAAAGTGGCGACCCTACCTCTTAGGGAATCATTTTTGCATCAAGACTGATCACCAGAGTCTGAAATATTTCCTAGAACAGTGTGTATCCTCCCCAACACAACAGAAATGGGTTAGCAAACTCATGGGTTATGACTATGAGATCACTTATAAGAAGGGTAAGAACAATATTGTGGCGGATGCCCTTTCTCGCACATTTGATGACCAAGGTTCTCTTTCTGCTATTTCTATGCCTGTTCCAAATTGGTTGCAATCGGTTCAATAGGGTTATGTCAATGACTCTTCAATATCTCAAATCATCCAACGCTTGGACAACAACCCTTCTGTTGTCCCACATTACTCTTGGGATGGTGCTTCACTGAGATACAAGGGTCATTTGGTGCTTCCCCAGAACACAGCTCTTCAACAAGCTATCTTCTATGAACTCCATGCTTCTTCGTCAGCTGGGCACTCTGCTTTTATCAAAATGTATGAACGGGCACGGCGCAACTTCTTTTGGCAGGGCATGAAAAGGACAATTCAACAGATGGTGGCTGAATGTGATACCTGCCAGCACAATAAGGGTGAAATAACACCCCTTCCGAGATCGCTTGAACCCTTTCCCATACCTACCCGGATATGGACAGATATTTCTATGGATTTCATTGAAGGGCTCCCTAAATCTGGAGGGAAGACTGTGATTTTGGTTGTGGTTGATCGCCTCTCCAAATATAGTCATTTTTGTGCTCTCAGCCATCCCTATACAACTTCCTCTGTTGGTCAAATTTTCCTAGACCAGATCTTTCGTCTTCATGGAATTCCTTCTTCCATTATCTTGGATCATGATGCGACTTTCACCAGTCATTTTTGGACAGAACTCTTTCACCACACTGGCACCACATTGAATATGAGTTCAGGTTATCACCCACAAACGGATGGTCAAACTGAAATTATCAATAAATGCTTGGAAACTTATCTTCGTTGCATCTCCTCTGAGCAACAACATCAGTGGGAAAAGTGGCTCCCTCTCGCTGAATGGTGGTACAATACCTCTTACCACACTGCCTCTAAAATGACTCCATATGATGTAGTTTATGGTCAGGCACTGCCATTTCTTCTTCCTTACACCCCCAGCAGTTCTCCAGTTTAGGCAGTTGACGTGGTCCTTCGAAACTGCGATGAGGTTCTTCGCATTTTGCGCGAAAATCTTCACATGGCAAGAAATCGCATGAAGCAACAAGCTGATCAGCACCATTTTGAGCATACTTTTGAAGCCGTTGATATGGTTTTTCTTCGTCTACAGCCTTACAAGCAATCCTCACTAAAACTCAAAGGGCGTCATAAGCTTGCTCCAAAGTTCTATGGGCCATATAGGATTCTTCAGAAGATTGGGTCTGTTGCTTATAAATTGGAACTTCCGCCTTCTTCCTGCATTCATCTAGTATTTCATGTCTCTTGTTTGAAGAAAGTTCTTGGCACCAACATCAAAGGCCAAACTATTTTACCAGAACGGGATAATGAAGGATCCATCTTTTTTGAGCCGGAGGCTGTCCTCAATAAGCGCACTCGTCAGCTTCGCTCTCACTCTATCACAGAGGTCTTAATTCAATGGCACAGAATGCAACCCGAGGATGCTACGTGGGAACCACTCCTTCAAATTCAGCGACAGTTTCCACATCTAAATCTATGAGGACAAAGCTTTTTCTAAGGGGGAGGGGATGTTAGGAACCCATGTCACTCCTTCTCTTTACTGTGTTAGCATATTGTTGTTGGACGCATATGTTTTTTAAGTCGTCCCATAGTAATTGTTGATCCATAGTTTGTGTTATTGTTGTTGGGTGCATATGCTTTGTAAGCCGCCTGTAGTATTTGTTGATCCATAGTTTATATTGGCCCATGGTTTTGACCCATAGTATTGGCGCCTATTTTTAGTATATAAGTGTGTGTTGAGGCCAATGAAGGCACCGTGAAGTTATTTTGTATTGAGCTTGCTCAAAGGAGGTTGCCCCCTCAAAGTGGCCTGCGATTAATATAAAAGTGATTTTCAGTTCTGCTTTTATATCATGTATTTTGATTAATTAATTGCTGCAGGGTCCTCACAGTACTTGGCATGCGGTAGCTCAATGTACCATTTAGCCGCAGCACTTGTAAGGGTGTGTTGGAATATCCTTAGCCTGATGGAATTGTCTATGATGCTGTTTGACGAGCACCATAGATGGAATGTCATGATGTGGTTTTGGGGACATTCCCCTACCTTTCCTTTAAAATTGGGAATGTCTGATGGCATCTTGGTTGGCATGGGAGGCCAAAACGCTTGATGGTGAATGGGGTCGTTTTCCAATCGAGCCAAATCATGAAATTTAAGATGAGCCATGAAAGGAATATTTGACCCTAGGTTAATGTGAGATGGGGGAGGGATGGTGGTGGGGTTTGTAGGTGCATAATGTACCTGCACAGCTGGGGGTGCTTGTGGTACCATTGTAGATAGACAAATACCCCCAAGTGTGATGTGAGGGGCAGTGCGAATGGAAGGGCCACTGTCCCCATGTGTGACAGGAGGGACAATTTATGTGGACAGGGCATTACCCCCCTGTGTGATAGGAGGGGAATTGTATGTGGAAGGTCCATTTCCTGCAAGTGATGTAGGTGGGATAGTCTGAACGGTTACTATGGGTGGTGGTAGTTAACTGATGAAAATTTGCATGACCATGCTGGGGCCATGTGTAGGATTGTTAGTGACAACTTGTGGTGTGGACATGGGTCCACTAGCTATGGCTATGCCAAAAAATGGATCCGGGTTTGCAACATCCATGGGGCTTGATGGTGTAGTATCGAGGTCTAGTTTAGAATGATATGGGTTTGAATCTGAATCAAAGGCTATGTTGACTTCTGATGGTGTAAGAGGTTGTTGAGAGTGGTTTCGACGGTGTTGGTTTAATTTCCCGAATGGTGGTTGTTCGCCTTTTAGGCGTGAGGAAGAGCATGGGGGATCAATTGTGTTAGATTGTATCAAATTGGTGAGAATTATGTTTGGACCCCAGTTTCAATGGCTTCCTATTGGCTGTAGGTGCTCACTCAGCCACCAAGACTGGAAGAAGACAGCGCCTAGTTTTTTCCTCACAGGAGTTCTTACTCAATCGGTGGGGGTCGTCGCTCATTTCACTTGGAAATTCCTCTTAGTGGCCAGCTAATTTGGGGTTCCAATGGTACTCCTCACAATGAGTTTCTTGGCTAAGCCCAAGTACTTCCCACGGTTAAGGTAGTCAGGGACTTATGTCCTCAAAGACTACAGATTTTTTGAACTCAGTGTAAATTGATAAATTTTAAGGGCTCTCTCAGCATCATGAACTGAGTTGGGTTGATTACATGGTATGGTGTATATGTTTTTATGTATTTTTGGTATTAGGTGGATGCAAATGGTTTATGAATTCATCATATTGTGGTAGAGTTCATATCATTATGAATACAAGCAGTAAATAATCAGAAAGTTGTAAACAGATACAATTTGTTTTTACCCTGAATGTTGATGGCCTAACTAAGTGACTACCTTACACCTATATTCTTCTTTTACCAAGAGAAGGTTCTGGGATCTCAACACAATGGTACTTATCCCATCCATAGATCCATAGGTCACCTCTCGAATGCAAGGTCGGTCAACAGGGAGGACACTTAGCACCGCGAGAATCCCTCCTTTTCTACCCCCTCTACCTTATAGGTCATCCATTTTTAATGGTTTGGAACAATATTCAATAAAGGGCCTAGGACTATACGAGCTGTGCCCTTCGTCGTATCCCAGAATACCCCAACGGGTGATTACTGGGTAGAGGAGGAAGGGTAAGCAAGACTGTTAATTTTATGTCAATTTTAGTTAAGCTACATTCATTAAAACATGAAAAAAATGTCTTTGAATTTACACTTTGTTCATGAAATTGTAGTAAATTAAAATAGAAACAGAAATAGGACTACTATGTTGGACAGAGGTGTTGATGTAACTGTAACTTCAGAATTTATTCATCTATATTTCTTATGTATTGTAACTCGATGTTTATTCTGGGATGTATTTGAGTCATGTTATACTTCGATGTTTATTCCGGGAAGTTTTTATAATGTGAAAGTTATGTCAAGTCATTGTGGGTAACCCTCCTATTGGTCAATGGTTAAAGTCCCCATAGTTGTGGGTCCCTAGGGTTATTAGATTATCCTAGTGAAGTCGACCCTAGGTGAGTCATTGTAAGTCAGAGCAATAGTCCCCACCATTGTGTTACCCTCCTGTTGGTCAGAGGAGGCAAAGTCCCCACAAGTTGTGGGGCACTAGGGTTATTAGACACTCCTAGAGATGTCGGCTCTAGTAAGTAATTATTAAGTGAGGCTGACAAGTTGGAGTGGATTCCAAGTGAACGGAATAATATAAATAGAGAGTGAGTCTCTCTATTTACAACACACACACTCACTTAGTGGGTCGCATGAGTGAGAGAAGAGAATCTCTCTCAGTGTGAGAGAGAGAGACTGCTGCTGTCAGGAGATCATCTTCATGTTTTTGGGTTTTACATTTGGTGCTGATTCTATCTATGAGGAATTTGTGGGGTTTTCTCCTTTATGGTTTCCTTGACGAAAATTGTTTGTGTTTCTTGTCTCTTGTTGTTTATTGTTGTGCATGTTATTCTCTCAGTTAAAGATCCTAAGATCATAATGCTAGCTTGTATGATAAAAATATAACATGGTATCAGAGCTAACCTGAGAAGAAGACATTGTGCATCTGTAGAAGCTATGGCTTCTTACTTTTTGTGTCTCTCTCCACAATACATCAGCAAAAGTGTTCTAGGATGACTCTCCATTGAAGGGCACATCTTTCTGTCGAAGTGGAATTCAATTCCGAGCATTTTCAGTTTTCTATGCGGAAATTAGGGATTTCTATAGAAGAGGAATTTTTGAGTGAACCCAAAATAGGACTTTTATCCTCATCAAAATCAAAATTTAGAGACTTGGATCAATTTTTTTTTTTGAGTGAAACTCGGGGAAAGTCAAACCTTAGTTTGACCTTGAGCTAGAAAAACCCTAAATACTAAAACTCCTACGTTTTGGTACATTCGCTATATCCAAATATTGGAGAAGTATCAGGAGCTGAAAATTGCAGAGGCTAAACAAAAAATATTTATTTATACTCTGTATGAAATTCAGCCTCATATTCACTATATTCTGGGAGATATGATCCCTCCACGTTAGGGTTCCAACCTATTCCATAATTCATCCCTAAACAGGATAGCTGGGGAGAATTCCTATAGCTTGGGATACAGATGTCCAAATTGAATTCCTGAAGATTTTACAGAAAGGGAACGGAATTTACTTTCTATGGTCCAACATTCATACCTAGAAGATGAAACAGTGACACGTGGAAGTCTATACAACTTTGCTGTTCTGAACAGTTCTGTAACACGTCACCTTGGGAAAAGGATCATAAATCCAAATTGGTGAAACCAATTCTGATGAAACCTATGGTGTTGGATCTGGGACATGCGAGGTTACCTCAGTGAGAAATTGAAGATATAGAGGAATAGTAACTGCAGAGATATCATAGAAACAGTGACAAGAATTTCTGCAGAAGAAATTGGAAAACTAGGGCTTCCTGTTCTGGGATCTTCCCTCCACTGTTTTCAGAAAAGGAGTACATTGGACAGCTCCATTTGAAGAGATCCATATTTCTATCCAATCATATCTGAAAGATTCCAAGTTTTTAAAATTATGGTTTCTCTAATAATCCCTAGATCAACCAACTCTGGAAGTAGGGCGAACACCTCAAATTGGTAAGATATAATCTTTTGCTATTTCCATTTGAGGTTCTCATCAAAGTGATCTATCACATTAAATTGATGATAATCTTGGTGATTTTGACAACTTCCAAGCATGGAAGTATATGATCTCTTTGAAGAAAATGACTTGGACACCTACATGAGTAGAGATGTTTCAGTTCCAGAGGGAGATAAGGCTAGAAGCCTTACACAAGAAGAACTTGGTCAAGGCCAAGAAGATCATGGTTGATTCAGTCACGGATCAACTTGTACCAAAAGTGTCTTCCATAAATACATTGATGATGTTTTATTCCTTCACCAAGCTATTTTAAGGGAAAAACATAAATAAGAATATGACCTTAAGAAACCAGTTGAAGGAAGAGAAGATCTAGAATGCAGAGACCATACAGTCATACTTTACGAGGGTCTCTCAAATAAAAGAGCAACTTGTAGTAGTAGAAGAAGAAGTGGAGAATACATAAGTGGTGATAGCCACCTTGAATGGCCTCCTAGGATCATGGGATTCATTCATGTGAGGAATGTGTGCCAGAAGTAAGTGATTACTTTCAGCAGACTTTGGGAAGAAGAAGAAGCTCGACTCATAAGAAGAGAAGAGGAGATGGAAGCAATTGAATGTCAAGCTCTCACCTTCCAAAGAAGATACCTCAAGTGATGAGGAATATGAAGAACTCAACACTTGAAGAACCTCTTATCCCCCTGAGCATTTGGATAAGAAACGATGCTATTATGAATGAAGAAGACGATGAAGCTAAAGGCTCAAGAAGGAGTCTACCCATGAAACAAATAAAAATAAGTATTCAATTGTCATTGCATGATATTGTTATACATTTGATTATATTTAGTTGATGTGTTATGCATGATAGATTGTTTGCATTAATGACAGTATACTACTAATATTCATGTGATGGGAAAGTAGCTCATGGTGCCATACAACTCTCCATTGCTACTTATATAGAATGAAACCTCTTTGCTGACATATTAGATTAGTGCACAATCTCAATGTTGTCCTAGTAGAGATGGAAGGCATCTAGAAGAGTTTTCGTGAGATATGGATGAATGTTGTATTGGCTAAAGTAGTTGCATGATCATATATTTATGGATAAGAACTTGCCAATATGAATATTCCTTATGAAATGGTTCTAACCATACAAATGCATTTGACTTGTAGGAAAGATCATGCACATAATCGCCTACAAGAAAAGAAGGATAAGACTTGTTCCAAAGAAAAAGTGACGATAGTTCAAGATGAAGAATAAATATGACGAATGCAGTGACATCATTAATAAAGAACCTTCCAGCTATAAAGAAGTAACCAAGAAGAAAGGGAAGACCAGTTCAATAAGAATGATGTCTAGGATGCAGTATCGAGACCTGAAGAGAAGTTCGTAGTTCCATCATGCCGTAGATGGAAACATCGTGGGACACAAGACAATATTCGTAGCACGATACTTCTCACAAACATTTGCAGCTAGTGGGAGTTGAAACACATACATGATGAGCCTGATGAAGATCTTAACCTTTTCTACAAGGTTGAAGATGAAATTCTATACATTATATGGATACATAGAATATTAGTAGCATAGGAAGCTACTTGTCACTCTGGTACAGAATGTTTCAGTACATAGAGTACAGAAGGCACAGGGAGTATGATGCTCTGCTTCAGAGGGAGTGACTATAGACTACATTGAGTTTCGACATGGTACAATAGGATGGAAATATTACTGATGACTCTAGGATTTACTAAGAGTAAAGTGGATTCCAACCTTTGCTTCAAGGTTGAATGCAGAAGACCAGTGATGCTCCTGTTATATGTCGATGCACTATTTTTCTAGGCATGGAAGTGTGGCAAAATATGGATGGAATCTTCCTTGGACAAAGGAAGTATCTAGTACAGATCCTAAAGAGATTCAGGATGATGGATTGCAAGGCCATGACCACACCTCTGGCATCGAACATGAAGCTATTGAGTAATGCTTCATCAGAGACGATTGATGCCACGAAGTGTTGTTAGTTGATGTACCTGACAAATACGAGACCAGATATTTGCTTTGCTGTGAACACATTGAGACATGTTCACTTGATTGCTGCAAAGCATATTCTGAGGCACCTGAGAGGTATGGTTGATTATGGGATCAAGTACGATGTGAATCAGAAGATTAATCTAGAGGGTTATGTTGATTTAGATTTGGAAGGAAGTGCCATCGATAGGAAGATCACTTCAGGATGTTGCTTCAGTATGGGATTAGGTGTGATCTCTTGGTTTAGCAGGAAGCAATCCTATGTGGCACTGAGTACAGCGAAAGCAGAGTATGTCACAACTTGTTCAGCTAGTTGTGAGGTAGTATGGCTATGGAAGCTACTATTTGATTTATTTTTTTCTTTGTTTGGAAGTCCTATGTAGCTTATTGAACGTAATTATATCAGTTTGATTAAGCATGGTTGCTTCGGAAATTTCTCACATAGCCTTCTCTGGTATTTTCATAAAACATAATCTTGTATCTCTTTCAGTGGTTTCTCCACTGCATTGATAATCTAAACCATAACTGTCTTTTTCAAAAAAAAAACACACCATTAATAGTTGTCAAGGTCTAAGCACATGGCCTAGGAGGAGTGGTGGAGTCCATAAGGAATTATGAAAGAGGCATGTGAAAACACCTTGTGTAGCCACATAATATTGTATCCCTTATTTTGTATGAGATCAAATAAGAGCTAACCACTTAAAACCATTAAAATATAACCCTTAAGGCACCTAACCATTAAATGTGAGCATAGTGACCATAGCCCCATTAAACCCTAAGACTAACTCTTTATAAGCCCCCTAAATTACCCAAATAACATATTCTCTTAACGCACTAAACCCTAACCCCTAAGTCCCCTAAAACCTAAGACCCCTAACCACTAAAACCCATAATAACTAATCCCTTGACCCCTTAAACATAAACCTCCTTATACACCTAACTCCTAGCCCCCCCAATGTTACCTTAATGGCCATAGTAACCATAACCCCATTGAATTGTAACCCTAACTCCTTATGAAGCCCCTAATCCAAAATCCCCTAACCCATTAACCAAGTAATCCCTAACCCCTAATTCCCTTAAGTAGTAATTAATGTGACCATTGTGACCATAGTGTGACCACAGTGACTATGTATTTTTCACAATGCATACATCATAACATGACCATAAGGAACCTAACCACTAAAATCCCTAACAGCTAAGCATTGAATTATGTAGAACCTTCTATCCCAAACTATCAATATAGGTAAAGAAAAGTCCAATCCTAATGACTTTTGGAGGTGGTTTTTTAAACCTCCCCCAACTCCCTAACCCCCTAATTTGACCATAAAGACCATAGTGACCATAACCTTGTTAAACCATAACCATGAATCCTTATAAAACCCTTATTCCTAAATCTCCTGACCCCTTAACCAATTAAACCCTAATTAAAATAAAAATTTAATCCTCGTCGTAATCATCACCATCAATGAGGCCCTAAATTTTGTTGATGACGCAGGGTCATTTAGAAGAAGAAAAAAGTATAGGGTCATTGCAATGATAAATTGTTGCTTATGTTGGATCATAGTTCCTTTGCTGGGTTGTTATCCTTGTTTGTTTGAGTGAATCTATATGCCTTGGAGTTGAGGATTTTGGATTATTTTTTATTCTCCTAGACTTAATGGAACTGATTACTGGTTGTGTCTTCTTTGTGATTTATGTTATTTTTCAACACATAGCTTCTATGGTGGAAACATAAAATGAAGCACACATAACTCATTCAACACCCGTCAGCTTAAGGATTCCACCAATCGATTTTCATGTAACTTTTGTGATCGAGTTCAAAGAAGAAAATAATTGCACAGGTCAAGCACCATTGTGATAGAACCATCATCTATGTTAAAGGAGGGAGCATGGAACTGTCATCCCGTTTTTCTTTATATTCCACATACGATGTAGATTTTTGTTTTGTGCATTAGTTTATGCTACATGCAAGAGAATAAATTGAGCATTCTCTCTTGTTCAATGTGAATCAAATGTGGGAAAAAAGAAATTGAAGTGAGCATATTCCCAGAAATACAAGTGAAACTGCTAACTTCTCTAAACTTAGACAAAATTTTTGATGCAGCAGTGAATGTTGTATGTGAATTGAAACGTTACACAATTATAGTAAGTCTTGGTGGCATTGCCGAACAAATGCCTTTGATTGAGGTCATTGTACCTTGTGTCATGGAACTTAGGCCACATTTTAAGGTTTCATTGAAGAGTTCCCAAAGAAGGATGTTCTCGTGATGAAGGAGCAGGTGATTGATGTAGGAAGCAGGGCGATCAATGAAATGAAATCTACAGCACAATTCATCTAGGAGACTCAACAATCGTCAGATCTACTAACCAATGGTGCAGATTGAGTTGATGTTTAGGATTCATCCCACATTGATACATAATTTTATCTTTTTAGTTTTTATAAATCCCATCCTTATAAATTTTAATCACTGCGTAGTGCAAAGGGTATGTGGGGGCTCTAGGTGTTTGGACTCTATGAGAAGATCACCAACCTCGAGCTCGCGACGACCTGTCAAGCCCATACCTTTTTGGAAAAAATAACAACATTTGTCAATGATATCATCTGTTGGTCTCCAAAATATAACAACATTTGTCAATGATCTCGTCCGTTTGTCTATATTCAATGAAAAGCGATATGGAGTAAGGATGGGTTGCAAAAATCAATTATTTGGTGTGTAATATTATGACTTATATTTTTTAATTGACTTAACCATATACCTTATAGACTATATAGAATGTTTAACAACAATAATATTCTATGTAGTTTATTTATTTATATTTAACACTAGTATTAACATCTTAATATAATAATAAAAATGAGGAAATGATTTATATTCTATATAGTTTATTTGTTTATATTTAACGCTAGTATAAACATCTTAATATAATAATAAAAATGTGGAAATGATTTATATTTTCTTTTCAAATGGTAATTTAGAAATTAATAATAGCTTCAAGTATGCAATTAAAATATTAATTTTTAATGAGGTTATATTCCAAGTGATTGTGGGAGATAAATTAATTCTACTAGATATTGACACAGAATATAACTATCACATTTATTTTATCACAAGTGATTGATTTATATTTTCTTTTAAAAGATGTTAATAGAACAAAAAAATGTGGAAATGATTTCTATTTTCTTCTAAAAGGGTAATTTAGAAATTAATAATAGCTTTAGGTATGCAATTAAAATAATTTTTTTAACGAGGTTATATTCCAAGTGGTTGTGGGAGATAAATTACTTCTACTAGATATTGACACACAATAGAATTAACACATTGGAAAATATCACAAAAAAATAGACAAGGACCCTCTCATTGTGAATTATTCCTCACGGAGGATGAGACTACAAAACCTCTTTTTTCTAGAATGTCATTATTCTCCATCCATTTGGGATGATGCTACAAATGAAGTATGGAAAATTAAAACACTTTCTTATTCTTCGTCTAATTTTTCCTTGCATTTGAAAAATTACTACCTAGGATCCTTGCATCTCAAACCTAACCTAACCATAATATGGATGGACCTTCCCAAATAAGTTTGTTGGAAAATTTGGCTATCTTGAAACAAGATGATACTTAATGCAGAGGTCGCTCATCCTAGGAATACAATCATCAAAGATATATGTTTTTTGTTTGAATATCTTTCTTCTCATGAGATGCACGTATTTAAACATGAATATCTTATTGTCGTGCATGAAATTTATTGGGTAGGTTATCTTACATTTGAGACCCCCCCTTACTCAAAATATATCTTCTATAAACTAGTATAAATTAGCTTAGAGACCATATTGACAAGAGTATGACTTTTGGGGCTTGTTAAACTATCACAAGTTCTTTAAACTCTTCTTTAATGGAGCCTCTGAATTCAATTTAGGGATGGAAGGAGCGTGGGGGAAGCCGGGGGGTGGTGATCTGCATAGGTCGTGATAGACACATATGATTAACTTATTTCTAGAGACTCTAAATGACCACCAACTATCATGATTGTAGTAGGGATTTCACCCTTGCTACAAGCAAGAATGGCTCCCTTCCATCTATAGGATGGAAGGGTAGGGTTCCTGTGAAAATGGAAGAACAGAAAGAAAATGGAATGAAACCCTTGCACACAAGGTTAGGG
Source organism: Pseudotsuga menziesii (assembly GCA_001517045.1). Classification (NCBI taxonomy): domain Eukaryota; kingdom Viridiplantae; phylum Streptophyta; class Pinopsida; order Pinales; family Pinaceae; genus Pseudotsuga; species Pseudotsuga menziesii. Next base: position 398,856 of record LPNX010671101.1, read on the forward strand.
CTAAGCTCCACAACTCTGCATCAAACTGTTAGAAAACCAAAAGACCTTCTCTGGTTGGAATGGGCTACCATGCCCTAGCTTGCGAGAGCACCTCTCTTAGGAATGGGGAGCTATGGATCAATGGAGGAATGGAGGAGAGGGAGGGTGAATGAATTGAGAGGAAAAGGGTCTCAAGGCACTCACATAGGAAGAGTAACAATAGGGAGATGAGAAGTCATTTGAGAGTGACCCCCACCCCTCTATTTATACTTTTTCTTGTGATTTTTAGGATTTTAAGCCCTTGGTTGGGGCTTTAGCCCCTTTTTGGGGATTTTAGCTCCTTTATCCCAATATTTATCTCCTTTGGGGGTTTTAGCCCCTATGGGAGCTAGTTTGGCTCTTTTTAGGGGGTTTTAAGCCCCTTTTTCATAGTTTTAAGCCTTTTTGAGGGTGTGGGGGTCAAGTGAGGGTCGTGCATGGATGTCCTTGGGTGGTGTAGGTCATATAGAGCTTAGTGAGTGATTTTTTGGGTTAACATATTGCCCCCTGATGTCTAAGGGTAGGAGCTCATCGTATGGCCGCCGAGCATCATAATATTTTCTTGGGGAGAGGTGGTGCTTCCTGGGATGGGGCATGGTGGATTTTGATTTTTGTATTAATATGGTTCCCATAAATGGGTGAGATACAAATAACATGTGACATGTATATGGACGAGGAGAGCATCCCCATGCTCATAACAATGTCAAAAGAATAATGTGATCGAATATCTATAATACAAGAGTCGATCATGTACAACTGTTGTTACAATAGTGGTTGCCTCAATGAGAGGCTAAATACGATACTGATATGAAGAAATGCTAAATTGGACCCATGGCATTCTCATGGAATGCTATATCTTCATGACTAATGGCTTGCAGGATCTGGAATGGTACATAGATTATTGATGGAGAGTCAGAGTCCCTGTGGTAAAAGTATGTTGCATCAATCACAAATCTATATAGAAGCATTGTTGGGGCTTCTGAACACTATCTCCAACACAACCCGAAAATCACAAGGGACATGAACCTGTTGGGGTCCCTCAAATAGACTCATCAATGTGCTAGAGTCAGGTGACATCTGGGGTCTTCAACCAAATACTACATGGACCAATACCTTGTACAAATATCAACAGTGCGATGATGTCGCTGGAGTCGAGCACATGAGAAGAAACCATCCTGAGAGGCATTAAGAACTCCTCTCAAGTGGTACAAGGAACTCATCAATGAGGTTAATGAAACCAAGATATAGGGAACTCTATATCTATCCTTTGGAATACATGTGTTGTCGTCGACAGAGGGAGACCTCCACCTAGTCATGGAAATGGTGTTTCCTTGACCAAAAGCATGAGGGATATAACCGAAAGATGTGAGACAATCTAAGGACTGACCCACTAAATGGGGGGGGATGGGAGGAGTTGAACAGGGGCAGAGGGAGTGAATAGGACTCAAAATTCCTTTGTTCATAGTATGATGGTATGGAGTACTAGGAAGCAAATGAAACTGACTCATGGGAAAGGGATCATAGCTGTAATACCAGGGATGTAACTCCAGATGGGAAATAGTAGGGGGAGGTAGACACTTTTGGTATTGATGGGATCCAAGGAAGACACATTGCAGAGTACTCTGAATAAAGGCAACCCTAAGTGGGAATGTTTCCAAACTATTATCTCTGGGGTGGTGTCTAGAGACACCATTGTGGTACGATCTCGTGGATTTTTGGCGAGCCCAAGAAAGTAAATGCTTGATGGTGCTTGCAATTTTAGAGAGTCTGAAAGCATTAAGAAGACTCCAGTGGGGGCTCTTTTTCGTTGGTAGTATCCTATGCTCAAAAAAGGATAAAAGTATACACAGGAGAGCTCACCCATCCTTTAGGGGATGGGAGACTTATTTACCATTGGTAGTTGAGTCAGGCCAGAAAGGTTAAACCTATACTGACGGGATAGTCATTCAGACACTTTTACGAGCATGAATGAAACCAAGTTTGCTCGATGATATTTTCTTGATGAGAAGGCTGGAAAAGAGCTTAACGACAACCCATGGTGATATTTTTCATAAAGTTTGGCCCCTCTGCCCGAGAAAGCATAAAAGGATGCAGAGGGGAATGGTCTTGGCCTGGATATGCCAAGGTGGTCCTTTTCGTTTGATGTTCTACATAGTTTGCAAAAGGAGATAAATGAGATGATGTAAACGCCCTTTCCTATACTTCAATCAACAAGAGAGGAAGCAGCTACACTTAGAAATATTTTCATTCTTTTAGGAGTAAGAAAATATCTTAAAAGAAACTCCAATATGGTCAACCGATCGAGGAGGCACTGATGGTGCCCTTATGTTGAGACAATAGACAGTGGTCCAAAGGTCATCTATGTAGTATGGATGGATCAAGTGGCTCTTGAACATACCAATACATGCACAGGATAGATCGCGACAGAGGCATGCAAACCAAGATAGCTCTCAAATAGAGGTCAGGAGATTCGTGTGTGAGTTGTGGTGAATGGACTGGACTACATGTGATGTGAGTGCAAGTCCGGAGGTAGTTATATGCCAAATTCATGCAAAGGAAATGATTTTTCCTTTGGAAAATGGTTTTGGGACCCGCATAAGGTGCAGTGGATGGACTAGACAGCTGAATGCTAAAATAAAATGATGTGCCTTCCGGGTGGTGGCCTAGGAACCTGCATGAGTGGCGATAGGCAAGTGTGATGCAAGTATAGGTTCGAAGACACTTGTATCACAATTTGGTACGTAAACCAAGGTAACTTTCAGGAAGTGGCCCAGAAAATTAATTTTTAAACATGAGACGATGGTCTCATTACAAAATAAAAGATAGAAATTTGAGCCCAGAGGTGTGAGGGGTGTCTCGAACAGGCTCAAGGTGGCTCTGAATTAGCAACTAATGGTGCTTCCCTTGAGTGGGGGTCTTTGATTTGTGGTAAAAACATTGAAAAACAAAAAAGGGAAAAACTATGCTATAAGGGAGTCATAGTGGTTATATCAGGCATAGACTCTCTTGAGGTGTATCCCATTGCACGAATTCTTCAAGAGTTGACCATCTGAGTTAGCGAAGGGGTATTCCCCCTTACCAAGACAAAGGTTGTTGGCAAGGAGGGGTGATGAAATTTGGTCTTTTGTGGGAAGAACCAATTACACAATATGGTTTAAAGGGAATGGGGTAAAACCAGAGGCGGTCTTACAGATCTATTTGTCATCACTTAAGTGGTGTTGGGATAGATCAGGTGGATCTTCCATGGCCGACAAGATGGAAGGGAAACTGGTGCTAGAGATCATGTAAATGGTTTTGGTGGCCTTGTCCCTAGTCTCTATTAGAGGAAGAGGGGTAGTTCTAGAGATGGGATGAGTCTTTGATGGACCCAGAGGTAGGTGCAACATCATCTCCATTGGTTGGACATGAGTCAACACATCCTAGGGCCTCAGAGGTAGAGTAGGTGGTTCAAGGTACCACATAGGAACTCCCAGTGTGAAATCTTGTAAATTGTGGGTTTCCCAAAAAGACTTAGTCATGATCCCTAATGGTAGGAAAAGGAAAAGGAAAAGGAAAAGGAAATGGATCATGCTCAGTGGGAATGAACCCCACTATTTCCCTGGTAACTAAGGTTGAGGTTGTGACTGAGGTTGTGGCTACAGATGGAGTTGTGGCTATGGATGGAGCTAGGGCTACAGTTGGTGCTGCATATGCAATTGGTGTTGTGGATGCGTTTGGTGTTGCGGCTGCAGTTGGGGTTTCGATGTATGTAACCAGGAATATTTCACCTTCTGCGGATAGAAGTTGTTCCTTTGGTCTGAATGGTTTATATCTTGAACAAATGAGTGAACAACAAAGTATGAAGACCCTCCCTGGATGTCATAGACACCTGGAATGCTTCTTTGATAGTGAACCTATGTACCTACAACCAGATCAAACATGAAAACAATCAAATCTACCAGAACATCATCTACTTATCCATGTTAGTGACTAAGGAATCTAACCACATGTACATGCGAAATAAAAACAACAGTAATGTGGGATGAAAGTCAGCTTTGCATTAATATTTATGGAGAATTTTACGACCAATTAAGCCTTAGTGTCAACATGCATCGCCATGAGACCAACACTTCATCCCCAAAAGCTCCAACTTTTCTCTCTATGCTCTCCAATGGCTTGGGCCAAGTGGTCAATCCAACAGCATAACAATACCTCTATAGTTCTCCCCCTCAACCATAGACATAAGCTTGTATTTATAAGACTCAATGGATAGGAATGGTTCAAAGATTTGTGGATGAGGTGGTCTCTAAGATCCTATGATGGTGGATCTCGAGCTCAACTGAACCACTATGATAGGGATAAGGGAGGACATGAGGCTCATGATCTCAAAGCCTTGAGAAACTTCTCTTTTTCCCATTTTACCCAGGGTTCCATTTTTCTCCTCTTATGATAGAGAGGTTTAGATAAGAAATTATTGTGGACAAAAGGCTACAGGCAGTGGCACCATTTATGGAAAATAGGATACAGGTAGTGCGAGCAAGGTACCGCTCATGGTTTGCAGGGAAAGAACGGTGCTAGTATTTTCATGTAAGATTGACAAATAACATGGGGTTTCCACTCTAAATGTTGGGATTAAGGGAAAACATGTAATTCAAAGGTCTTATCACATGGTGGTGATAGGATTTGGGTATAACAGAATACCCCCCAAAGTGTGAGTCTTAGAGTGATACGATAAACAAGAGCTTTGAGAGAACAAGTTGCCACTTTGAGGTGAAAATGTCAGCTCAATTGAAGCATGTTGTCTAGTAGGCATCTGTAGTACATCAATATTTTTTACTCATAGACACAAGTAACCAACTCATGGCTGCAGACCAATACAAGGAAGATCCATGGGAGGAATAAAAAAGCATGGCTACTAGAATATAACGTAGATCCATGTGATAGAGGACTCAAAAATGGACATAGATACTATACATACAATGTATATCTATGTCATACAGATGCAAATTTGAGCATAGCCATGGCCATACAAATGTGGATCCATGCTAGATATACAAAACTCCATCGCAGCCTAGGGAAAGCAATGCGCACTAAACAAATACCCAAGGTCTTCATTTCGTCTTCCACAAAATACGATTCTATCCATGTGATTACAATGATCTGAAGCCAAACATGTTAGAAACCACTTGATTACTGGTCAATGATGTGAACCATTAACAAATGCAACGGAGGTCACCATTGATGTCAATGATTCTGAAGGTACCCTAGTACAATCTACTGAGTGCAAATAGATGTCTTGATTTCGAACACCCAGTCGATTCTATCGATCAAAGGTCAATGATGTGAACCTATGTTGAGCACGAGAGAATCTTTCATTAAGGAATACAGACCTCAATGTACTAAGTTTTTTTTTCTAATATTATTTCTTGGATGATGAGCTGATGTCAATAGGAATAGTCTCATCAAAGGAGGTACATGATGAGTCTCACATTGACGACATGAAACTCGGAACATAGTTCTGGAATGATGTGAATATAGTTACCACAATACTGACTCAAAAGTACTGACATAGAGACTATTTTGACTGCAGAGGTAAACTTCTTCAACTTCCCTTTGAACATCAGGCGACACGACACAAGACTTAGTAGCATAACTAAACAGAACAGACTCATGATACAACAATGGAGAATGCATTTTTTTGAAAGACTCAAAGGAGTGACATTACTCATGAAAGTGGATCGTCATGGAGATTAGCTGAATACCCAATTGGATGAAATTATATGCAGACAAGTTCCATGTTCAAAGGTAACGGCAAACTACTACCATTTATTTGCAAAATGATTCCCTTCCCATTTCCCCCATCATGATCAATGAGTGCCTCTTTTCTATTTTATGAGTTCAAAAATTATAACAAACACTCATTATAGCTTGTCTGAAGACAAGTACAAACTCATATGTTTTACGAACCTGACAGAGGAGGGGTTCGTTTCCAAAAAAAGGCCTCTCAATGTTTAATTTAATGAGTCCAATGAAAGAAAACTCGGTATCGTTCATGTTTAGATATTCTGAACAATTATGGAAGAAGACTCCAAAAGGTCCTTTTTCATATGATTTAGTCCCTAAGGCCTGAAAAGGTATAAAATCATACCTTAGTGTTAGTTGGAATATTTCACCTCTTGTGGATAGCAAGGTGTTCCACTGGTCTGAATGGTTCAAATCCAAAACAAATAGAGGACAGAGGTTGAAGACTCTCCCTAGATGCTGTAGATATCTAGATTACAAGGCTTTGACAGTTCACCTATGTACCTGCAAAAAATCTCAACACGAAATGAATCAAAGAAACCAGAATAGATCTACTAATATATGCTAGTGATTAAGCAATCTAGCAACATATATATGCGAAATCACAACAACAACATCATATGTGGGACAGAAATCAAATTCCATTAGAAATATGAAGAAGTTTACAACCAAGCCTTAGTGTTCACATGCATCTCCATGAAACCATCTCTTCATTCCCAAAAGATCTGACTCTAGCTCTCTATGCTCTCTCCAAATGATCTTGGGCCAAGAATCAATCCAACAACATAACAATACCTTCAATGTTCTCTCCTCTCAACCATGGCTATGAGCTCATATTTATAGGGCTTTAATGGATAGAGATGGTTGAGAAATTAGTGGGTAAGGTGGCCTCTAAGATCCTAGGATGAGGGATCTTGAGCTCAACCAACTCAGAACAGTAGGGATAAGGCAGTACATGAGGCTTATAATCTAAAAGCCTCGAGAAACTTCTCTTTTTCCTTTTTTACCCAGGGTATTGTGCTTCTCCTTCTATGACAGAGTGGTTTTGGTAATAACTTCCTATGGACCAAGGGAAATGGGCGATGGCACCGCTTGTGGACAACCTATGAAAGGCGGTGTGAGTAGGGGTACTGCTCTTGGATAAAGGGGGATGTGTGGTGCTATGAATTTGTATGACAGATTGATGAAAAACCATTTAGTTTCCACTCCAGAAGCTGGGATTCAGGGAAATTAGGTATGTCAAATGTCTTATCACATGATGGTGACAGGATTTTGGTATAACAGGATTCCCCCCAGAGCATGAGTCTTAGAGTGACACGATAAACGAGATCTTTGAGAACAAGTCGTCGCCAGGAGATGAAAATGTCGGCTTGATTGGAGTATGCAGTCAAGTAGGCATCTATAGTACATCAGTATGTTGACTCATAGACACAAGTAACCAAACTCATAGTTGTAGACCAATACAAGGCAGATCCATGATTGGAATAAGCAAGCATGGCTACTAGAATATAGCATAGATCCATGTGATAGAGGACTCAAACTTGGACATAGCTACCTGACATACAACGTAGATTTATGTCATATAGACGCAAATTTGAGCATAGCCATGACCATATAAATGTGGATCCATGCTATATATACAAAACTTCATCGCAACCTAGGAAAAAGGCAATGAGCTCTTTTAAACAAATGCCCAGGGTCTTCATCTCATCTTCCACAAAGTACGATTCTATCCATGTGATTACAATGATCTGAAGTTGAACATGGTAGAAACCACTTGATTACTGGCTAATGACGTGAACCCTTAACAAGTGTGAGGGATATCACCATTAATGTTAATGATTCCCAAGGTACCCTAGTACAATCTACTGAGTGCGAATATATGTCCTAATGTCGAACACCCAGTTGATTCTGTCAATCAAAGGTCAATGATGTGAACCTATATCAAGAGTGATAGAATCTTTCATTAAGGCATACAGATGTCAAGGTACTAAATATTGTTTCTAAGACTATTTCTTGAATGATGAGCTAATGTCTATGGGAATAGTCTTGTCGAAGGAGGGCCATGATGAGTCCCACATTGATGGCATGAAACTCGGAACATAGTCCTAGAATGATGTGAATGTAGTAACCATATGACTGAATCAAATATACTGACAGAAAGACTATGTAGACTGTAGAGGTAAAAATTCTTCAGATCCCCTTTTAACATCGGGTGGCATGACAAAATGACTTGGAAGCATGACTAGATAGGACAGATACACAATGCGACAGTGGACAATGCATTCTTTTGAAAGACTCAAAGGATTGACATGACTCATGAAAGTGGATCATCATGGAGATCAGATGAATACCCAATTGATTGACATGATTGTGTAGACAAGTGCCATGTTCAAAGGTAATGACAAACAACTGCCATTATTTACAAAATGATTCCCTTCCCATTTCCCCCATCATGATTGATGATTTCCTCTTTTTGGTTTTACGAGTTCAAATAGGGTAACAAACACTCAATATAGCTTTACAGAAGACAAGTCTAGTCTCATATGTTTTACGAACTTGAGAGAGGAGGGGTTCAGTCCCAAAATGGGTCTCTCAATGTTTAATTTAACGAGTCCATTGAAAGAAAACTCAGTATTGTTCATATTTAGAGAGTTTGGACAAATACAGAAGAAAACTCCATGGGGGTCCTTTTTCGTATGATTTAGTCTCTAAGGCCCGAAAAAGTGTAAAATCATACCTTAGAGAACTCTTCCATTCATGATTTCCTAGAGTGATCCTTTTTCGTAAATAGTCCTATCCGAACCGAAAAAGAGATAACCTATTATCGGACGGACGACTCTTCAAATACTTTAACGAGCGTGAAGAAGACAAGATCGCTCAACGATCTTTTCATATTTAGGGAGCCTGAAAAGAGTTTAAAGAGAACTCCATTAACCTTTTTCATGTTTGAATCCAGATCATGAAAAAGTAATAAACTAAGATCAAACAACTTTTCATGTTTTAACAAAAGCATGAAAAATGAAAAGTAAGCTCAACACCATCTTAATGTTTTTAACGAGCTCAAATATCAGTTAAAAGAATGCTCAAGGATTGGTTTCGTTTTTACGCAAGCTTGAAACCAATGGGTAAACTATGCTTGAAAAATCCCATTAACATGCTATACGGAGGTTGGAATATTGCCCCCAACATGATTGCTAGCGAAGCCTACCCCAAGCATGGTTGCTACCAGCTCGACATGCCCCCAAGCTTCGTTTCAACTGACGATTCTTCTTCCATACCCAACCTAAAAAACCTAGTTACTAATGTGAAAATGTTCACCAGAGGGGTAGGAAGAATGAGAATCAGGCAAGGTGAAAAGAAGGTTTAAGTTCTAACAATAAAGGGAAGACTCAACTCAAGGGAATGGGATCTGTTACATTTTTACACAAGCTTTAAATAGAAGGTAACTATGCTTGGAACATGGTTTCATTTTTATGCAAGCTTGAAACCAAAAGGTAAACTATGCTTAAGGAGATCCGTTTCATTTTTTAACAAGCTTGACATAGAATGGGAACTTTTCTCAAGGAAAAATGACATGATGGTCAGGTGCTATTTCATTTTTTAACAAGCTTGACATAGGATGGGAACTTTTCTCAACACATGGTTTCATTTTTATGCAAGCTTGAAACCAAAATCGTAAAATATGCTTAAGGAGTGGTTTTATTTTTTAATGAGCTTAAAATCAAAAGCGTAAACTATGCTCTAAACATGGTTTCATTTTTATGCAAGCTTGAAACCAAAAGTGTAAACTATGCTTAAGGAGTGGTTTTATTTTTTAATGAGCTTGAAACCAAAAGTAAACTATGCTCGCGACATGATTTCATTTTTATGCAAGCTTGAAACCAAAAGGGTAAACTATGCTTAACGAGTGATTTTATTTTTTAATGAGCTTAAAACTAAAAGCGTAAACTATGCTCTAGACATGGTTTCATTTTTATGCAAGATTGAAATCAAAAGCGTAAACTATGCTTAAGGAATGGTTTTATTTTTTAACAAGCTTGAAACCAAAAGCGTAAACTATGCTATAGACATGGTTTCAATTTTATGCAAGCTTGAAACCAAAAGCGTAAACTATGCTTAAGGAGTGGTGTTATTTTTTAACGAGCTTGAAACCACAGGGTAAACTATGCTCTAGACATGGTTTCATTTTTATGCAAGATTGAAACCAAAAGCGTAAACTATGCTTAAGGAGTGGTTTTATTTTTTAACAAGCTCAAAACCACAGGGTAAACTATGCTCTATACATGGTTTCATTTTTATGCAAGCTTGAAACCAAAATCGTAAACTATGCTTAAGGAGTGGTTTTATTTTTTAACGAGCTTGAAAACATAGGGTAAACTATGCTCTAAAACCTGCTCCTACCAAACATGATATCCAGATGTTAGTAGGTTTCCCCCATTTCATAAAAAGCTAACGTATTAACTCCAGTATGAAGTCCAAAGACTAGAGCCATGCCCCCCATTTTACCTATGATGGGAAGAAGCTAACTAGAACAACGGGAAGGAACCACAAGAACATGCGGCACATTCATAACAATCTGATTACTAGGAGTAATGCGATGTTTAGGTGTAACAAAAGAAATCTTATCAATTGTCGCAATCTTCCCATCATTGGGAAAATGCATAAATCTAAAGAGTGTGGACACAACAACCTTCATGGAATAGAAATAATCACGTCCAAGAAGAAGATTGAAATCTAAAGGACCTTGGACCACCATAACATCAATACAGATAGTTTTCCCTCATAATGTAATAGGCAAATGAGGAAGGATCCCTAAAGGTACAGTAGGCCTTTGATTGAAAGCCAATATCTGATCTGTGGCTAGCATAAGCTGAGGAGAACCTAAAGCTTGCCAAGCAGTTGAGGATAGAATACTAACAGAAGCACCTTCATCAACAATAGTGCAAAGTATCCACCTAGCAGTAACATTCACAACTATCTCAAAAGGAACACTCGAATGAAGATGAGACTCTGTTAGGTTATTCCAGTCAAAGGAAATAACCTCAGTACTTGGAGAGGGTTCTGTCGAAACAGACAAAATTTTATGTTGTTGAGAACAATCAGAACAAAGCATAAAAAATTCGGCAGGTTTTGGTTCATTCTCTACTGGAAGAGAAGAACAAGATGAAGATTTGGTCAAAGAGACTACTTTAGTCTTAACACTCTCTGATGAAAGAGAGGGATTGGGTGGAAATGAAATTGAATTGACCACTTTAACTTCACTCTCCAAAGGAAGAGTGGGATCAACCACAGATAAATCCGAATTGACCACTTGGTCAACTAGTGGGGGTTCAAGGGATAACTTACTATCACTTGTTGGAATCACCTGTTGATGATCAGTAATATTTTGCAACCAATGCGAAGCTTCATCCATGATTGGACAAAGAAAAGTACGATGCATAGCCTTGCATATTAAACAAGGATACAAGACTTTACCCATACAACCTTTTACCAATGGGTCATTGGTTGAGGGAGTATCATCAACATGATGGTCAGAGGTTGATGACACAGATGGTTTGGATCTTTTATACCACTCTTCTTGTACATGGGAGAGACCAGAACACTCCTTAAGAAGGTCCCTCTTGCAAATATTACAAGGGAACTTGGGTTTTTCGGGCGTTCTCTTAGAACGAGCACCATTAAGAGAAGATGGTTGATGCTTGTTCTCTTTCTTATCCTTCTTCTTTTTACCCTTCCCTTTCTTCTTCTTCTTATCCACATGACTACTAACTGTAGAGATTTGGTCAAGAGAAGAAGAAGAAAAGGATGAAGCAACAACCGATGAAGAAGGAGAGGGATTAGGTTGAGGTCGATCCTCTCCTGGAAGAGAGGTGACATTTGAGACATTAGGTGTAATAGGAATTACCGGATTAAACAGCCATACCGATAAACCTATAGTTAACCCAAGAAGATTTAGAGTGGCAATAAAGGGAGGACCAATACCTTCACTTGGAGGGAATACAAAAGGTACACCTTGGAAAGGGGCCTATTGAGTGGTAGTCCTAGATGAGAATGCCATCTATAAACTCTCTAATAACCCCCTAACTACCACGCATAAGCAAGTACTACTCAAACTAAAAGAAACAAGAAAACATGTGAAAGGAGTGGATAAGAGTCAGGAACCTCAAAAGACAGGCCAAAAGGATAACTCAGATGGTTTGAGGATTCCTAAAAGGGTCTCCCAATATACACAAGGTACGAGGGAGCTCAAATCGGTAGTAGTGTTGTCTAATGCATAATCGTTCACAAGGGGCCTTCCTATATACAATCGAGTACATGAATTACCTTTTGATATACCTCAAGGGTACGTGAAAGGCCTCAAGGGTACGTGAAAGGCCGTTCGATATACCGACGATACATGGAAGAACCACATGAGTCCCAGGATGTAATGCTGACAAATAATGACAACTCCTACGTTTAATGATGCCCAAACACGTCTCTAACTTATCACTCAAATTGCTAAACGTTTTAACCTAGTACTACCGTTAATTTTATCTTGTGAATTTAGGTGGAACCATGGAGTGAAAACTTGATTTTAAAGAAGATGCATACTAATCTATATGATAATGCAAGTTTTCCTCTTCAATGAAATTCTACCTAAGAGAGGGAGAGAGACTTAATTTTCTTCCAAAAAATGCACACCCAAATGCAACTCCAATTCTATCTTTTCAAACGAAAAGTGAAATATCAATGCACCCCAAACAATCTTCAAAGCAAATAAAAAAGAGATTTAGAGAACATCTAACATAAATAAAAAATGTTTCCTACCTTTTCATGCTTGAAAAATACGCATAAAAAATCAATGGAAAGATGATTTCACTAACGTTTCCAAACAAATCTAACTCTAATGCACGCAAAGCTGAAAACAAATATTTCTTCCTAATGAAAGTAAGATCTAGAATTTCGAAAAATCATGCACAAAACAAGAAGAAAATCCTTCAACAAACTTGAGAATAAATCAAAAGAGAGAGAAAACTAAAACTTCTCTATGAAACAAATAAGGAAACGAAGAAGCAATCTTTCCTATCAAGCGCTGAAAAAATCAGCATGCAAAAGGAAACAAGAATTGCCCCAAACAAAGAAAGACTCAAAAAGACATGGCTCACTCATGCATTCCAAGTCCAAAACAAACCAAATTTTACACATGAAAATGAAATGTATATTTCCAATTCCAATGAATAATATCTACAGATAACAATCAAAGTGACTGTAGAATACACAATTCATGGAGTGACTACCGGTCGTGAGGGAGCATTTTTTTTCAAAAAACACACTTCATTTTCATCAAAAGTAAGCCAAAAACACAAAAAATCAAAATACAAAGTATGGAACAGGGCCTACCTGGCATCGCGTAGATGAAGCTGCTAATAGGTGGTTTTGAGGTAGAACTGCTTCTTGCTCACTAGATTCAGGCTGTGGCACAGCTTCTAGCTAACTGGACTTAGGTGGTGGCACCGCTCCTTGCCAATAGAACATGTGCGGTTCCCTGTAAAAATCCAAAACACAAACAGAACGATAGATCAAGTTAGAAAAATACCATATCAGGGAAAATACTGTTGAATTGAGTATGGAAACAGAGCATAAAAGACCTAAATGACTTAGATCTAAACAAAACTAGAAATTTCAAACCCAAATAATGCAAGTCAGAAAGTAGATCTGACTGAAAAGAGTTGGAGAAAATGGAGCCTAGATTTAGACAAGAGTTGCAGACTGAGGAAGATCAGAACAAATGATACACTAATTCCCCAGCGGAGTCACCAGATTTGTTAGTTGGAATATTTCACCTCGTGTGGACAGCAAGGTGTTCCACTGGTATGAATGGTTCAGATCCAAAACAAATAGAGGACAGAGGTTGAAGACTCTTCCTAGACAATGTAGATATCTGGAATACAAGGATTTGATAGTTCACCTGTGTACCTACAAGAAATCTCAACATGAAATGAATCAAAGAAAACAGAATATGATCTGCTAATATATGATAGTGACTAAGGAATCTAGCAACATATATATGCGAAATCACAACAACAAAATCATATGTGGGACAAAAATCAACTTGCATTAGAAATATGAAGAATTTTACAACTAAGCCTTAGTGTTGACATGCATCTCCATGAAACCAACTCTTCATCCACAAAATCTCCGACTCTATCTCTTTATGCTCTGTACAAATGATCTTGGTCCAAGAATCAATCCAACAGCATAACAATACCTTCAATGTTCTCTCCTCTCAACCATGGCTATGAGCTCATATTTATAGGGCTTTAATGGATAGAGATGGTTGAGAAATTAGTGGGTGAGGTGGCCTCTAAGATCCTAGGATGAGGGATATTGAGCTCAACCGACCCACAATAGTAGGGATAAGGCAGTACATGAGGCTTATCATGTAGAAGCCTCGAGAAGCTTCTCTTTTTCCCTTTTTACCCAGGGTACCACGCTTCTCCTTCTATGACAGTGCAGTTCTAGTAATAACCGCTTATGGAACAAGGGAAATGGGTGGTGGCACCGCTTGTGGACAACCTATGAAAGGCGGTGCGAGCAGGGGTACCGCTCCTGGATAAAGGGGGATGCATGGTGCTGGGAATTTGTATAACAGATTGATGAAAAACCATTTAGTTTCCACTCCAGAAGGTGGGATTCAGGGCAAGTAGGTATGTCAAATGTCTTATCACATGATGGTGACAGGATTTTGGTATAACACTTAGAGAACTCTTCTAGTTATGATTAGGTGGAGTGTTCCTTTTTTGTAAATATTCTATCCGAACAGAAAAATAGATAACCTACTGTCAGAGAGATGACTCTTCAAATACTTTTATGAGTATGAAGAAGACAAGTACTCGACTATCTTTTCACATTTTAAGAGTCTGAAAAGACCTTAAAGAAGACTCTATTAGACTTTTTCATGTTTGAATCCAGAGCACGAAAAATTAATCAACTAAGATCAAACCAAATTTCATTTTTTAACCAGAGCATGAAAAATGAAAAGTAAGCTCAGCACCATCTTACTGCTTTTAACGAGCTCGAAGATCATATGAAAGAATGCTGAAAGATTGGTTTCATTTCTATGCAAGTTCAAAACCAATGGGTAAACTATGCTTGGAAAATCCCATTAACATGATATACAAAGGTTGGAATCTTTCCCCCAGCATGATTGGTAGTGAAGCTTACCCCTAACATGGTTGCTAGGGGCTTGACATGCCGCCCAAGCTTCATTTCGTCTGACGATTCTTCTTCCATACCCAACCTAACAAACCTTGTTACTAATGTGAAAATGTTCACCAGGGGGGTAGGAAGAATGAGAATCAGGCAGGTGAAAAGAAGTTTCAAGTTCTAACACTAAAGTGAAGACTTGATTCAAGGGAAGGGGATCTGTTTCATTTTTACCCAAGCTTGAAATAGAAGGTAACTTTGCTTGGAACATGGTTTCATTTTTATGCAAGCTTGAAACCAAAAGGTAAACTATGCTTAGAACATGGTTTCATTTTTATGCAAGATTGAAACCAAAAGGTAAACTATGCTTAAGGAAACCTACTTCATTTTTTAATGAGCTTGAAATAGAAAATGAACTATGCTTGTAGCATGGATTTCTCCTTGCTACAGGGGCATGAATGGCTCTCTTCCGTCTATAGGATGGAAGGTTAGGTTCCTACATGTGGAAAATGCATGAAAGAAATTGGACAGAAAGGAAAGGAAATGACAGAAATAAAATGGCCATGAGCCCCTCTACAAACAAGGTTAGGGCTTCACCTTGGCTACCTGCAAACAACTATTAGAAATAATAAACTTGCAAAAACATGTTAGAGATCAAACTTGCAAACAAATAATAGTCATAAAACATCTAAAATAACGAAGAAAACACATAAACAAAACTAGATTATACCTCTTCTCTATTGAAATGGGCCACCATGCCCTGGATGGAAGAACCACCTCCCTATCTCACTCAGCAATAGAGGAGCTATGGCTCAATGGGGAAGATGAGTGGAAGAGAGGGGGATGTGGGTGGCTGGAGAGGCAAAGAGGTCTCAAGGCATCCATAGGAAGCATAATAGTATGCAAGAGAGGATTTGTTTCAGAGTGACCCCCCACCCTCCTTTTATAGCTTTTTTGGGGACTTTTAGGGTTTTAAGCCCTTGGTCAGGGCTTTAGCCCCTTGTTTGGGATTTTAGCCCCTTTTTCCCTAACTTTAGCTCCTTTTTGGGTTTTATGCTCCTTTGAGGGGTTTGGGCGCCTTTTTGAAGGCTTTATCCCCTAGGAGAGTTATGTAGGCTCCTTTTTGGGGTTTTTAAGCCATTTTACTCATTTTTAAACCTTTTTGAGGGTGTGGGGGTCTAATGGGGTGTTACGAAGGTCATGTATGGGTGTCCTTGGGTGTTGTAGGCCATGTAGGGCTGAGTGAGGGATTTTTTAGGTTAACATATTTCCCCTTGATGTGTTACGGCAAGAGCTTATTGTATGGCTGACGGACATCATAGGATTTTCTACGTAGAGGTGGTGCTTCCGGGGCTGGGGCATGGTGGATTTTGGTTTTTGTATTGATATGGTTCCCATAAATGGGTGAGATATAAATAATGTGTGACATGTATATGGATGAGGAGGGAATCCCCATGCTCATGACAATGTCAAAAGAATAATTTGATCTATGCTCTAAAATACAAGAGCATATCATATACAACTGATGATACAATAATGGTTGCCTCAATGTGAGGCTGAATACAATACTGATCTAGTACATTGGACCCATGGAATTATCATGGAATGCTATATCTTCATGACTGATAGCCTGCTGCATCTAGGAAGGTACATAGCTATATGGAATCATTGATTGAGAACCAGAGTCTCTGTGGTACAAGTATGCTGCATCAATCATAAATCTATATAGAAGCACTGCTGGGGCTTCTGAACACTATCTCCAACGCAACCCAAAAATCACAAGGGACATAAATTATCTAGGTCCCTCGAATAGACTCGTCAATTTGCTAGAGTCAGGTTACATCTGGGGTCTTCAACCAAATACTACATGGACCAAACCCTGTACGAATCTCAACGGTGTGATGATGTAGTTGAAGTCAAGCACGTGAGAAAAAACCATCCCGAGAGGCACTAAGGACTCCTCTCAAGTGGTCCAAGGAACTCATCAATGATGTTAATGAAATTAAGGTAAAGGGACCTTTGGGTCTATCCTTTGTAATATGTGTGTTGTTGTCGATAGAGTGAGACCTACCCGTAGTCAAGGCAATGATGTTTCCTTGACCAGAAGCACAAGGGAAATAACCGAAAAGGTGCGAGACAATCTGCAGACTGAACCACTGAATGATGGGGGGGAGGGGGAGGGAAAGAATTGAACATGGGAAAGGGGAGTGTGGTAGACTCAAACTTCCTTTGTTCAGAGTATGATGATAGGGTAGACCAGGAAGCAAATGAAACTGAATCATAAGAATGGGATCATAGTTGTAAAACTGGGAATGTTACTGCAGATGGGAAATACTTGGAGGAGGTGGACACTTTTGATATTGATGGGGTCCAAGGAAGACACATTGTAGAGTACTCTAAACAAAGGTGACCTGAAGTCAGGATGCTTCCAAGCTATTTTCTGTGGGGTGGTGTCTAGGGACATCGTTATGGTATGATCTCATGCATTTTTGGCGAGCTCAAGAAAGTAAATGCTCGTTGGTGCTTTCAATTTTAGAGAGTCTGAAAGCATGAAGAAGACTCTAGTGGGGGCTCTTTTTCGTTGGTAGTATACTGTGCCTAAAAAGGGATAAAAGTATACATAGGAGAGCTTTCCCATCCTATAGGGGATGAGAGACTTTTTTATCATTGGTAGTCCAATCAGGCCAGAAAAGGTTAAACCTATACTAACTGGACGATCATTCAGATACTTTTACGAGCATGAATGAAACCAAGTTTGCTCAGTAATCTTTTTTTGATGAGAAGGCTGGAAAAGAGTTAATGAAAACCTGTGGTGAGATTTTTCGTAAAGTCCAGCCCCTCTGCCCAAGAAAGCATAAAAGTATGCAGAGGGGAACATTCTTGGCTTGAATACACCAAGGTGGTCCTTTTCATTTGATGGTCTACATGGTCCACAAAAGGAGGTAAGTGAGACGATGTAGACGCCCTTTCCCATGCTTTATCGAGCGGGAAAGGAAGCATATGTGCTCACCTATATTTTCATTTTTTTTAGGAGTAAGAAAAGAGCTTAAATGAAACTCTAGTATGGTCAACTGATTGCAGTGGCACAGCTGGTGCCCCATGCTAGGACAGTGGATAGTGGTCCAAAGGTCATCCGTGTAGTATGGACAGAGCAGAAGGCTCTCAAACATACCAATACATGCATAGGATAGATCATGGCAGAGGCTCACGAGTTAATGCGGTAGAGGCACGTAAACTGAGGTGGCTCTTTGACAGAGGTCAAGAGAACATGTGTGAGTTGCGGTGGATGGGCTTGGCTACATGTGATGTGATTGCAAGTCCAGGGGCACTTATATGCCAAATACATGCAAAGGAAAATGAATCTTTTGTGTACAATGGTCTAGAGAATTGCGTAAGGTGCAATGGATGGAGTAGACAAATATGTGTTAAAATACCAAACAAGAAATAAAAGTGGTGTCTCTTAACAGGTGGTGGCCCAAAAACCCACATAAGTAGTGGTAGGGAAGTGTGATGCAAGTATAGGTCCTTAGAGACTTGCATCTCCATGCTATGGCTCGTAAATCAAGGTGACTTTGGGAAATGGTCCCGAAATTTATTTATTAAACATGAGATGATGGTCTCATAAGGAGATATAAGTTTGAGCCCAGAGGTGTGGGAGGTGTCTAGAACTGATTCCGAGTGAATTTGGAGTAGCAGCTAATGGTGCTGCACTTGAATTGTAGCAGAAAACGTTGAAAAACAAGAAAGAAAATGATGCAATTCGTTGGTGATGTTAAGTGTAAAGTCTCTTAAGGTGGAGCCCATTGTGGGGGTTCTCCAAGAGTTATCCATCAGATTCAATAAGGGTGTATGCCCCCTTGCCGAGGTGAAGGTCATTAGCAAGGTGGGATGATGAAAT
Source organism: Pseudotsuga menziesii (assembly GCA_001517045.1). Taxonomy (NCBI): domain Eukaryota; kingdom Viridiplantae; phylum Streptophyta; class Pinopsida; order Pinales; family Pinaceae; genus Pseudotsuga; species Pseudotsuga menziesii. Next base: position 417,742 of record LPNX010671101.1, read on the forward strand.
CTGGTCTTTTATGGGAAGAACCGATTCCACACTATGGTTTAAAGGGAATGGGGTAAAACAGAAGGAGGTCTTACATATATCTTCGTCATCGCGTAAGTGGTGATGAGATAGATTAGGTGGATCTTCCACAGTTGAAAAGGTGAAAGGGAAACTGGTGCTAGATATCATGAAAATGGTATTGGTTGTGGCTTTGGTTTTCTTTCCCCCAATCTCTTTTGGAGGAAGAGGGGAAATCCTGGAGACTGGAGGAGTCTTTTGATGGACCTGGAGGTAGGTGCAACATCTCCTCAATTGGATTGACATGAGTCAACACATATTGGGGCCTCAGAGGTATGGTAGGTGGTTCAAGGTACCACATAGGATCTCCTAGTGTGAAATCTCGTAGATTGTGGGTTTCCAAGACAGAATTACTCATCATCTCAGATGGTAGGAAAGGGAAAAGAAAAGAAAAAGGAAAAGGATCATGTTGATTGGGAATGAACCCCACTGTTTCCTTGGTAACCGAGGTTGAGGTTGCAACTGAGGTTGCGGCGGTGGCTGGGGAAACAATGAAAGAGATAGGTCTGATGAACCATCGGTGATGGTGGAGACCAGAGGGTCTGTAGAACTGGACATCATGTAAATGGACATGGTGTCTGAAGAAGGAGGTGGGGGATGGACTTCTTCGATCATAGTGATCTCAGATTCAAGGGAATGTTGTCAAAGGTTGGCTAGAGCCATTCGAAACTTGAAAAATTCTTGGCAATGGTGAGAATAGTGTCCATACAAACCATAGAGGGTGCAAACATGGTTTGTTCTCAATGACTTGTTTCTGACTATTGGCGCGGTTGGAAGTTCAACCACAGGGAGGTTTTTTGTTGTTTCCATGGCATCCAAATGCGCACGGACCATTGGAATTTTAGGGAAATTCTGAGTTGGATGGCCCTATTGTTCATAGATGGCGCAAGGCGGGATCTTCTAAGTTTCTGTGGTGGCTTTGGATTTATTTCCCCTAGCCCTTTTTGGGTGGGGTGGTGCAGGTGCAGGTGCGGTGGTTGGTTTTTGTGGACCGGGTGGAGGATTGGACTTGACTGCAATGGGTTGAACAAGTGTTAAGACTACATGAGGTATCAATGGTTGAGTTGGTGGATCAAGATACCACACTGGAATTCCCAATGTAAAGTTGGATAGGTTGAGGGTGGCCATTACTGGCTTTCCCATGACACCAGGCGGAGGAAAGAGGAAGGGAATCGTATGGACTAGAGAGGATCCTAGATAAATCCCTGATGGTTGTATGTGAGGGTGAGGTTGTGGTTGCGGCTATGCATAATGCTGTTGCTATGTGTGATGTTGCGGTTGTTTTTGGTATTGTGGATGTGGACGGTGTTGTGGTTGGGGTTGGGGTTGGGGTTGTGGCTGCACTTGTTGTTTGGGTGCAGTGGTACTGGATGAGACCATGCACAAGTCCGCAGTCTCATTTTTTGTCGGTGACAGTGACACTAAGGGGAAATGAGCCGTTATGGTGGTATCGGCAAACAATCCAGGACCCACATTCAACAATGGGGAGGATGGTGTGTTGTAAACCATGGTGTTGATTGCAGGGATGACATTGGCATGTGTGGTCATCCCTTATGGCTCAATGGTGGTGATGGTAGGGATAACATTGGCGATTGTCGTTAACCCTTGTATATCGTGATAAGTGAGATGATCAATCGTCAATATATTCCCTTTGTGGGGGAACATCATGAGAGGGAAGATAATTGATGTGACCTCTCTCATGGTGTACATATAACTTCTTCTTATGAGGAGTTTATAGTTGAGTTGAGCATTGATGACCTCTATGTCAATCAGCATTGTCTTCCTAGCTAATGTGATGGGGACATGGTGGGGGGGGGTTCCTTGGGGTTTAGTGGGATGGCCATCATAAGCCCGCGGAGTTGTGATCCAAGTTTCTACCAGACCAGGGTAGACATAACGCACGTATATTCCCCCTCATCTACTATGCACCGGTGCACAACCAAGTTCCGGATAGAGACCAGGATTTGGAAGGTGATGGTGAATAGCATGTGTGGTTCTCCATTCTCCATGTCGAATGTGATCAACTTGGATTTGGACGAGTCTACAGCCCCAAGGGTAGCTAGTAAGGATTTCTATTGTGTTGGGCATGTTTTGAGTACCTCCAGAGCAGACATGGTCGTTGGTGTTTGGGCCAAATCATCCACAATGCTATAGCTGACAACAACTCTAGTTGTGGCTTTATTGGCCACTCAGTGTATGAGGGATCAGAGGAATGGGGGTAACTGAAGAGGTAGGTTGACTGTTTTAGACATTGATGCCACTGATGTGTTAGTGGGTTTGGTATTGGTGTTGTATTGATTTCATTTGGTCTGTAGGTTTACCTCTTCAGTTGTCATAGCTAGCATGTGGTGAACACCTATTTCTGCCATGGGAGGTGCCCCCAGAGCATTGGGATTGGCCTAGGGAGGGGGTGCAGTTGCCACCAATCCTTGGACTGGTAGTGGGTTTTGAAGCACCATGGAGGGAGGTCCTTATGTTGCCAGGTTGGGTTGGGGTTGGTTCGTAGCATTGGAGGCCTATTGGGCCTTGTTCTAAATGGCTTGCTTAGCTCGACCCATGAGGGGACACTTGAATGTGTAGTGCCCATAGACCTCACAGAGTGTGCATGGCTGGTTTGTGCGCAACGAGGTGTTGTGTCTTGGTGCATTTTTTCATGGTGGGTTTTGGGCGAGTCAGTTTTCCACGGCATTGCTGGGAGGATTTGGTTGTTGACCGCCTCCCTATGGTTGGTTATTATATTGGTTCCAGGACCGATTATTTCTAGCTTGACCTTGTTGATTGTTGGGGGAAGGCTGATTGGGATGGTTTTGTTGTGTAAATACTTGTCCCAACGGAGCAGGTTGAGCAGGGGCGGGGGCTTGAACTGCTTGAACTGGTGGTGCGTAATAAATTTGTGTGGTTGGCAGTGCCAAAAATGTGGGAATTTTCCCCGCGTACTACTGTGTTGGCCAAGCCATGGCCTGAGCCTGCTACGATGGCACATGTTGTGCATAAGAATTTGTTGCTCTGGACTAGGACATAATTCTGGCATAGTTTGGATTTTGGTTCTGGTAAGCAACACTAGTAGTATTGCTTGGTTCTGGTGGAGCTATAGGTGGTGTCATATGGTGTTGTGGTTGTTGGGATACTGAGCCTATGATGCCATCTGCAGCATGGGATTCCCTCGGTGCATCCCAGTAGGAGGTACCCGAACGAGGAGTGTCTGGAATGACGGTGTCAAGGTTTCCAAACTGAGCATAGATTAGGTCAAACTATTGGTATTTCAGTATGGCCTCTTCTTTGGATTGGGGATGTTCGGATGCGACATCCTTTGCTATGGGTGGGAGTAAGGTTTTTAGAAACCAATCCAAGAATATCTTGTCGTCAAGTTGGATTTTACATAAACTACGACATCTCCACCACTCATGGATGTGGTCGGTTATATGTGTCGCAGTGCTCTGGCGGTAGGATAACAGGATCTCCACCCCTTCGTCATATCTGACGGGGAGTTGGAAATACTACAGGAACATTAAAGCTAAGGAGTTGAAATATCGGTACTTGGCTTGCGGTAGCTCAATGTACAATTTGGATGCCACACCTATGACGATGCATTGGAACAGTCTTATCCTGATCGAGTCATCTACGATGTTGTTTGACGAGCACCATAGATGGAATGTCATGATATAGTTTTGGGGACATTCCCCTGGCTTTCCTTCAAACTTGGGAATGTCTGATGGCAGCTTGGTTGGCATGGGTGGCAAGAAAGCTTGGTGGCGGATGGGCTCATTTGTTAAATGAGCCAAATTAGGCAGGTTAAGATGAGCCATGAAAGGTAGTTTTGACCCCAGGTTGATGTGGAATGGGGAAGGGATGGTGGCAGGGTTTGTAGGAGCATAGTGCACCTGCATGGCTAGGGCCACTTGTGGTGGCACCATTGTATATGGGCCAATGCTCGCAAGTGTGGTGTGAGGGATAGTGTGGAATGAAGTGACACTACCCCCATGTGACAGGAGGGACAATGTATGTGGATGGAGCATTGCCCCCCTGTGTGACAGGAGGGGTAGTGTATGTGGAAGGTCCACTACCCATAAGTGTTGTAGGTGGGATAGCCTGAGTGGTTACTATGAGTGGTGGCAGTTAATTGATGACAGTTTGCATGACCATGCTGGGGCCACCTACAAGTTTGTTAGTGACAACTTATGGTGTGGACATGGGTCCAGTAGCTATGGCTATGCCAGAAAATGGATCCAGGTTTACACAAGCCATGGAGCTTGATGGTGCAGTATGGAGGTCTAGTTCAGACTGATATGGGTCTGAATCTGAATCAGAGGCTGTGTGTCCTTTTGATGGTGTGAGAGGTCATTGAGAACAGTTTCAACGGTGTCCGTTTAATGTCCTGAATGGGGATGGTTCGCCTCTTAGGCGAGAGGAATAGCGTGGGGAATCAATTGTGTTAGATTGTATCAAAATGGTGGGAATGATGTTTGGAGCCTAGTTTCAATGGCTTCCTATTGGTTGTAGGTGGTCACTCGACCACCAAGACTACTAGAAGACAGTGCTTGGCTTTTTCCTCACGGGCGTTTCCACTCAATCAGTGGGGGTTGTTGCCCGTTTCACTTGGCAATTACTCTCAGCAGCTAGCTACTTTGGGGTTCCCGCGGTACTCCTCATAATGAGTTTCTGGGCTAAGCCCAAGCACTTCCCATGGTTAAGGCAGTCAGGGACTTATGTCCTCAAATATTGCATATTTTTTTAACTTAGTGTAAATTAATAAATTTTAAGGGCTCTCTCAGCGTCATGAACTGAGTTGGGTTGATTACATGGTATGGTGTATATGTTTTTATTTCAGTCTGGTATTAGGTGGCTGCAAATGGTTTATGAATTCATCATATTGTGGTAGAGTTCATATCATTATGAATACAAGCAGTAAATAATAAGAAAGTTGTAAACATATACAATTGTTTTTACCCTGAATGTTGATGGCCTAACTAAGTGACTACCTTACAACTATATTCTTCTTTGACTAAGAGAAGGTGCTGGGCTCTCAACACAATGGGACTAAGCCCATCCATAGATCCACAGGTCACCTCCTGGATGCAAGGTTGGTCAATAAGGAGGACGCTTAGCACTGTGAGAATCCCTCCTTCTCTACCCTCTCTACCTTCCAGGTCATCCATTTTTAATGGTTTAGAACAATATTCAGTGAAGGGCATAGGACTATACGAGCTATGCCATTTTTCGTATCCCAGAATACCCTAAAGGGCGATGACTGGGTAGAGGAGGAAGGGTAAGCAAGACTATTAATTTTATTTCAATTTTAGTTAAGCTACATTCATTAAGCCATTAAAATTTTTTCTTTGAATTTACACTTTGTTTGTTCATGAAATTGCAGTAAATTAAAATAGAAACAAAAATAGGACGATTGTGCTGGATAGAGGTGGCTGAGCTACACTGGTAGTCCCTAATAAACTAAAAATTAACTACTGATTGACAGACCGCCTATTTTGGGTTGAATTCGACGAGGGGGCAGCAAAAAAAATTCGGAAATAGTCGAGGGGGTCACATAGATTTCACAGAAAGAAGTGGTCTGTTGTTCTGAGTGAATTCACACCTTTCAAGGGGGAAAGGCTGACCTAGTCGCACCTGTGAGGCCTAAAAGAGCGACATCATCCCCTCTTTAGGCTCGATAAGTGCAACCTGCCCCTAATTTGTGGTCTTTCTGATCCTGATTCAGATCCGGTTGATAGTAACCTGTACTGTCGCCAAACAGACTCAGATTTTCCTTGCAGAGGCTTTGGAAACAATAAAAACTGAAAATAAACTAGATCTAAGCTAGATTTGACAAGAAATTTTAAAAACTAGGGCATAAACTGAAAATAAAAACTTGAAATTTAAAAAACTGAACCAGGATCCTGTGGGATCGACCTGGTATGGTTGCTCGTTCTGTAGCAGGGATTTCTCCTTGCTACAGGGGCAGGAATGGCTCCCTTCCATCTATAGGACGGAAGGGTAGGTTCCTACGTGTGGAAAATGCATGAAAGAAATTGGATAGAAAGGAAAGCAAATGATAGAAAGAAAATGGCCATGAGCCCCTCTGCAAACAAGGTTAGGGCTTCACCTTGGCTACCTGCAAACAACTATTAAAAATAATAAAACTACAAAAACATGTTAGAGATCAAACTTGCAAACAAATAATGGTCAGAAAAAAACTAAACTAACAAAGCAAACACATAAACAAAACTAGATTATACCTCTTTTCTGGTGAAATGGCCCACCATGCCCTAGCTTGAAGAGGCACCTCCCTATCTCACTCAACAATGGAGGAGCTGAGGCTCAATGGGGAATATGAGTGGAAGAGAGGGGGACATGGGTGGCTTAAGAGGTAAAGAGGTCTCAAGGCATCCACGGGAAGCGTAACAATATGCAAGAGAGGAGTTGTTTGAGAGTGACCCCCCACCCTTCTTTTATAGCTTTTTTGGGGGCTTTTAGGGTTTTAAGCCCTTGGTCAGGTATTTAGCCCCTATTTTGGGATTTTAGCCCCTTTCACCCTAACTTTAGCTCATTTTTGGGTTTTAGGCTCCTTTGAGGGGTTTTAGCCCCTTTTTGGAGGCTTTAGCCCCTAGGAGAGTTATTTAGGCTCCTTTTTGGGGTTTTTAATCCCTTTTGCTCATGTTTAATCCTTTTTTAGGGTGTGGGGGTCTAATGGGGTGATACAAAGGTTGTGTATGGGTGTCCTTGGGTGGTGTAGGCCATGTAGAGCTGAGTGAGGGATTTTTTGGGTTAACAATGCTCGGGAATGATTTCATTTTTATGCAAGCTTGAAACCAAAACGTAAACTATGCTTGAGGAGATCCATTTCATTTTTTAATGAGCTTGATATAGAATGGGAACTTTTCTCATAGGAATCTATTTCATTTTTCAACGAGCTTGACATAGAATGGGAACTATGCTTGCCTCATGATTTCATTTTTATGGATGCTTGAAACCAAAAGGGTAAACTATGCTTAAGGAGTGGTTTTATTTTTTAACGAGCTTGAAACCAAAAGTAAACTATGCTCTCATGAATCTGTTTCATTTTTTAACGAGCTTGAAACAGAATGGGAACTTTGCTCAACACATGTTTTCATTTTTATGCAAGATTGAAATCAAAAGGTAAACTATGCTTAAGGAGTTGTTTTATTTTTTAACAAGCTTGAAACCAAAAGTAAACTATTCTCTCAAGCCTACTCCTACCCAACATGATATCCAGAGGTTGGTAGGTTGCCCCATTACATAAAAGCTAGTGCCAAAGCTCCATTATGATGTCCATAGATTAAAGCCATGCCCCACCATTCTACCTATGATGGGAAAAAGCTAACTATAAGGGGAAAGAGCCACAAGAACATGTGGCACATTCATGTAAGTTTGATTACTAGGAGTAATGCGATGGTTAGGTGTAACAAAAGAAAGCTAATCACTGGTCACAATCTTCCCATCATGGGGAAAATGCATAACTCTAAAGAGTTTGGAGACAATAGCCTTCATGGCATGAACATAATAACATCCAAGGAGTAGATTAAAATCTAAAGGACCTTGGACCACCATAACATCAATACAGATAGTTTTTCCTCCTAATTTAATAGGCAAAAAGGGAAGGGTCCCTGAAGGTGTAGTAGGTCTATAAACCAAAAAAATCCCTCACTCAGCTCTACATGGCATACACCACCCAAGGACACCCATGCATGACCCTCATTGTACCCCATTTGACCCCCACACCCTCAAGAAGGCTTAAAAATAGGAAAAAGGGCTTAAAAACCCCTAAAAAGAGCCTAAATAGCTCTCGTAGGGGATAAAACCTCCAAAAAGGGGCTAAAACCCCTAAAAGGGGCCTAAAACCCTAAAAGGAGCTAAAGTTTGAGCGAAAGGGGCTAAAGCCCTGACCATGGGCTTAGAACCCTAAAAAAGCTATAAATAGAGCGGTGGGTGTCACTCTCAAAACACTTCTCCCTTGCATACTATTATGCTACCCGAGTGGATGCCTTCAAACCCTTTGTCTCTCAAGCCACCCACACTCCCTCTCCTCCATTCATCAATTGACCCATAGCTCCCCCTTCCAAGAGAGGTGCTTCTCCAAGCTAGGGCATGGTGGCCCATTCCATCAAGAGAAGGTATAGCTTGTTGTTTATGTTGTTTATTTGTTTTCTATAATCCATTGTTTGTTTGCAGGTTTATTATATAACATGGTTTTGCAGGTATTTTGGTTCTAACATTTGTTTGCAGGTAGCTCGAGATAAACCCTAACAATGTTTACAGAGGGGTTTCCATCCCATTTCTTTTATTTCTATTATGTTTCAGTTTCTGTCCATTTTTCTTGCATTTCACCACCGGTAACCTACCCTTTCATCTATAGATGGAAGGTAGTCATTCCTGCCCTGTAGCAAGGGATAAATACCTGCTACAGAACTGGCGACCATACCAGGTCGATCCCATAGGATCCGTGGGTTTGTTTTTCAAAATTTCAAGTTTTAGTTTAGTTTTTTTCCCTAGGTTAACTTTTTTGTTAAGTCTTGTTTACTTGCATTTTCTATTACTGTCGATCCTCCGCAAGGAAAATTTGAGTCCATTTGGCCATAGTATAGGTTACTATAGGTCAGATCTGACTCGGAGTTAAAAAAATTCATTTTTCGGAGCAGGTCGCACTTATCGGGCCCAGACAGGGGACCAAGTCTCTCATTTGGCCCTCACAGGTTCGACCAGGTTGCAATTTTACCCCTAAAAGGTGTGACCCCCTTCCAAAATACATCCCGCTTCTGTCTACAAAATTTGAGTGATCCCCTCGCCTATTTCTGGAAAAAATTGGTGACCCCTCGCGACATTTGACCCAAAACGTGTGATCTATCACTTGGAATTAGGTTTTTAATAATTAAGGACTGTCAATGCGGCTCAAACACCTCTATCCATTTGAATTGTTTTATTTATGTTTCTGTTTATGTTAATGTCAATTTTATTTACAAAACAAAGTGTAAATTAAATACTGAATGGGTTAATGAATATAGTTTGACAAAAACTCACTTAAAATCAGCAATCTTGCTTAACCCTTCATCCTCTACCCATTGATCACCCTTTGAGGTATTATAGGATAAGACGAAGGGAATAGCTCATATAGAAATAGGCACTTCACCCAATATTGTTCAAAACCACTAAAAATGGGTGGCTTGGAAGGTAGAGGGGATAGAGAAGAAGGGATTCTCACGGCTCTTGGCATCCTCCCTGATGACCAACCTTGCATCCAAAAGGTGACCTGTGGATCTATGGATGGGCTTAGTCCCATTGTGTTGAGAGACCAGAACCTTCTCCTGGTTAAAGAAGAATATAGGTGTAAGGTAGTCACCTAGTCAGGCTATCACAATTTAGGATAAAAAATGGTATATGTCTAAAACATTTTCGATTTCGATTTACTAATTTCATCCACAATGATATGAAATATGCAGAATATTCATAAACCATTTGCAACCACTAGATAACAGAAGAAAAAAAGACACACACACAATACCACGTAAATCAACCCAATTAAGTTCATGACGCTGAGAAGCCACTAAAATTTATAAATTTACACTAAGTTAAAAATCTGCAGTCTTCGAGGACATAATTCCTTGACTGCCTTAAGCATGGGAAGTACTTGGGCTCAACCCAGAAACTCATTGTGAGGAGTACCACGAGAACCCTAAAGTAGCTGGCCGCTGAGAGGAATTGCCAAGCGAAACAAGTAATGACCCCAATCGATTGAGTACCACGCCCATGAGGAAAAATCCAAGCATTGTCTTATGGTGGTCTTGGTAGCCTAGTGACCACCTACATCCAATAGGAATCCATTGAAACAGGGGTCCAATGATAATTACCACCAGTTTGACATTCAAAATTAACATAATTGATCCCTCACACTCTTCCTCACGCCTAAGAGGCGAACCACGACATTTCAGGTCATTAAACTAACATCGTTGAGACCATTCTTGACAAACTCCCACACCATTGAAAGGCCACATAGCTTATGATTCAGATTCAGACCCATATCAGTCTAAACCAGATCTACACACTGCACCATCAAGCCCCATGGCTGGTTCAAACCCAAATCCATTTTCTAGCGTAGCAATCACTAGTGGACCCATGTCCACCCCACAAAATATCACCAACAACCCTGCGAGTGGCCCCAGCATGGTTATGCAAATCATGATAATTCATCTACTGCCACCCATATTGACCAATCAAGTTGTCCCACCTGCAACACAAGGGGGCAGTGGCCCTTCCACATACACTGCCCCTCCTGTCACACATGGGGGCAGTGGCCCTTCCACCTACACTATCCCTCCCACCACACCTAGGGGCACTGGCCTATCCACAATGGTACCACAAGTACCCGCAGCAATGCAGGTGCAATATGCACCTGCAAACCCCACCACCATGGCTGCCCCATCTCACATCAATCTAGGGTCAAACCTCCCTTTCATGGCACATCTCAAATTGCCTGATTTGGCCCAGTTAACAAATGAACTTATCCGCCATCAACTTTTTGGCTTCCCATGCTAAACAAACTGACCTCATATATTCCCAAGTTTGAAGGGAAGGCAGGGGAGTGCCCCCAAAACCACATCATGACGTTTAATCTATGGTTCTCATCAAACAACATCGTAGATGATTCGATCAGGCTAATACTATTCCAACGCACCCTCACAGGTGCTGCAACTAAGTGGTACATTGAGCTACAACAAGCTAAGTACCCAGATTTCAACTCCTTGGATTTCATGTTCCTGTAATATTTCCAACTCCCCGTCAGATATGAAGAAGGGGTGCAGATCTTTTTATCTTGCCACCAGAACACTGCAACTCATGTAACTGACTACATCCATGAGTGGCGACAATGTCATAGTTTGTGTAAGATCCAACTTAATGACATGATCTTCCTAGAGTGGTTCCTCAAAACCTTGCTCCCACCTATAGAAAAGGACATCGCATCCGAACGTCCCCAATTCGAAGAGGAGGCCATCTTGAAAGTCCAGCAATTTGATCAAATTTATCCACAGTACAAGTACCTTTACACTGTCATTCCATATGCTCCTTGTGCGGGTACCTCCTACTGGTATGCACCAAGGGAATTCCATGCTACATATGGCATTATAGGCTCAATCTCTCACCAACCACAACATCGTCCAACACCACATGCAGTACCACCGCAACCAAGCAACACTGCTAGTGTTGCCTACTAAAACCAAACTCGGGATTATGCAAGAATGATGTCCCAGTCTAGAGCCACAACTTATTATGCACAACCTACACCACCACATCAGGCTCAGTCCTTGGCTTGGTGAACACAGCAATACGTGGGGAAAATGCCCACATTTGTGGCACAGCCAGCCACCCAAATATACTATGCACCACTAGTGCAAGCGGTTCAAGCCCTCGCCCCTGCTCCACCCACTCCATTGGGACAGGTGTTTGCACAACAAATCCGTCCCAACCAGCCAGGCCCCAATAATCAACAAGGGAAAGCTAGGAATAACTGACCCCGAAACAAAGGAACCAATCAACCGTAGGGAGGTAGTCAACAACCAAACCCTCCCAACAATGCCGCGACAAACTGGCCAGCCCAAAATCCTCCATGGCCAAATGCACCGAGACACAACGCCCCATTGCATACAAACCAACCATGCACACTTTGTGAGGTCTATGGGCACTACACATTCGAGTGTCCGTACATGGGTTGCGCTACACAGGCCATTCGGAATGAGGTTCAACATGCCACCAACACAATGGACCAATACCAACCCAACCTAGCACCACAAGGACATCCTCCTATGGTGCTTCAAAACCCATTACTAGTCCAAGGATTGGTGGCAATCGCAACCCCTTCCGAACCCAATCCCAACGCTCCAGGGGCACCTCCCATGGCAGAAACAGGTGTCCACCACCTACTAGCTATGACAACTGAAGAGGTCAATCTATAAACTAGATGAAATCAATACAGAACCAACACCAAACCTACTAACACATCAGTAGAATCAACATCTAAAACAGTCAATCCACCTGTTCAGTTACCCCCATTCCCGCACCCTCCCATACACCGGGTTGACAATAACGCCATGGCCAGAGCTACTGTCAGCTACAACATCATGGATGATTTGGCCCAAACACTAACCACCCTATCCACTCTTGAGGTACGCAAAACGTTCCCAACACAACGAAAATCCTTACTAGCCACCCTTGGGGCCATATACCCCTCTAAATCCAAGTTGTGTTAGAAAACAGGACCGCAGAACAATAATCGATATATAGTTAAATCAATAAACAAGATGCAAAACATATTAAAACATTACAGAGAGACACAGATATAACATGGTTCACCCAAACGATGGGCTACATTAACAAAGAAATTGCTAGTCCTTTTATTACAGTCCAGAAAGGTGAAGGGATATACCCTGCAGCAAAATCGTTGTACTTCCTCTTCATGCTCTCACAGTCTCTCTTCCAATACAATACAGTACCATACTTGGTCATTTTACAATGCTTTATTTTATAGGGAAAATAAAATGGGAAAATTCTAGAGTTTACCCAATACCATGGGTCTGCAATACTGTTGGCCAACACACATCCCAAACCCCCAAACCCCCGTGTCTCGGGGGCATTGCCCCCAAGCCCCAAGGCAAGGGAAATGAGTGTACAATACTCATGGGTTACATTCACAACTGAATACTATCTCTAGATCTGGAATATTAGGCTCCACAACCAACAAGTTGATCACATTTGACACAAAGAATGGAGAACCACAAATGCCATCAACCATTGCCTTTAAAATCCTGGTGTCTATCTAGAATTTGGTTGTGCACCGGTGCAGAGTGGATGAGGGAAAATCCATATGAATTATTTCTACCCTAGTATGGCAGAAACTTGGATCCCCAATTCTACAACCATCATCCACAAATCTACGGGATTATGATGGCCATCCCACTAAAGCCTAAGGAATCCTCCCCCACGTCCCCATCACATTAGCTGGGAAGACAGTTATGATTGACATAGAGGTTGTCAACTTTCAATTGGACTATAACCTTCTCCTCAAAAGAAGTTATATGTACACCATGAGAGATGTCACATCAACTATTTTCCATCTCATGATGTTCCCCCACGAAGGGAAAATCGTGACGGTTAACCAACTTACTTATCACGATCCGCAAGGGCTAATGGCACCCACCAATTTTATCCCTATGATCAACACCATTAATCTGCAAGGGATGACCACACATGTGAATGTTATCCCTGCGGTCAACACCATGGTTGACAACATAACAGCCTCCCCATTGTTGAATGTGGGCCCTGGGTTGTTTGTTGATACCACCATGATGGCTCCTTTCCCCTTACTATCACCACCACCAACACCAAATGAGATTGTGAACTTGTGCATGCTCTCATCGAGCACCATTGCACCCAAACAACAACCATAGTTGTAGCCCCAACCGCAACCACAACACCATCCACAGCCGCAACATCAACAGCAGACGCAACATCATCCACAGCCGCAGCATTATGCACAGCGGCAACCACAACATCATCCCCACATACAACCATCAAGGAGTTATCTAGGATCCTCTCTAGTCCTTACAATTCCCTTCCTCTTTACCCCTCCTGGTTTCATGAGCAAGCCAGTAATGGCCACCATAAACCTACCCAAATTTACATTGGGAATTCCTGTGTGGTATCTTCATCCACTAGCTCAACCATCAATGCCCTAGGTAGTATTAACCCCCATGCAACCCATTGTGGTTGAGTCTCATCCTCCACTCAGCCCATAAAAACCAACCACTGCACCCGCACCCGCACCGCAACACCCAAAAAGGGAAACGGGTAAGAATGTGAAAGCCACCGCAGAGCCTTGACAGATCCTGAATTGCACCATCTGAGAGCAAGAGAGCCATCCGACTCAAAACTTCCCTGAGACTCCAATGATCCACATGCATTTGGACGCCATGGATACAAGCACAAACCTCCCCGTGGTTGAGCTTCCAAGCACGCCAACAGTAAGAAACAAGTCATTGAGAACAAACCATGCTTGTGCCCTTTGCGGAATGTATGGACACTATTCTCACCACTATCAAGACTTTCCTGAGTTTAGAATGGCTTTATTTGACCTCCGTCAACATTCCCTTGAATTCGAGATCACCCTGATCGAATAAGTTCACCCCCCACCTCCTTCTTCAGACACCATGTCCATTTACATGATGTCCAGTTCTACCGACCCGCTCGCCTCCATCTCCAATGATATCCTAGCAAACCTATCTCTCTGTTGCTTCCGTAATGATGAGGAGATACTTGAAGCCTTAACCAGCCCAGAATACCCATGGGATGACATGCACCATCACTCGTTCTTCCTATCTAAAGAACTTGTGTCACAGTCCAACCAGTTTTCCGTGGAAGCCAAATATTTCATTCATGGGAAAGTCGACTGGTTCAAAAATCCCATTCCACCACTAGACACCTTCAAAGAAGGGAACATGGACAACATCTCACCAACCATCAAAATCAACATCTCAACCAATCCCGAGGTCGTTGAAGAAATGATGTTGGGGGCAGCCTACTCCTCAGAAGAAGTCCCTACCTATAAATCTCTCTTCCAATAATTCTGCAACATCTTTGCCTGGTCTTACACTGAAATTCCTGGCTTGGATCCATCCATCCTTCCAAAGTGGCCATGATCAAAACCGAGATAGAGAAGCTACCTACAGCTGGCTTCATCTACCCCATTTCCTACACCACTTGGGTTTCTAATCCTATTCCCATGAATAAAAAATAGGGTGCCATCCGTGTTTGCATAGACTTCTGTGATCTCAATGGGGCATGTCCCAAAGACAACTTCCCAACACCCTTCATCGATTAGATTATCGATGCATGTGCTAAACATGAAGCCTTTTCCTTCATGGACGGATTTTCCAGATATAACCAAATCCATATCCGGAAAGAAGATCATTACAATACCACATTCACAACCCCGTGGGGCACATTCACATATCGTGTCATGCCCTTTGTCCTCAAAAAGGCTGTAGCCACCTTCCAGTGCACCATGACATATTGTTTCCATGAGATAATTCACACATTCTTGGTCGACCTAGATGACCTTATCGCTCGATCACCAAAACAAGCGCAACACATACATGACTTACGACAAGTCTTCTTACATTTCCGCAAATACAAATTTTCCTGAATCCCCTCAAGTGTGTTTTCTATGTCCTAGCAGGCCGTCTACTTAGATTCATCGTATCTCACAAAGGGATAATGGTAGATCCCCTCAAAGTTCAAGCTATCCTTGATCTCCCTTCCCCCAAAACTCAGCACCAACTATAGAGCCTCCAAGGAAAGGCCAACCTCCTTCACCGCTTTGTACCAGAGTATGCAACAAAATCTTACGGATTCATTTACTTGCTCTGTACAAAAATCCCCTTTGTTTGGGATCAACAAGCACAAGAATCATTTGATGCACTCAAGCAATTCCTGGATTTTTCACCACTACTGTCAGCACTAGACTTCACTCGAGACTTCATTCTCTATGTGTCAGCCTTGGACAATGCCATTGCTAGAGTCTTGGTCCAAGAAGACAATGCTCACCATGAGCACGTAATTTACTACATCAGTCAGAAGCTAATAGGATCCCCACTATGATATTCACTCGAGGAGAAATTGGCCCTCGCTGTGGTCTTCTCAGCTTAGAATTTGTGCCACTACATCATCGCAAACCATACTCATGTAGTGGCTGATTCAAACCCAATGCAGTACCTTTTAGGCCACCGCCTTCTACAAGGTCGAGCAGCTAAGTCGATAATCGTCCTCCAAGAATTCGACTTAGAGTTCATTTCCTCAAAAATAACAAAGGCACTTTCACTAACCATGCTCATGACCAATCCATCCCCATCAACTGCGTCATCACCCCCCAAGGATGATCTCCCTGATGATTTCCTATTTGTCATATCCACAGAAGACCCATGGTATGGGGACATCCTTCTTTATTTACGAACATAGAAGTTTGCAGTGCACTTAAACCATGAGGATAGGCAACGTATCTGGCATCAAGCCATTCTCCACTTACTGATTGGATATGTTTTGTATCGTGAAGGCATTGATACCATCCTACATCGTTTCCTCACTCGTGACGAGTCTGAGACCATCCTCAACGACTGTGATAGTGGAGCCTGTGGTGGCCACCTTTCAAGCCTAGAAACCACCCAGAATATTCTACGCATCGGCCTTCTATCTTCCCTAATTGCATAGAGGTAGTCAAGCATTATTGCAGCTGTCAGCTCTTTTTCCCAAAGGAAAGTACCCCCCCTACACTGTTACACCCCGTAGTCACAGTAGGGCCCTTCTGCAAATGGGAAATCGACTTCATGACAATCAACCCTGTTTCAGCCAACAGTCATACATACATCATTATGGCAGTCAATTACTTCGCTAAGTGGGCCGAGGCCATGCCCACATTTTATTGCAAAAGTGAAACAACAGTGCGCTTCTTCTTCAACCATGTTATTTCATGATTTGGTGTTACTAAAAAATTAGTCTCATAACATGGAGCACACTTTCAAGAAGAAGTATGGGTTGAGTTGTCAACCATGTTGTTTTTCGAACACCAGTACTCATCTTCCTACTACCCCCAGGGAAATGGCCAAGTTGAAGCAGTCAACAAAATCATCAAAACAATGCTCCAAAGGATGGTGGGAAACCATAAAACCAACTGGCATCACATGTTATTCTCCGCCCTATGGGCTTATCGCACATCCACAAAAACCACAACCGGTTTCACTCCTTTCTGCCTAGTACATGGTGTTGAATCAGTACTCCCTATAGAGTGCCAAATCCCATCCCTCCACCTCATAGTAGAACTCCTCCTTGATACTTCACCTTTAGAAGAACGACTCCTCCAACTTGAGAAAACCATAGCAGATCGTCGTGCTACCCTCCTTGCCATTGAAGAAGCAAAAACACAGTTAAAGGCCCACTATGACTCCCATGTACATCCTCGCACCTTCAACAAAGGTGATATGGTTCTAGTCTACAACCAACCCAGCGATAAGTTGGGCAAAGGCAAGTTCGATTCAATGTGGTATGGCCCATACGTTATCCACCATTTCCTCAAAAAGGGGAATACACCCTTATTGACTCTAATGGACAACTCTTGGAGAACCCCCGCAACAGGCTGTACCTCAAGAGATTTTACGCCTAACATTACCAATGAGTTTCTTTGTTTTATTTTCTTGTTTTTCAACATTTTTTAGCACAAGTCATGGGCAGCACCATCAACTGCTAATCCAAAGTCACTCGGAACCAATTCAAGACACCTCTCACACCTCTGGGCTCAAATTTCCATCTCCTTATGAGACCACCATCTAATGTTTAACAAACAAATTTTGGGACTGCTTCCTAGAAGTTACCCTGATTTACAAGCCATATCATGGTGATACAAGTGTCTACAGATCTGTACTCATATCACACTTTTCTACCGCTACTCATGCGGGTTCTCAGGCCACTGCCCGTTAAGGAACATCATTTTTGTTTTAAGCATATAGCTATCTACTTCGACCACTGCACCTTATGCGGATCTCCAGACCATTGTCCAAAAGATGAATTATTTCTTTTACATGTATTTGGCATATAAATACCTTCAAACTTGCACTCACATCACATGTAGTCACGTCCATCCACCACAACTCACACATAGCTCTTTTGACCTCTATCCGAGAGCCACCTCGGTTTGCATGCCTCTACCACGATCTATCCCATGCATGTATTGGTATGTTTGAGAGCCACCTGCTATGTCCATACTACGTAGACGGTATTTGAACCACTGTCCACTGTCCCAACATGGGGCACCGCCCATGCCACCGTAATCAGTAGACCATACTAGAGTTTCGTTTAAGCTCTTTTCTGACCCCTAAAAGAATTAAAATATGGCCAAGTGCAGCTGCTTCCTTTCCTGCTCGTTAAAGTATACGAAAGAGTGTCTACATCATCCCGTTTATATCCTTTTGTGGACTATGTAGACCATTAAATCAAAAGGACCACCTTGGCATATTCAAGCCAAGACCATTCCCCTCTGTATACTTTTATGCTTTCTCAGGCAGAGGGGCCGTACTTTATGAAAAATATCAGTATGGGTTGTTTTTAAGCTCTTTTCTAGCCTTCTCATCAAGAAAAGATTGTCGAGCAAACTTGGTTTCGTTCATGCTCATAAAAGTATCTGAATGACTGTCCAGTCAGTATAGGTTTAACATTTTCCGTCCTGATTGGACTACCAACAGCAAAGAAGTCTCTCATCCCCTAAAGGATGGGCGAGCTCTCCTATGCATACTATTATCATTTTATGGGTACATGAGACTACCAATGAAAAAGATCCCCCATTGGAGTCTTCTTCATGCTTTCAGACTCTCTAAAATTGAAATCACCATCAAGCATTTACTTTCTCGAGCTCGCCGAAAATGCACAAGATCGTACCACCATGGTGTCTCTAGACACCACCCCACAGAAAACAGTTTGGCAGCATTCCCACTTTGGGTCTCCTTTGTTCAGAGTACTCTACAATGTGTCTTCCTTGGATCCCACCAATATCAAAAGTGTCTACCTCCCCCAAGTATTTCCCATCTGTAGTGACATTTCGAGTATTACAGCTATGATCCCATTCCCATGAGTCAATTTCATTTGCTTCCTGGTAATCCCTACTGTCATACTCTAAACAAAGGAAGTTTGAGTCTACTACTCTCCCTCTACCCTTGTTCAAATCTTCCCCTCACCTCCCCCCCATTTAATGCATCAATCCTCTGATTGTCTCACATCTTTCGGTTATCTCCCTTGTGTTTTTGGTCAAGGAAACACCATTTCCTTGACCTAGGGCAGGTCTCCCTCTGTTGATGACAACACACATATTCAAGAGGATAGACCTAGATGTCCTTGTATATTGGTTTCATTAACCTCATTGATGAGTTCCTTGGACCACTTGAGAGGAGTCCTTAGTACCTCTTGGGATGGTTGTTTCTCACGTGCTCAACTCCAGCTACATCATCGCACCGTTGAGATTCGTACAGGGTATTGGTTCGTGCAATATTTGGTCAAAGACCCTGGATGTCACCTAACTCTAGCACATTGATGAGTCTATTCGAGGGACCTAAAAAGGTTATGTCCCTTATGATTTCCGGGTTGCATTGGTGATAGTGTTCAGAAGTCCCAACAGTGCTTCTATATAGATTTATGATTCATGTAGCATACTTGTACCATAGAGACTCTGACTCTCCATGAGTGAGTCCATACAGTTATGTACCATTCCAAATCCAGCAAGCTATCAATCATGAAGATATATCAATCCATGAGAATGCAATGGGTCCAATGTAGCAGTTCTTTAGATCAATATTGTATTCTGCCTCTCAATGAGGCAACCACTATGTATCATCAGTTATATATGATCGGCTCTTGTATTATAGAGAATAGATCACATTATTCTTTTGACAATGTCATGAGCATGGGTATACCCCCCTCATCCATATACATGTCACACATTATTTGTATCTCACCCATTTATGGGAACCATATTAATACAAAAACCAAAATCCACCATGCCCCAGCCCTAGAAGCACCACCTCTCCACAGCAAATCCTATGATGTTCGTCAGCCATACGATGAGCTCCTGACCTCACACATTAGGGGGCAATCTATTAACCCAAAAAATCCCTCTCTTATCTCTACATGTCCTACACCACCCAAGGACACCCATGCACGACCCTCATTTCACCCCATTTGACCCCCACACCCTCAAGAAGACTTAAAAATAGGAAAAAGGACTTCAAAACCCCTAAAAAGAGCCTAAATAGCTCTCCTAGGGGCTAAAACTTCCAAAAAGGGGCTAAAACCCCTCAAAGGAGCCTAAAACCCTAAAAGGATCTAAATTTTGAGCGAAAGGGGCTAAAATCCCAAAAAAGGGGCTAAAACCCTGACCATGGGCTTAGAACCCTAAAAAAGCTATAAATAGAGGGGTGGAGGTCACTCTCAAAACACTTCTCCCCTGCATACTATTATTCTTCATGAGTGGATGCCTTTAGACCCTTTGTCTCTCAATCCACCCACACTCCCTCTCCTCCATTCATCCATTGAGCCATAGCTCCCCCTTCCAAGAGAGGTGCTTCTCCAAGCTAGGGCATGGTGGTCCATTCCATCAAGAGAAGGTATAGCTTGTTGTTTATTTTTTTATGTTGTTTATTTGTTTTCTCTAATCCATTGTTTGTTTGCATGTTTATTGTCTAACATGTTTTTGCAGGTATTTTGGTTCTAACATTTGTTTGCAGCTAGCTAGAACTAAACCCTAACAGTGTTTGCAAAGGGGTTTCCATCCCATTTTTTTAATTTCTGTTCTGATTCAGTTAATGTTTGTTTTTCTTACATTTCACCACCAGGAACCTACTCTTCCATCCTATAGATGGAAGGTAGCCATTCCTTCCTTGTAGCAAGGGAGAAATCCTTGCTACAAGGTGTTCGATTAAAAGCCAGTCTCTGATCGGTGGCTGGCACAAGCTCAGGACAACCTAAAGCTTGCCAAGCAGTTGAGGATAGAATACTAACAGAAACCCCTTCATCAACAATAGTGCGAAGTATCCACCTAGCAATAACATTCACAACTATGTGGGAAGGAACACTCGAATGAAGACGAGACTCTGTTAGGTTACTACAGTCAAACGAAATAACCTCACTACTTGGAGAGGGTTCTGTCAAAACCGACAAAATTTCCTCTTGTTGAGAACAATCAGAACGAAGCATAAAAAATTTCGCAAGATTCAGTTCATTCTCTACTGGAAGAGAAGAACAAGACAAATATTTGGTCAAAGAGACTACTTCAGTCTTAACACTTTCTGATAAAAGAACGGGATCGGGTGGAAATGACATCAACTCGACCACTTCACTCTCCAAAGGAAGAGTGGGATCAATTATACATGAAACTGAATTGATCACTTGGTCAACCAGCGAGGAGTCAAGGGATAATTTATTATCACTTGTTGGACTCACCTGTTGATGATTAGTAATATTTTCCAACCAACGCAAAGCTTAATCCATGCTTGGACAAAGAAAAGTATGATGCATAGCCTTGCATATCAAACAAGGATACAGGACTTTACCCTTACGACCTTTTACCAATGGGTCACTGGTTGAGGGAGTATCATCAACATGATGATCAGAGGTTGATGACAAAGATAGTTTCGACCTTTTAGACCACTCTTCTTGTACACGGGAGAGACCAGGACACTCCTTAAGAAGGTGGTCCCCCTTGCAAATCTTACAAGGGAATTTGGGTTTTCTAAGTGTTCTCTTAGAACGAGCACCATCAAGAGAAGATGGTTGCTGCCTTTTCTCTTTCTTATCCTTCTTCTTTTTACCCTTCCCTTTCTTCTTCATCTTATCCAAATGACTACTAACCATAGAGCTTTGGTCAAGCGAAGAATAAGAAAGGGATGAAGCAACAACCGACGAAGAAGAAGAAAGGGATGAAGCAAAAACCGACGAAGAAGGAGTGGGATTAGGTTGAGGTCGATCCTCTCCTAGAGGAGTGGTGACATTTGAGACAATAGGTGTAACGAGAATTACTGGATTAAAAAACCATACAGGTAACCCTCTAGTTAATCCAGGAAGATTTAGAGTGGCCATGAAGGTAGTACCAATACCTTCAATTGAAGGGAAAACAAAAAGTACACCTTGGAAAGGGACCTCTTGAGTGGTAGTCCTAGATTTGGATGCCATCTCTAAACTCTCTAAAAACCTCCTAACTACCATGCACAAGCAAGTACTACTCAAACTAAAAGAAACAAGAAAACATGTGAAAGGAGTGTATAAGAGTCAGGAACCTCACAGGACAGGCCAAAAGGATAACTCAGATGGTTTGAGGATTCCTAAAAGGGTCTCCCGATATACGCGAGGTATGTGGGAGCTCAAATCGATAGTAGCGTTGTCTAGTGCATAACCTTTCACAATGGGCCTTCCTATATACAATCGAGTACATTAAGTACCTTTATATATACCTCAAGGGTACGTGAAAGTCCGTTCGATATACTGACGGTACGTGGAAGAACCGCGCGAGTCTCGGGATGTAATGTGGATGAGTAATGACAGCTCCTATGCTTAACGACGCTCGAAGATGTCTCTAACTTATCACTCAAATTGATAAAAATTTTAACCTAGTACTACCGTTAATTTTATCTTGTGTGTTTAGGTGGAACCATGGAGTGAAAACTTTAAATTAAAGAAGATGCACACTGATCTATATGAAAATGCAAGTTTTCCTCTTCAATGAAATTCTACCTAATAGAGGGAGAGAGATTTACTTTTCTTCCAAAAAATACACACCCAAATGCAAATGCAATTCTATATTTTCAAACAAAAAGTGAAATATCAATGCACCCTGAACAATATTCAAAGAAAATAAGAAAGAGGTCTAGAGAACATCAAACATAAATAAACCAAAAAGGTTTCCTATATTTTCATGCATGAAAAATATGCATAAAAACTTAATGGAAAGATGATTTCAGTAAGGTTTCCAAACAAAACTAACTCCAATGCATGCAAAGATGAAAACATATATTTATTTTTAATGAAAGTAAGATTTAGAATTTCAAACAATCATGCACAAAACAAGAAGAAAATCATTCAATAACGATTGCGAATAAAGCAACGGAGAGAGAAAACTAAAAATTCTCTTTGAAATAGACAAGGAAACGAACAACCAATCTTTTCTACCAAGTCTCTGAAAAAATCAGCATGCAAAAGGAAAGAAGAATCACCCAAGCAAAGAAAGACTCAAAACAACATGGATCACTCACGCATTCCAAGTCTAAAACAAACCAAAGCCTACACGTGAAAATGAAATGTATATTTCCAATTCCAATGAATAATATCTACAGAAAAGAGCAAGATCTTCCAAGAAAAAAAAAGAATACAAAATGCAATGCAAGAAACATAAACTCTCTTGGAATGCAAAGAGAATATAATAATCAATGCGACCAGAGAATACACAATTCAAAAATACACTTCATTTTCATCAAAAAGTAACCCAAAAACACACAAAAATCAAAATAAAAAGTATAGAATAGGGCCTACCTGGCACCGCGCAGATGGGGTCTTGATAGAGCGGTTATGGACCAGCACCGCTTCTAGATAATAGGACTCAAGCGGTGGGATCGCGTACTGCTAACAGAGTTTAGGCGGTGCCACCGCTTCTTGCCAAAAGCACATGTGAGGTTCACTGAATAGTCCAAAACACAAGGAGAATGAAAGATCAAATTAGAAAAAGATCAGATCAAGGTAAAAACTGATAGATTGAGAGTAAAAAGAGCATAAAAGGTCGAAATAATTTAGATCTAGATAGATCTGGAAGTTTCAAACCAAAATACACTAAGTCATATAGCAGATCTGACTGAATAGAGTAGGATATGGAGAATGTATTTGAACAATAGTTGAATAACTGAGGAAGATCAGATCAACTGATACATGTATCTAATCCCCAGTGGAGTCACTATATTTGTAACCAGGAATATTTCACCTTATATGGATAGAAGTTGTTCCTCTGGTATGAATGGTTCAGATCCAGAACAAATGAGTGAACGGCAAAGGATGAAGACCCTCTCTGAATGTCGTAGACACCTGGAATGCTTCTTTGATAGTGAGCCTATGTACCTACAACGAGATGAAACATGCACACACATCAAATCTACCAGAACATCATCTAGTTATCCATGTTAGTGACTAAGGAATCTAACAACATGTACATGCAAAATCAAAACAATAGTAATGTGGGACGGAAATCAGCTTTGCATTAAGATGTATGAAAACATTTACAACCAATTAAGCCTTAGTGTCGACATGCATCTCCATGAGAACAACACTTCATCCCCATAAGCTCCAACTTTTCTCTCTATGCTCTCCAATGGCTTGGGAAAAGTGGTCAATCCAACAACATAACAATACCTCTATAGTTCTCCCCCTCAACCATAGACATGAGCTTGTATTTATAAGACTCAATGGATAGGAATGGTTGAGAGATTTGTGGATGAGGTGGCCTGTAATATCCTATGATGGGGGATCTCAAGCTCAACTAACCCACTATGATAGGGATAAGGGAGGACACAAGGCTCATGATATAGAAGCCTCGAGAAAATTCTGTTTTTCCCATTTTACCTAAGGTACCTCTTTTCTCTTCTTATGACAAAGAGGTTTAGATAAGAAATGCTTGTGGACAAAAGGCCATAGGCGGTGGCACTGCTTATGGAAAATAGGATACAGGCGGTGCAAGCAAGGTACCGCTCATGGTTTGCAAGGAAAGAGCGGTGCTAAGTATTTTCATGTAAGATTGACAAAAAACATGGGGTTTCCACTCTAAATGCCGGGATTAAGGGAAAACATGTAAGTCAAAGGTCTTATCACATGGTGGTGATAGGATTTTGGTATAACAGTGTAACTGTGCTAGATGATAGCATGCACAAATCCATAGTATCACTTGGTGTCGGTGGAGGTGACACAAAGGGGAAGGGAGCCGTCATAGTTTTGTCAAGGAACAACCTGGTACCTACAGCCAACAATGAAGGAGTGGCTGTGTTTTCGAAGGAAATATCCATAGTGGGGATGACATTTCCTGGTGTAGTTGGCCCCTATGAATCATGGTAAGTTAGTTGATCCATGGTCACAATTTTCCTGTCATGAGGGACCATGATAAGGGAGAACACGGTGGATGCCATGACTCTTATGGCATACATGTAGCTTCGTCCCAAGAGTAGGTTATAGTCCAATAGTGCGTCGTCCACCTCTATGTCAATTAGGACTGTCTTCCCTGCTAAAGTGATGTGGACGTGCAGAAGGATGCCTTGAGCTCTGGTGGCATGGCCATCATAGGCATGAAGTGTAGTGGTAGAAGGTTGAAGGGTAGGGGACCCAAGTTTCTTCCAAACAGATGTTGACATCACACAGGTGGATGCCCCTTTGTCGATGATGCATCCATGGACCACCAAATTCCGGATTGAGACCTGAATTTGGAAGGCAGTGGTGGATGGCATTCTGGGTTCTCCTTTGTCCAAATCAAAAGTGATCAATTTGGAGTTGGAGGGGTCTATGGCACCGAGGGTAGCTAAAGAGATTTCCTTTTCATTAGGCATGTTTTAAGCACCTCAAGAGTGGACATGGCCGTAGGTGTTTGGGATAAGTCATCCACAATGCTATAGCTCACAGCAGCTCTAGCCATGGCATTGTTGGCCACCTGCCATATGGGGGGCGTGGGGGAAAAGGAGGTAAGTGAAGAGGTATGTTCGTGGCGTTGGACTTGGATGTCATTGATGGGTCAGTGGTTTCGGTAGTGGATCCATATTGGTTCTACCTAGTCTGTAAGTTGACCTCGTCAGTTGTCATGGCTAGCAGGTGATGAACCCATGTCACTGTAGGCGGGGCCGTAGCATGGGATGCAGGGGCAAGTGGAGGCATGGGTGCAGTTGCTACCAACTATTGGAGTGGTAATGAGTTTTAGAGCACCATGGGTGGAGGGCCTAGTGGTGTTCAGTTGGGTTGAGCTGGGACTGCCACATTGGTACCGCGCTGAGCTTCGTCCTAAAGAACCTATTTGGAACGGCCCATGAAGGGGAACTCATGCATATAGTTCCTATAGACGTCACATAGTTTGCATGGATTATTTTTCTATAATGGAGCATTGCATCTAGGTGGGTTTGGTTGTTGGTTGCCTCCTTGCGGTTGGTTGTTGCCCCAATTCCTAGGTTGGTTATTTCTACCTTGCCCTTGTTGGTTTCGAGGGGCTAGTTGGTTGGGACGATTTTGCTAAGCAAAAACTTATCCCAAGGGTGGTGGTGGAGTTGGGATGGGGGTTGGAGAGGCTTGTACAGGTGGTACATAGTAGACTGGGTGAGCTGGGGGGGCTATAAATTTGGGCATTTGTCCCTAATAATGTTGTTCCATCCAAGTTGGTGCATAGGCATGCTATTGTGGCACGGGTTGTGTGTGTGAGGTTGTGTATCTGGAATGAGACATCATCCTTGAGTAGTCAGGATCTTGATTTGGGTAGGCAACACTAGGGTTGTTTCTTGGGTGTGGTGGCATCATAGGAAGTACTGCATGGTGTTGTGAGTGATGGGAGACAGAGCCTATGATGCCATCTGCAGCATGGGATGCCCCCGACGCATCGCCATAGGAAGTGCCCGCACGTGGAGAATCTGGAATGATGGTATACATGTATCTAGATTGAGCATAAATCAGATCAAACTATTGGGCATTCAAGATGGCCTCCTCTTCGGATTGGGGATGTTCAAATGCAATGTCCTTTACTATAGGTGGTAGCAAATATTTTAGGAACCAATCCAGGAAGATCCTGTCATCAAGTTGAATCCTGCGCAAACTACGATGTCTCCGCCACTCATGGATGTGGTTGGTTATGTGGGTCATAGTATTCTAGCAGCAAGATAGCAAGATCTCCACCCCTTTGTCGTATCTAACAGGGAGTTGGAAATAATGTAGGAACATGAAATCTAAGGAGTTAAAATCTGGGTACTTGGATTGAGGTATCTCAATGTACCATTTGGTTGCAGCACCTATGAGGGTGCGTTGGAATACCTTGAGTATGATTGATTTGTCTACGATGTTGTTTGATGAGCACCATAGGTGAAATGTCATTATGTGATTTTGGGGGCATTCCCATGCCTTCCCATGATTTTGGAATGTCTGAGGGGAGTTTGGTTGGCATGGGAGGCAAAAACATTTGATGGTGGATAGGTTCATTTGTTAACCAATCTAAGTCAGGAAGGTTGAGGCATGCCATGAAAGGAAGGTTGGACCCAAAGTTGATGTGAGATGGGGCAGTAATGGTGGCGGGGTATGCAGGGACATGATGCATCTGCATAACTGGGGGTATTTGTGGTACAGTTGTAGATGGGCCACTACTTCCAAGTGTGGTAAACAAAACTGTGTGAGTGGAAGGGACACTGCCCCCATGTATGACAGGCAGGGCAATGTAGGTGGAAGGGCCACTGCCCCCTGGAATTCCAAGTGGGATAGTGTGAGTGGACAGGACACTGCCCCCAGGCATGACAGTTTGACTAGTGCGTGCGGGTGGTGGTAGCTGACTTATGACGATTTGCATGACCATGCTAGGGCCACCAACAGGGGTGTTGGTGGTGGTGTGGGGTATGGACATGGGTCCATTGCCAACCACCAAGCCAGAAAATGGATCCAGGTCTGCACCAGCCATGGGGCTAGATGGTGCAGTATGTAGATCTGGATCAGATTCGTATGATTTTGAGTCTAAATCAGAGGTTGTGTGGACTTTTGATGGTGTAGAGGGTCATTGAGAATGGTCTCGATGATGTTTGTTCAAGGACCCAAACCATTGTGGATCGCTTCTCAGGTGTGAGGAAGAGTGTGGGGGATCAATTGTGTCTAGTTAGTATGTCAAGTGGTGAAATCAGTTGGTGACATTCAGGACCTCGGTTTCAATTGCTTCCTATTGGCTTTTAGGTGGTCACTCGGCCACCAAGACTGCCAGGAGATAGTGCTTGGCTTTTTCCTCATGGGAGTGCTAGTCAATTGGTGGGGTTTCTTGCCCGTTTCACTTGGAAATTCCTCTCATTGGCTAGCTACTTTGGGGTTCCCATGGTACTCCTCACAATGAGTTTCTGGGATGAACCCAACTACTTCCCACAGTTAGGGAAGTCAGGGACTTATGTCATTTGTCTTTATGTTATATTTAGTGTCTTATTCTATGGTTTATGAATATTCTTTAGAGTTCATAACATGAATAAATTGTTCATGAAAGTAGAAAATTATAAACAAAAATTTAAACATATGCCATACCTGAATCTGAACTATGGTAGCCTAACTAGGTGACTTCCTTACACCTGTATTTCTCTTCAAACAAGAAAGGGTGTTGGGCTCTCAACACAATGGGACTAAGACCATTTGTAGATCCTTAGGTCACCCTCTGAGTGCAAGGTCAGTCAATAGGAAGGATGCAAACATCGTGAGGTCCCCTGTGCCTACCAACCCCTCTACCTTATAAGTCACACGTTTTTAGTCGTTTTGAAAAATGACAAGTGAAGTGCCTATTACTATACGAGCTTCACCCTTCGTCTTATCCCAGAATACCCTAAAGAGTGATGAATGGGTAGAGGAGGAAGGGCTAGGCAAGATATTAATTTCAAATTAAGAATTGAAACATGTAGTAATTTTATCCAAGCTTTAATTAGATTCTTTAAACAATTAACCATTTGATTTAACAGTGATCTACACAAATTGAAATGAAACAAAGATAGATGGTTGGACAGAGGCGGCTGAGCCGCACTTATAGTCCAAATAACTTGAAAAACTAAATTTAAGAGACATATCGCTCTTTTCAAGGCAAATGTGGCAAGGCGGCCCCAAATTTTCCCCAAATCAAGTGAGAGGGTCGCTCAGAAACTGCAGACATGAGCAATCTTCCTTTCTGGGATGAATTTGCACCTTTTGGGCCTAAATGAATGACCTAGTCGCACCTTTCAGCTCGATACATACAACTTGGTCCAAAAAAAAAATTTGCAGGTCGCGCTTTTCGGGTCTAAATAGGTGACTGGGTCACTCTTTTTGGCCCGATATGCACGATCTGGCCCAGAAACTGGAAACAATTAAACCCTAAGCTGGGAACGACTGACAGTAACTTGTACTGTGGTCAACAAGCTCGGTTTGGCCTTACGGAGGCTTGGCTATAAACTAAAATGCAGAAAAAGATAGATCTAAACTAGCTTTGATAGAAAATTAAACTAGGGAAAATAAAAACTGAAACTTGAAAAATAAATCTAGGGATCCTGTGGGATCAACCTAGTATGGTCGCCAGATCTATAGTAGGGATTTCTCCCTTTATACAAGCAGGAATAGCTCCCTTCCATCTATAGGATGGAAGGGTAGGGTTCCTATGAAAATGAAAGAACAGAGAGAAAATGAAACAAAAAATGGAATGAAACCCCTGCACACAAGGTTAGGGCTAAGCTCCACAACCTTGCATCAAATTGTTAGAAAACCAAAATACCTTCTCTAGTTGGAATGGGCCACCATGCCCTAGCTTGGGAGAGCACCTCTCCTAGGAATGGGGAGCTATGGCTCAATGGAGGAATGGAGGAGAGGGAGGGTGAAGGACTTGAGAGGCAAAGGGTCTCAAGGCGCTCACATGGGCAACGTAATGATAGGGAGATGAGAATTCATTTGAGATTGACCCCCACCCCTCTATTTATAACTTTTCTTGGGGTTCTTAGGGTTTTAATCCCCTGGTTGGGGATTTATCCCCTTTTTTGGGATTTTAACCCCTTTCACCCAATCTTTATCTCCTTTGGGGGTTTTAGCCCATATGGGAGCAATTTTGGCTCTTTTTAGGGTTTTTTAAGTCCTTTTTTCATATTTTTAAGGCTTTTTGAGGGTGTGGGTGACAAATGAGGGTTGTGCATGGATGTCCTTGGGTGGTGTAGGTCATATAGAGCTTAGTGAGGGATTTTTTGGGTTAACAGATTGCCCCTTGATGTGTGAGGGTGGGAGCTCATTGTATGGCCAACGACCATCATAATATTTTCTTGGGGAGAGGTGGTGCTTCCTGGGCTAGGGCATGGTGGCTTTTGTTTTTGTATTAAGGAATGATTATTGTGCATAACTATTCATCCTATCGATGATGATGAGAAGCAGTTGGAATCTAGTTGGAGTCATGGAAGACTGTGGAAGTGGTGAGAGCCTTTTAGTCCTGAAGAACATGATTAACTACTCAATTTACTTCTAAGGATATAGAGAGAATTATTGATAGGTGCAGAGGAAGTTATCCTTGAGTCCAAGATGAGGATGTTGGACAATGATACCATGTATTGGCATTGGAGGTGTGGGTGAGACCTAATGAGATCTTCGTCCTTTTAGGGAAGAAAATAGTTGAGATCTTGAGCAGATATAACATGATGGACTGTGACTACATGTCTACAAGAATGGTAACAAATATAAGTGATATTGTTTTTTTATTCATATTTGGTGGATCCCACTGTAAAGGAAGTTGAGAGGATCTTTGATGTACCTGGTTGTCACTAGGACAGATACCTGCAGTAAGGAGATGTGCTTATTTTCTCTGTGACAGGTGGTGTTTAGATTAGCACATGAAATGACACATCATATAGGCTGATGGAATATCCTATAGGAATATCTAGAGGGAGAGTATGACGCTCAGATGTAGAGAGATAAAGGTTCTCTAGTACGAAGGGAGATGCAATGATCATGAAGATGGATGTATGCATCATCAAGCATACATTCTCCCAGTATTGGTCAAATGACTTGGATAAGGGTAGATGAGAAAGAATGGTGCAGTGAAAATTCCCAAACACTCTGCGATATAGTGGGGAGAATAGTCCCTAGATGACTAAAAATTGGACCGTACCTTCTCCTGGTAACTCTATGATGTAGTGGGATATTAGTCCCATGTTGAATCCTTCATTGAGAGGGAAGGATGATATTATAGTTACATTATCTTGGACACTTTGTGACTGATCTCTTGAACACCCTGCAAAGGGGTGGAGACACCACTACACTGTTTCATACACTCTATGATGTTGTGGGGATATCTCTCAGGAACTCTATGAAGCGGTGGAGAGGCCATTGCATTATCCCAAACACTTTGTGATGGAGTGAGGATATATCTAGAAAACCCTGTGAACGGGTGGATAGGCCATGACATTCTCTCAGAAACTATATGATGGAGTGGGTATATCTCTTGAAAAACTTGTGAAGGGGTGGAGAGTCCACTGCATTCTTCCAAACACTTTGTGATGGAGTGGGAGATCTCTCGAACATCCTGTGAAGGGATGGAGAGACCAACACATGCTTCTGGACACTTTATGATTGAGTGGGGAAATCTCTTGGACATCATGTGATGTGATGGATAACTTTAGTGCATTTTCCCAAACACTCTTAGATAGAGTGGGGAGATCTAGGAGACACCCTGTTATGGCATGGAGAGGGTGGTGCATACTAGTGCATACTGGTGCATACTAGCGGATATTACATGTAGGATATCCAATGGAATGGATTGAGCTGGTGTATGTGGACCCACCAAAGTATTGGGTTGAGTTGTTGACACCTTGATAGAATAAATTGAGTTGTTACATGTAGGTTCCCGAATGTCTATGGTTGATTTGGTGCATATTTACTCCCCGATGGACTCGGTTGAGTTTTTAAAACTTCTCGATGGACTAAGATTGTGTTGGAAGAACTTACATATGATATAGAGATAGTTTTGATTTACAGATGATATCCATATTTGTTCTAGTATGATGATTATTTCCTGGCTAAGAGGGAGTGTTGATGTAGTAGTTGTGTGAGGCATCCTCACCAAGTTGGCCTTAGAAAATATAATAATAAACAATGATTATTATGCATAAAAGACAAGTAAGACAAGATTAAGTGTGCAAGTTGTAGGCCCTAGTTAAAATGAACAATAAAAAATAAAGTCAATTGTAAATAACAAGGTGCCTCACTCATTTTCACCCACGCAAGCTCACTCCACTCAAGGAAGAAGTTCGCTATCAGCTAGAAGAAGTATTTTCTGGGGTTCCCTATCTTTGGAGGAGTTTCTCATTTGTTCTTGGGGTTTATCTTTTGCTATATATGATTACTATGTATTAGGATTTATGTTGTACTTTGAACTAAGATCTCTATTATAAGGTTGTTGTATTTATCCCTTTTAGTTTCCAAGGTCAAAATATTGTGTCTATTATTTCTATGTTCGGTTGTTCTTTTAGTGATCCTACTCTATATTATACTACATATAATATTTGAATTATACTGCTACTTTTAAAAACTATTAGGTAAACCTTTAGGGGGGTCTTTCCAAAACCCCCCCAGAAGTCCTGTTGGAATTTGGGGGGCGTTCTTTCCAAAACCCCTACCCAAAAGTCCAACAGGACATTAGGGGCGGGGCGAGGGTTAAAAAGATGCCCCAAAAACTCAAATTCTCAGGACTTTTGACGGGGGTTTTTAAGGACCCCCCCACAAATACCTATATATATATATATATATATTGGGGGGGGTGTAGTAGGGCTTCCACCCTTTCTATAGGCAGGAACAACTCCCTTTCATCTATAGGATGGAAGGGTAGGGTTCCCATGAGAATGGAAAGAATAGAAAGAAAATGAAATAAAACCTTGCATACAAGGTTAGGGACAAGCTCCAAAACCATACACAACACTATTAGCAAAGAAAGGAGCTGCAAGACATCAATGGAAACCTGCAACAAAAGTATGAGAAATAAACTTGCAAGCAAACTATGTTAGAAAACTCTAATAAAAATAACATTAAAAAAATCTTATACCTTCTCTGGTTGAAATGGGCCACCATGCCCTAGCTTGGGGGAGCACCTCTCAATGGATGGGGAGCTTTGGCTCAATGGAGAAATGGAGGAGAGGGAGGGTGAATGGATTGAGAGGAAAAGGGTCTCAAGGCACTCACCCGGGAAGCATAACGATAGGGACATGAGAATTGATTTGAGACAAACCCCCACCCCTCTATTTATACTTTTTCTTGGAATTTTTAGGGTTTTAAGCCCCTGGTTGGGGATTTAGCCCCTTTGTTTTGGGATTTTAGCCCCTTTGGCCCAATCCTTAGCTCCTTTTGGTGTTTTAAGCTCCTTTGAGGGGTTTTAGCCGCTATGAGAGCTAGTTTGGATTGTTTTAGTGGTTTTTAAGCCCTTTTTCATATTTTTAAGCCTTTTTGAGGGTGTGGGGGTCAAATGAGGGTGGTACATAGATGTATTTGGGTGGTGTAGGTCATGTAGATCTTACTGAGGGATTTTTTGGGTGAACAGATTGCCCCTTAATGTGTGAGGGTAGGAGCTCATCGTATGGTCGACGGACATCATAGGATTTTCTGGGGAGAGCTGGGGCATGGTGGATTTTTGTTTTTGTATTAATATGGTTCCCATCAATGGGATAGATACAAATAATGTGTGACATGTATATGGACAAGGCAGGTACCCCCATTCTCATAACGATGTCAAAAGAATAATTTGATCTAAGCTCTATAATACACACGGGGGCTTCACTTATTGACCAATATCCTATCACGTTAGTTCATATTGTGGGTTTTAAAATTATCAAAAATTGAACCAATATATTGCAGGTATTGGGGGGGATGAGGGGTTTAAGGTGGGGGTGGGTAGGGTGGTTTATAAGGATTGAGGTATAAAAAGGGGTGGGGAGGAGGTTTTAAGTATTGGGAGGGGGTTTCAACAAAAATACTTTGGGGAAATATCTCTGGAAATTAAGGGTATTCTTTACTATCCCACGATCGCACGTGCTATGTGAGAGGTTTACTAGTGAAGTCCCCGTGATAATACAAGAGTTGATCCTGTACAACTGTTGTTACAATAGTGGTTGCTCCAATGAGAGGCTAAATACAATAATAATATGAAGAATTGCTACATTGGACCCATGGCATTCTTATGGAATCCTATATCTTCATGACTAATGGCCTACTAGATCTAGAACGGTACATAGTTGTAGGGACCCGGTGATGGACAGTCAGAGTCTTTGTGATACAAATATGTTGCATCAATCATAAATCTATATAGAAGTACTGCTAGGGCTTCTTAACACTGTCTCCAATGCAACCCAAAAATCACAAGGGACATGAACCTATTGGGATCCCTCAAATAGACTCATTAATTTGCTAGATTCGGGTGACATCTGGGGTCTTCGACCAAATACTACACGGACCGATACCCTCTATGAATCTCGAGCACATGAGAAACAACCATCTCGAGAGGTGCTAAGGACTCCTCTCAAGTGGTCCAAGGAACTCATCAATGAGGTTAATGAAACTAGGATACAGGGACCTCTGGGTCTATCCTCTAGAATACATGTGTTGTCGTCGACAGAGGGAGACCTGCCCATGGTTAAGGAAATGGTGTTTCCTTGTCTAGAAGCGCGAGGGAGATAATTGAAAGATGTGAGACAATCTGAGGACTGACCCATTGAATGGGGGAGGGAAGGGAAGGATTTGAACAGGGACAGAGGGAGTGTAGTGGTCTCAAACTTCCTTTGTTTAGAGTATGACGGCAGAGCGAACCAGGAAGCAAATGAAACTGACTCATGGTAAAGGGATTGTAGTTGTAATAACGGGAATGTAACTGCAGATGGGAAATACTTGGGGGATGTAGACACTTTTTATATTGATGGGATCTAAGGAAGACACATGGCAGAGTACTCTGAACAAAGATGACCCAAAGTGGGAATGCTGCCAAACTGTTATCTATGGGGTGGTGTCTAGAGACACCGTTGTGGTACGATCTCATGGATTTTTAGCGATCTTGAGAAAGTAAATGCTTGATGGTGCTTTCAATTTTTAGAGAGTCTGAAAGCATGAAAAAGACTCCAGTGGGGGATATTCTTCATTGGTAGTTTCCTGTTCCCAAAAAAGGATAAAAGTATAGACAGGAGAGCTTGCCCATCCTTTAGGGGATGGGAGACTTCTTTATGCTTGGTAGTCCAGTCAGGACAAAAAAGGTTAAACCTATACTGACTGGATGGTCATTTAGATACTTTAATGAGCATGAACAAAAATAATTTTGCTCGACAATATTTTCTTGATGAGAAGGCTGGAAAAGAGCTTAACGACAACCCATGGTGAGATTTTTCATAAAGTTCGTCCCCTCTTCCCAAGAAAGCATAAAATGATGAAGAGGGGAACAATCTTGGCTTGAATGTGCCAAGGTGGTCATTTTCATTTAATGGTCTACATGGTCCGTAAAAGGAGATAAACAAGATGATGTAGATTCTCTTTCCTATACTTTAACGAGCGGGAAAGGAAGTAGCTACACTCAGCCATCTTTTCATTCTTTTAGGAGTCAAAAAAGGGCTTAAAAGAAACTCTAGTATGGTCAACCGATCGAGGAGGCACTAGTGGTGCCCCAATGTCGGGACAGTGGACAATGGTCCAAAGGTCATCTGTGCAGTATGGATGGAGTAGGTGGATGTTAAACATACCAATACATGCATGGAATAGATCGTGACAGAGGCACATGATTCGATGCAGAAGAGGCATACAAATCGAGGTGTCTCTCGGACAGAGTTTAGGAGATTCGTGTGTGAGTTGTGGTGAATGGAATTTACTACATGTGATGTGAGTGCAAGTCCGGAGGTAGTTATATGCTGAATGCATGAAAAGGAAATGATCTGTCCTCCGGACGATGGTCTGGAAACCCACGTAAGGTGTGGTGGGAGAATCAGACAGCTATATGTTGAAATGAAATGACGGGCCTTTCGGGCAGTGGCACGGGAGCCACATGAGTGGTGGTAGGTAAGTGTAAAGAAAGTATAGGTACAGAGACACTTACATCATAATGATGTGGCTCATAAATTGAGGTAAAGTTCAAGAAGTGGTCCCTAAAATTACTTGTTAAACATGAGATGATGGTCTCATTAAAGATAGAAATTTGAGCCCGGAGGTGTGAGGAGTGTCTCGAACAGGCTCCGGATGACTTTGAACTAGAATCAAATGGTGTTTCCCCTAAATGGGGAAAAAAAATTGTAAAACAAAAAAGGAAAACCAAACGACTCATTGGTGATGTTAAGCATAAAATCTCTTAAGGTAGAGCCCGTTGCAGGGATTCTCCAAGAGTTGTCCATTAGATTCAATGAAGAGGTATGCCCCCTTACCAAGACAGAGGTCATTGGCAAGGCAGGGTAACAGAATCTGGTCTTTTATGGGAAGAACCAATTCCACACTATGGTTTAAAGGGAACATGGTAAAACTCGAGGTGGTCTTACATATCTCTCCGTCATCACGTAAGTGGTGCCGGGATAGATCAGGTGGATCTTCCACAGCCGATGAGAAGGAAGAGAAACTAGTGCTAGAGATCATGTAAATGGTATTGGTTGAGAATTTGGTGGCCTTTCCCCTAGTCTCTATTGGAGGAAGAGGGGCAATACTAGAGATGAGAGGAGTCTTTGATGGATCTGGAGGTAGGTGCAACATCATTCAATTGGATGGATTTGATTCAACACATCATGGGGAATCAGAGGTAGGGTAGGTGGTTCAAGGTACCACACAGGATCTCGCAGTGTGAAATATTGTAGATTGTGGGTTTCTAAGGAAGAATTACTCACGATCCCATATGGTAGGAAAAGGAAAAGGAAAAGGATCATGTTGAGTGGGAATGAACCCCAATGTTTCCCTGGTAACTGAGGTTGAGGTTGCAGCTGTGGATGGGTTGCAGCTACAGATGGAGCTGCGAATGCAGTTGGTTCTGCGGCTGCAGATGGTGCTACGGCCGTGGATGGAGCTACGATTGAGGATGGAGTTGTGACTGCAGTTGGTGATGTAGCTATGGATGGAGATACAACTGTGGTTGATGCTGCAGCTGTGGTTGGAATTTAGGTGCAGTAGTGTTGGATGAGAGCATGCACAAATCCACGGTATCGCTTGGTTCCAGTGGGGGAGGTAAGAATGGGAAGGAAGTTGTCATGGTCATATCAAGGAACAACTCGGTACCTACAGCTAACAATGAAGGAGTGGCTATGCTTTCGAAGGAAGTATCCACAGTGGGGATGACATTGGCTAGTGTAGTTGGCCCCTCTGGATCATGGTAAGTTAGTTGATCCATGGTCACAATTTCCTGTCATGAGGGACCATCATAAGGAAAAACACGGTGGATTCCACGGCTCTAATGGCATACATTTAGCTTCATCCCAAGAGCAGGTTATAGTCCAACTATGCGTTGACCATATCTATGTCAATTAGGACTATCTTCCCTGCTAAAGTGATGGGGACAAGCGAAAGGATTCCTTGGGCTCTAGTGGGGTGGTCATCATAGGATCGAAGTGTAGTGGTAGATGGCTGAAGGGTAGGGGGACCCAAGTTTCTGCTAGACACATGTTGACATCACACAGGTGGATGCCCCTTTGTCGATGATGCATTAATGGGCCACCAAATTCCATATTGAGACATGAATTTGGAAGGTGATGGTGGATGGCATTTTGGGTTCTCCTTTGTCGAAATCAAAAGTGATCAATTTGGAATCAGAGGGGTCTATGGCACTGAGGGCAGCTAGTAGAGATTTCTTTTGCATTGGGCATTTTTTAAGCACATCGAGAGCACACATGGTTGTAGGTGTTTGGGCCAAGTCATCCATGATGCTATAGCTCATAGTAGCTCTAACCGTGGCATTGTTGGCCACCCATCGTATGGGGGCGTGTGGAGAAAAAGGGGGTAAATTAAAAGGTATGTTTATGGCCTTGGATGTGGATGCCACTGATGGGTTAGTAGTTTTGGTAGTGCATCCATATTGGTTGTTCCTAGTCTATAAGTTGACCTTGTTAGTTTTCATGGCTAGCAGGTGATGAATCCATGTCCTTATAGGCAGGGCCACAGCAGGGGTTGCGAGGGCAGGTTGGGGCATGGGTGCAGTTCCTACCAACCGGTGGAGTGGTAACAGGTTTTGGAACACCATGAGCGAGGATCCCGGTAGTGCTGGGTTGGGTTGAGCTGGGACATCCATATTGGTATCGTGTTGAGCTTCGTTCTGAAGAACCTGCTTAGCACGGCTCATGAAGGGTCACTCAAGCATATAGTTTCTGTAGATGGTGCATAGTTTGCACAGTTGATCTATCCATAACGGAGCATGGCATCTAGGTGGGTTTGGTTGTTGGTCACCTTGTTGCAGTTGGTTGTTTCCCTGGTTCCTAGCTCGGTTATTTCTACCATGCCTTTATTGGTTATTGGGGGCTGGTTGGTTGGGACGATTCTGCTGAGCAAAAACTTGTCCCAGAGGTGTTGATGGAGCTGAGGTGAGGGATGGGGTGGCTTACATAGGTAGTACATAGTAGAATAGGGGAGCTAGGGGGGCTATAAATCCATGCATTTGTCTCAAATAATTTTGTGCGGGCATGTTGGTGCATAGGAATGTTGTTGTAGCGCGGGTTGTGCATAGGAGGTTGTGGCTCCAGAATGAGACGTCATCCTTGAGTAGTGGGGAGCTTGATTTGGGAGTGAAACAATAGGGGTGTTGTTTGTGTTTGGTTCCATCATAGGCAGTGCCGCATGGTGTTGTGAGTGATGGGATGCAGACCCTATAATGCCATATGGGGCATGGGATGCCCCCGATGCATCACGGTAGGAAGTGCTCACACATGGAACATCTAGAATGATGGTATACAAGTATCCAGACTGAGCATAAATCAGATCAAACTATTGGGCTTTCAAGATGGCCTCCTCTTTGCATTAGGGACATTCGGATGCGACGTCCTTTGCTATAGGTGGTATAAAAAAATTTACGAACCAATCCAGGAAGATCCTGTCATCAAGTTGAATCCTGCACAAACTACAACATTGTCACCACTCATGGATGTGTTTGGTTATGTGGGTCGTATTATTCTGGCAGCAAGATAGCAAGATTTCCACCCCTTCATCGTATCTAATAGGGAGTTGGAAATACTGCAGGAACATGAATGCGAAGGATTTAAAATCTGGGTACTTGTCTTGTGGTAGCTCAATGTACAACTTGGTTGCAGCACCTATGATGGTACGTTGGAACAGTCTAAGTTTGATCGAATCATCTACGATGTTAATTCATGAGCACCATAGGTGAAACGTCATGATGTGGTTTTGGGGGAATTCCCCTACCTTCCCTTCAGACTTTGGAATGTCTGAGGGGAGTTTCACTAGTAGAAAATGAGAAAGTAATGACTAAAAAAATGACTAAAATCAGGCTATAAATGACTATTTTTGAGTCGGTGACTAATAGTAGCAAATTACCACTATCTTATAGCTAGTCGTATTTCACTAGTCATTAATAGCTTGACTTAGTAGTCACTGATTTAGTCATTGATTTGGTCATTGATAGACAATGATTTAGTCATTGATAGACATTGCTTTAGTCATTGATAGTCAATGATTTAGTCATTGTTTTAGTCATTGATAGTTAATGATTTAGTCATTGATTTAGTCACAGATTTAGTCATTGATTTAGTCACTGAGTTAATCATTGATTTAGTCACTGATTTAGTCACTGATTGCAACCATTAATGACCAAATATACGAATAAATAAACTACTAGATGTTAACATATTAATGACTAAGCTAAATACGACTAAGATATGAGAAATTAACTACTAAGAGTCGTATATATGTGAATTTAGTCGTTTTTGTAGTCACAAATTTATGATAGGGCACGGAGGAATCGAACCACCAACCTCCTGCCTATAATTAGGCAGGTGCTCTACCATTGAGCTAGAACCCTTTAAAAAGTTGTTATTGCTTGACAATGATGATATTTAGGGGCCAAAGGTTTATGTCTCTAGACTTGTACCATTGAGCTAGCACTCTTTAAGAAGTTTCCGCAGG
Organism: Pseudotsuga menziesii; assembly: GCA_001517045.1. Classification (NCBI taxonomy): domain Eukaryota; kingdom Viridiplantae; phylum Streptophyta; class Pinopsida; order Pinales; family Pinaceae; genus Pseudotsuga; species Pseudotsuga menziesii. The sequence goes on from LPNX010671101.1 coordinate 457,195, forward strand.
AGGGATTCTTCCCATAGCACCCATGTCTTAACATTGCTATTAACTTAGACCAAAACCATAATAAAAGCAATCTCACTTTTTCTTTATATATTCATTTCAACATCATAAAAATTCCTGTAACTAACATGACACTCACTACAGTAATATCAGTCATCTAACTATCAGCTCAAAGTCCTGTACTATGAATCCCCTCTTATTTTCAACTTTCAAAACTTAAAATAAGTCAAAGAAGTGAAGAAAAAATTAAAAACACATAACATTAACATGTCTAGGATATGGAAATGAAAACATTTCAATGACCCTGCTTGGCACTGGGAGGTCCTCAAAATAGAAAACATAAAACACAAGTCAACAACAAAAGGTAAATAATCCCAATGATAAAATCAATAACATCAAATAATTCCAGGGCCTTTGAGATCTTCAAAAAGTAAAGAATAGGCCAATTTGAGAATGAGGCAACCATCTACAGTGTTATTCAGAGAATGAGGCAATGCCACACCACTGATAGCCAACTGATAATTTGCTTCATCTGCTTTTCTAGATATGCTCTCAAAACAAAATATACAGAATTCATAGAATTAAGTACAGCATCTACATGCATGAACTGAAAAACCAATGTCCTTGCAAGAAAATAATGCTTTCCCCTTGCAAGTTCTGCTATAAAATAAGGGGGCGCCACTCTACCAAAGAAAATGGGCATTTGTTGATATATTCTTGAAATGAAAGCCTAACCTTCATTCCTTCGTATACAATGTACATAAATGGCTTTCTTGCAGAAAGTGTGCTAGTTGACCCAATGCATTAAAAATATAGGAATAAATAGTAGCGAATTCAGGATTATCAGCAAGGGATGGAAAAATACCTAGATATAATATATGCGCTACCAATCCAATATCTATATCACCCAAATTATTCCTATCATCAAATTCATCATTAACATTATTTGCTTGTTCCTTCATGTCAAATATGTTAGTCTGCTTTACTTTATCCTCAAGTATCTTTAATGTTTCAAGACAAAGGGAATCATATGGAAATGGCAAGGGACTTTTTAACACCACAACAGGCTGTATTTTAGCTAACATTGAAATTTAATTCCATGCCTCATCCTCAGTAATCAACACTGTACTTTTGTTTGAAGATGTTTCATCTAGCAAGTTCACTTCCAATTGGCACTGTTCAATGAGCTGCTCAATAATTATCATCCAACAAATATGAAATGTAGAGAGGTAAATCTATTGGGTTCCTCACCTGTCACTGCATTTGGCTCATGAAATGCCTCCCATCCATCATCCCACTTAGCTTCCTTTTTCCAATCATCATGAGCTTTGGTTGCCTCTTGTGTCTTTTTATTTTCGGTTCCTCAATTCTCAGTCTTGAGCAATTCTTCCCACTCTTTCAGAAGAGATTCTAATGCCAATAAGTGTGGTTTAGATACAGCATGAGCAGCTAATGCAGAAAACAATGATACTGCTGAGTCAACTGTCACCAAGTCCTCTCTATTTACTTCTACATATTGCCAGAGATCAGATATCAACTCTGTTGACTTGAGGGTAACCAAAGCAATTTTAACTTTTGAACCCATGAACATTTGATTGTTCTCTTTCCTAGAATGATTATCCATATCCAAATAATGGAAAGCATCCCATCTATCCCAGGGTGATAAAGAATTGTACTGTATACCAAAATCTTGTATACACCCTCTTCCCACAATACACTGTAGAAGTTCTAAGGCATAAACTTAAACTTGATTAGGTAGATGCATATCTTCAGCAAATGTACTCAACACCTTGACCAAACTGCATGTCTTACCCTTTGCAAGATAATAAAATCTAGTTTTGTTGGCTCAAAGGCATTGACTTTTTCATCCCCATAAGAGATACAAACAAGTGATCACAACAGATTACATAAATGTCTGGTTCTAAGCTTGTTGATTTCAATTGCTGAATCTTTGAAAACCTGGGAATGTATCTTCCTTAGAACAGTATCAATGCAAGTTACATATGCCTCATGAATATCTTGAAAGGAATCAGCATCTTTAATTCTAATAGCTCTAAGTTTTTCCTTGCATTTATCTGTTGCTTCCTAATGAACCTTATGATCATCAGATTTTACCCTGCTATCTGAGTTAATGTTTTCTTTCCTGAAAGCAAATCTGAAAAACATCTCTAAAGGAACAGCCTGCAGTAATCATTATTGTTGAGCAATTCAAGAGAATTTCTAAGCCAAGTCAATTTTTCTGTATCACCAACATTTAAGTTTCCTGTGCTTAACTTGTTTTTTAACCATGACTGAAATTTAGTCATTTGAACTTCTATGTAGGACTGAAATAAAAAACACAGATTTGAAAGAATACTTACAGTAGACGAATTGTCAAGTTTATCCGATAATTGCATTTCAGTCTGAACTTGAATAGACTCTAAAGCTCTGTCGCCTCTAATTTGACCTGACGAAAAAGAGTTCCTTGGTCTCAAAAAACGTTCAAATATTGCCATCACCAGAAACATTGAAATAAGGATGGCAGTGGCGACAAAACCAAATGATACAGCATTGACAGAGGTATCAAATTGCTTCCAATGAGCCTCTGTATCAACACCCTGTGGCACTTGATCAGTGGAAGAATAATTCCATGCATTACGAGTCCCTATAGGCTTAGGGATTTCGGAACTATAATCATTCATGGTGTATAATGGTTTCTCCCCTCTAGTAATCTCTTGCTGTCCAATGGAAATGAAAACAACAAATCTTAAGGCTGAAGAAATAAGTTACAGAGGTTGGGTAGAACAGGAATAGTCAGTAAGAGGCTAGATAGGATGGTCATCTGAGCCAGAAACCTCTCTGTCCTCTTGTTTTTTAATGTATGTGATCTGCCAATTGCCAGAGATCACTGAACTGGAACTCATTAAACTCGCACAGACTTTCCCAAGATTCACACCAATAGATAAATATGGATACTTTCTAGCTAATTCTGCAAAAATATCTGCAATGCACCTCACTAATGTTAGATTGAGGCATAATTGGGAAATCATAAGAAAAACTCTAGATGCATGAAATGAAGAGACATGATGTCTGGAATCAGTCTAGACTCTTTAACTCCCTTCAAACCAAACAGGTACACAAGTTGACCAAGATTTGATACTAAAATCACAATTTATAATACAAACAATTTTCAAAAACCTACTTTTGCAAAATTTGGCAAGACATTAGGTTACAGAGCTATATTTTGGAATATAATGGCAAGACCCTTGAAATCCTTGCAAATGCATAATTTCACAAGGCACTGGCTTCAGAATGTGTGAACACAAAACCAAAATCCTTTGAGATGCTCATAGATGCAAAATTTTAGGAAGCAATGGCTTCTTAACCAACAATTTGGAAGAATAATGGAAGCCTTCCCAACCCTTGGGGCCCACAGACACCTAGACATAGCATTAGCATCAATGGCAAAAATGCAGAACATGTAGTAGGCCCTTGCATACTCAATTAACTGAGACAGTACCTATTCAACTACCCAAACTAGTACTGCAGATGCATAAAGTAACTATGTACAAATTGAGGACTGCCTCAACCCTTTGATGCACACACACAGTGCTGGTTGTGAAATTGAAAATGTAAAAAAAGTATTAAGCCCTCAAATATTCAAACAACAAAAGTAGTTCCTATCACAATCACAATGTAACCATCCTGACATTACCGATGCGTAAACTAAGTCCTAACCAAGAAATCACCGTATCATGATGTATGATCTTGAATCTGGACAATGTTAAAACCCTTGTATATGTACAGTGTACTTTGGTTGAATCCATCCATCAGAAAACGATTCATATATTCTTAATGGCATGAACAAAAAGATGCATAAATGCCAATGCCATGAACAAGAATCTAAAGCCAAAACTCCCCACACACTTAACTTCTACTTAGATTGACATACCAT
>LPNX010671118.1:0-19816 GCA_001517045.1 Pseudotsuga menziesii
TTGGTGGAACCCTGAACATTATTAGTGGAACCATGAGCACTATTAATGGATCCATGAGCATTGTTGGTGGAACCATGAGCATTGTTGGTGGAACCCTAAACATTACTAGTGGAACCATGAGCATTGTTGGTGGAACCATGTACATATTTGGTGTAACCATGAGCATTGGTGGTGGAACCATGAGCTATAGCTATGGAACCATGAGCATTGTTGGTGGAACCCTGAACATTATTAGTGGAACCATGTACATATTTGGTGTAATCTTGCATATTAGTGGGAAAATGAGCACTATTAATGGATCCATGAGCATTGTTGGTGGAACCATGAGTGTTGGTGGTGGAACCATGCAAGGGACCTTGAACAAAATTCATGGTAAATGAAATTTTTAGAGGTGGAACCATGAAGAATGTAAATGGACAATTTTTATGGAACTGTGAACCATGAAAATTGTTGGTGGAACCATGAGCATTATTGGTGGAACCATGAACACTATTAACAGAAGCATTATTGGTGGAACCATGAGCTCTAGCTATGGAACCAACAATGTGCTCATGGTTCCACCAACAATGCTCATGGATCCATTAATAGTGCTCATGGTTCCACTAATAATGTTCAAGGTTCCACCAACAATGCTCATGGTTCCACCAACAATGCTCATGGTTCCATTAATAGTGCTCATGGTTCCACTAATAATGTTCAGGGTTCCACCAACAATGCTCATGGTTCCACCAACAATGCTCATGGATCCATTAATAGTGCTCATGGTTCCACTAATAATGCTCATGGTTCCACCAACGATGCTCATGGTTCCATAGCTATAGCTCATGGTTCCACCACCAATGCTCATGGTTCCATAGCTATAGCTCATGGTTCCACCAACATTGCTCATGGTTCCATCAATAATGTTAATGGTTCCACCAAAATTCTATAAATAATGATTAACACCTTGATTTTTTGTCAATGTTTGGCCATTTCTACTCATGCCTTTACACTTGTAAACAAGGTAAATCTTAGAAGGAAAATCTTCATGGGTACTTATATTCATGCCTTTACACTTGTAAACAAGGTAAATCTTCAAGGTACCCAAAATAACAAGAGGGAAAACTGACATAATATAATAAGAGTTTTACATATTCGTGAACTCATTTCCGCATTAAAATTGTTCCATTAACAATGCTCATGCTTCCACCAATAATGCATGTGCTTCCATAGCTAGAGCTCATGGTTCCACCAATAGTGCTCATGGTCCACTAACAATGCTCATGGTTCCATACCTAGAGCTCATGGTTCCACTAATAGTGCTCTTGGTTCCACCAAAAATTCTTATGGTTCCATCAACAATACTCACGGTTCCATAAATAGAGCTCATGGTTCCACCAACAATGTTCATGGTTCACGGTTCCATTAAATTGTCCATGGTTCCACTTACATTCTTCATGGTTCCACCTCTAACAATATCATTTACCATGAATTTTGAAACCATGAGCATTGTTGGTGGAACCATGAGCGCTAGTGATGGATGCATTGTTAGTGGAACCATGATCTCTAGTTATGGAACCATGAGCATTATTGGTGGAACCATGAGCATTGTTGATGGAAACATGAGGAATGTTGGTGGAACCATGAGCTCTAACTATGGAACCACCATGAGCATTATTGCTGGAACCATGAGCATTATTAGTGGAACCATGAGCATTATTAGTGGAACCATGAGCATTATTAGTGGAACCATGAGCATTATTAGTGGAACCATGAGCATTATTAGTGGAACCATGAGCATTATTAGTGGAACCATGAGCATTATTAGTGGAACCATGAGCATTGTTGGTAAAACCATGAGAGGGATATATTATATAACCTGGATGCATAATTTTGGACCGTGAACCATTTGGTGAATAATGCAAACATGGTCACAGGGTGGTGGAATCATGAATAATGCATATGGAACCTTGAACAAAGTTAGAGTTAATGAAATCATGAACATATTTGGTGGCAGAATCTTACACAATTGGTGGTTGAAACTCCAACAAAGTTCCACCAACAATGCTCATGGTGGTTTCATAGCTAGAGCTCATGGTTCCACCAACAATGCTCATGGTGGTTTCATAGTTAGAGCTCATGGTTCCACCAACATTCCTCGTGGTTCCACCAACAATGCTCATGGTTTCACCAATAATGCTCATGGTTCCATTGCTAGAGCTCATGGTTCCACTAACAATGCATCCATCACTGACGCTCATGGTTCCACCAACTATGCTCATGGTCCCAAAATAATGCTCATGGTTCCACCAACAAAGCTCATGGTTCCACTAATAATGCTCATGGTTCCACCTACAATGTTCAATGTTCCGAACAAACTCGTCATCCCTTGAAGAAATGAAGTGAGACTTATGAATACTACCCAACATACCCAAAGCCACACAGAACAAATCAAACAACTCCTTGTAGTGCTCCCATGCTGACTTCAAACCACAACAAAAAATGAGAATGACATCCACGAATATCATGTGGGTGATGCAAAGCATGGATGAGAGCTTTAGGCCCGTAATCTTCTTATCATTTTGTTTTCCCCAATTAACCTACTCAAGCCTTCAATAATAAGAACAAAAAGGAGTGGTGATAACGGACATCCTTGTCGAAGGCCTCTCGAGCAGTTGAAAAACAACAAAGGAGACCCATTTACCAGAGTAGCTATGTTAGCTGAACAGATACGTCCTGTTATCCATCTTATAACCTCATATATCTAGCATGAGCAATAATTCATGGAATATATCTATCTTTGAGCCCTTTCAACACACAGATCTTCTTAATTTTAATTTCCTTGACTCTAGTCTACACTCTTGTTATTGTGTCAAGAGATAACTAGCTTCAAGATGACTTTCCCAACTCCAACACATGAAAAATTGCTTTGACTAGATCCAAACATTAGGCCAACTGATGTTCCATGAAATACAATGAGATATGATGCTAAAAGTTAATTGTATTCCATGTCATGATGAATAATCACTAAATGGACTGTATGTCAAGAATGAGTGACAAAGAATACACATAGTATCTTATGTAACATCATTGAGCCAAAATTTATGATAATGATGCATGTTGATGTACACTTGTAACATCCCCCAATAAATAAACATAATTATTTATAATATTTTGAATTATTGTTTTATTTTTGTGAAATAAGATTGGATGGATCTGGAATTCGTCAATAATGAATAATACTTGAATTATAAGAGTTTGATTAATGAGGAGCGATACTTGAATTATATGTTGGTTAAGTTTGATCAATTGCATTTAACATAAATAAATAAATAAAATCAATTATATGTATCTAACAAATATCTTTAAAAGAAAAAAGTCCAATTCTATGATTTCATCAGTTTCCAACTAACCATCACATCATAAAAATTGATACATTTATTTCATAACTTTGTTTCTCAAAAAACATCATATATGAGCAATATCAAACCACTTAAATGACCCACATAAACTCTGTATAAACTCTAAAACACTTTCTAACATAATTTACTTTCTTGTCTCTAATTGTTAAATGACAAAGCATCTAAATATGCAAAAAATATAAATGGCCAAACTTTGAAATTTATCAAAAATCGAGGTGTTGGTCATTACTTATAGATTTTTTTATACTCTATGTAATAATAGATTCGAAATATTTTTGGCCATTGAAAAACATTTTTTCACATCATTAAAGTGGCCACGGGATTCTCTCTCTCTTATTGAAGTCTCCAGTTGTGTCTCTTGCCCCGACTTACAATGACTCACCTAGGGTCGACTTCACTAGGATAGTCTAATAACCCAAGGGCCCCACAACTGTGGGGACTTTAACCCTTGACCAATAAGAGGGTTACCCACAATGACTTGACATGACTTTCTCATTATAGAAACTTCCCGATCGGAACATCGGAGCATGACAACATGACTCAAATACATAACAATACATCCCGGAATAAACATCGGGTTACAATAGATAAGAAATACAAGTGAATACATTCCGAAGTTACAATTACATCAACACACATTGTGAATACTCCTAGCATTCTTTATCAAGTATGCATGTTAAATAGGCAATTGCATATCATACTTTAAGTCAAAAAATACAAAAATATATACGGTGGATCGAGCCGCAACCGATAAAACCCTTTATTTTTGTTATTTGACCTACGGTAGCCGGACCGCAAACCGGACGGATTCCCTACACCAAACAGTCACGGGCTAGTTGGGAACGTTGACTGGGGAGAATCCCTTGCTGTTGCCGCCTGCGATTTTCCAGGCCTCAACACAACCACTGCCAAAGCATCATTACTCTAGCAATGCAAGGGAAAATGAGGTAAACGAACCCAAACAGGGACCATTGATGAAACATTAGCCTTCAAGTCAAAGTTGAATGTCCACCTATTAGGATACATGTCTCTCCACCCCATGAGATCATTCCCATTTCATAATATCAAATCTCTATCCTCCATGTTCTCAAACAAGTAAGCATAAAGTCCTCAACCACAAAAAGAAATGAGGTACGTTACATTTTATATCATCTTCTAGTTTTTGGATACCCATTACTCTATGGGTCTAGGAGATGGACAAAGGCCTATAAATTGCCCAATCAACCCACATTTAACCATGCCAAGGCTTTGAGATAGTGGGCCACTAAAGGGAGGATTACTGTAGGAATTTCATAAGTTTTTTTAACAAATTTGCATAGAGCAAACCTATTTTTTGACAATTTTTGTATGTACAGGGTAAGAGCCTCAAAGGTTGTAGATTGAAAAGAAGGGGGTAGAGAGTTATTCTCACCCCTCCACCGAATCCCCCTCACCCCCCCCCCCCCCCTCCCCCGCTCGAGCCATTAGAAGAGGATTGACTTGATTATGAATTAATAGCATAAAGATATAATTTCAACACTTGTAATTTTAACACCAAATGTAATACAAAATTTCATCTTGGTAATGCATAGACTTAAAGGAGTGAAAAAATACAAACTTAAACTAATGTTAGAATGAAATCCAGCATTAATTCACTTCAAAACTATGGATGTCAATGAACTATACAATGCTTATGTAAATTGTAGGCAACTTTCATGTATATAAAGTTCATTGAATATTAACTTGCTTTGCTTTGATATGAGACGAGATAAAAGGGAGAATTGGTAGATTGGTGTACAAAAGGGACATGATATATTTGATTCACATATAAACAAGAAATAGACATACACTAGAGTGGTGTGTTAGTGATATAATGTTATGTTCAAAAGAGTCTCTTTGCAATATGGTTTATGGTCGTGAAGCAAATTGTGTAATTGAGTAAAAATATTGATATTGAAATCTCCGCATATGGTGCAAAGGTAGAGATACGATTATTGAAATCATAAGAAATTAATAAGTAATTATCTTCATTTTGTCAATTGGGTCTAGCCCAAGTGTTTGAGTAAAATGGAGTGTTATCCTCTCCACTCATGTTATATTCAAAAAGGAAAAAACTACCAAAATTATAATTATAACAAGAGAACAAAATAATGTATTCATCTTTTTCATTTAAATTTCTACATTACCGGGATAAAATAAAATGAAAAGCAAATCCTTATCTTTAAGACTTCACCCCAAAAGCATTCAGGTTTTTTGGAGAAGCTTATTTAAAAGTTTCGAGGATAAAACTTCTTTGTCATTATGTGTAATGAGTGATTTAATCATTATGTTTATTATGATTTTTTGTTTATTATATTGTAAACTATTTACTTTTGCATTGTGCAAGACATGAGAATTCATGTTTCATATGGTTATTATAAATGTTATTTCAAAAAAATCAACGTATTATTATGATGGGTAAAATTAAGATTTAAACTTCAAATCAAAACAATGTTAAAATCAAAACAAATTTTATCCTTAGCAATCAATCCAATTTCTTTCTATTTTCTTTCAATTTGCATTTATTTCAATGTGCATCTTAGAATGGAATCAACGTGGATTAACTAAAGCTAACTAAAACATAACTAGCATTGTGCTAACATATAATTTTAAAAAAGACTAATTAATACGTTTACATGTTTGAACCCTATTCATTAATGGGACATGTGACTTTATCACTTTAGATCTTTAATCACTCCTAACACTTAACAAATAAATAAACTATGATAAATTTATCTACTTTCCTTATTGGTTATATATACAAAATAACAGCTTAGGTCCAAAAAAACAAACAAATTTATTTACACCCAATGCATTGTGAAGATTTTTATGTAACTAGGCTATGAATTGTGAAATGATGCATTCTGAAATCTCATTTTTATTAACATAGATATGATGCTATTCAAAATTAAAATGTCTGAGTTTTTCTTTTTCACTATTTACAACATCTGATCTTGATGTCCTCTACAGTATCTATAACATCACATCTTGATGTCCTCTACAAGCACCTTATTTCTCTCTCAAATGTACTCAAAAATTAGCTTTTGGCATTGCTACAAAGTGGGCGAGAACTCACTATGTACCATGTAGTTGTTATCTTACTAATCAACCATCCTCAAACAAGAGTCACTCTGAATTTTGACCATACCCTAAACAACATTCAGTCTAAATTTTGACAATGCCCTAGATGAGACACTGGGTTGTTTTTTGCATTCTTAAAGCCTATTTCAAGACTCAAGCGAATCTGACAAAAGCATAAACGATTTGAGTCATTTTGGTACGCATAGAAGTACAAAGTCTTTACCATCCGTAAACACACCCAAACCTTACCATCAACAAATCAACCTCCAATAAGAGCCTAAGATTATTTAAAGGCAATTATCCAGAAGCAATGCTATATGTGAGGATACAAAGATGCCCTGTTGGCTCGTTATTTACAATTATAAAAAGAACCGTATTTACAATTATAAAGATAACCAACATCGAATTTCGTGGTTGATTGAAGACTTCAACGAACTCTCCATCAAACTTTAAGTAAACTATTTTGAAGAGTGTCTGTAATGAGCTTATTTTCCATTTGATTCCTCATAGTGGAGGAACAGTAAAGTTCTTCCCGAATGCTTCATGGAATGGAACACGCCTTTCCACTGGGATCCAAGACTGCCCAGGGCTAATCAATCGTGTTGAAAGTTATTCACATCCCTCTCAAACATAAAGGATTGTATTTCCCTTCTCTTTCAACCCCTATTGGTCATGCCATGATGCAATCAATTCCATTGCCCAAGGGGGAAAAGAACTGTTACTCCTACCAAAAGTGATATGGTGATTCCAATAACGAATATAGTTGCCCTTAGAAATGAAAAGCCAGGACTCTTTTTGACGAACAAGAATGGCCAATCAAACAAGCTAATGTTAAAGGAAAGCTTTGGAAAACTAATGTCAGCAATCCCAACTAATCTAACATTAAAGGAAAAAATTGGGACACTAATGTCAGCAATCCTAACTACCCCAACACTCCATTGGTGATCTTGGTCAAATATTGTACTAACCGCCAGAGTGAATCTCACATCATTTACAATTTATAGATCGAGCAATAACATGGACCAAAAATTAAAATACACCATGAACAATGGCACTCATTGTTTCAGCCAAACAAAATCACAATAGGCAATTTTCCCATTTAAAAAAAAACACTGATAATACTGATTCATAAATGGATTCACTCTATGCATCGCTTTCAAACAACTTAGAATTCGCCTTTCTTTAAAGCACCTTGCAACAATGGAAATTGCATGTTTTCATTCATTAAGATCTAGAGTAGCTCCTTGGAATTTTTCTTTCACAAGGCAACATACATTATGGTCAAAGAAATTTATAAAGAACCCTAAAACACAGAAGCCCCAAATAACGGCACCGCCATTGTAATCTGCTAAAGCCATACAGCATGTTAAAAAGAATATATTAAGTCTTTTACAGAATACAAATACAACCGTAAGGACAATGAAAGATCCATTTATTTCCTCAATGGAGAAACAATGAAGTCAGAAATTGCTCCAATTGGTACTCTGGACATCCTTCAGAAAATAATAATACCCATAATTCATAATGCCAAATACATAGTCCATACACAAAGAATGTCATATTTCACAGATAAATATAATTATAGGAGCCGACTCTCTTTTACCATAGAAACTGACTAAAGAACGCCCGCTATAGATCTTAGTTGAGGAAGAGATACGCTAGGAAGGGAATGAAGGAAGCGATGAGAGCGGCAAATAGAGAAGGAAGGCCGGCCATTGAAGCAGCGCCTGTCTCCATTGTTGGACTGGGGGCAGATGCCTTCACCACCTCTGCTGCTTCTGCTGCTCCCACTATCATCATTACAACGACCCATAAAGCTGCAGAGGCGTACTTGCCTGAGCCTGCCATTGTTGGTAGCACTTACAAGAACCCTAATGCTGCTGGAAAGTACTGAAAAGTCCAAACCCTAAGAACAACCCTTCCCACAGAAATCTGAATCTCACAAAGGAGGCCACCTGATATTTCTTCCCCGAGACTTGAACTCTCGACCTACAACAGAGATGTGAGTCCTAGAAGTTACAGAGGACAAGGATAGTGGCGGATATTAAGGCCACGAACCTCGCTGCCTGAGATCACCAGCAACGCATTCGACTCATCCTCCATTGTATCAAACCGCGATCCTAGGCCAGGCCGATTTGTGAAGATGCAGAATCCTGTTTTTCTTTCTCCCAATGTAGAGAATTTCTTAAACGGTGGGGGTGAAATTGAACTCGGTCTGCATAGAGCCAAATTTCAAATTTCAAAATTCAAAATGAAATAGCGCGAGTGGCCATAAAGCATAATCCAACTGTCCCATTTAGCTATAATGATCATTTATGAGTGTTGACAAGTTAGCCACCCGAACCCTCAGCCTGTAGACGACTAGTGATTAGACGTGGAGTTTTTCGATCGCCTGAAAATCTGGCCAGAGCTATCATGTCGAATGAGGCCATAGAGCCATGCCATGGAGGATGTCCGAATCAGTGAGATGCTAATGTATGGCACATGCTTCACCATACATTATGCCATTGAGAGTTCGTGTGTCTCTGACATTGACAGAGTCGTCTTAAAGACAATTCTGTCCAGTATATAACGCTCGCCGAGGAGAGAAGAGATGTACAGAGAACAGGGAGAGGATGTAGAGAGAAGAGGCCCGAGGGGAGAGGATGAGGAGAGAAGAGATGTACAGAGAACAGGGAGAGGATGCAGAGAGAAGAGGCCCGAGGGGAGAGGAAGAAGAATGGAAAATGCGGATGGATTGACACGCGGAAAAGCAGGTGGATTCTCATGATTTGACGAACGAGCACGCGGAAATCGACGAAAGCGACTGCACAAGACAAGACTTGCCCCAAGACGTGGGTTTGCGTGTAGCCATTCTTAGTTAGAATATCATGACTCGATGCAGAAGACTTGACCCAATACTTTGAGAGGGGAGAAAGACTTGTGTAAGTTGTAACCATTCTTACTTGGAAGTTGGAAGTTGAACTTGGAACATATGAAGAACTAATGGGCGATGACGAGAGCAGAGATGTACAGAGAAGAGGGGAGAAGAAGAAGAATGGAAAATGCGGATGAATTGCTACGCGGAAACGCAGGTGGATTCTCTTGATTTGACGGAGGACCACGCCGAAGTCGACGAAAGCGGCTGCAGAAGACTTGAGCCAAGGCTTTGAGAGGGGAGAAAGACTTGTGTTTGCGCGTAACCATTCTTGCTTGGAACATACGAAGCGACCATTCTTCTATGCACATCATAGGAAGTGGAATGGAAAATGCGGATGGATTGCTACGCGGAAAAGCAGGTGGATTCTCTTGATTTGACGAACGACCACGCGGAAGTCGACGAAAGCGACTGCAGAAGACTTGACCCAAGACTTTAAGAGGGAAGAAAGACTTGTGTTTGCGCGTAACTAGGGATAAAATTTGAAGGGTAGGGTCCCATTTCACTTTGAAGGGTTGTGAGAAATTGAACCCTTCAATGTTGGCATGTAAAAATAAATCATTCTTTTCATTTGACACTGTAAGTGTACAACAAAATTTTATTATTTACTAAAAACAGTGTATAGAAGAAAATGACAATAAGAAGAAATCTTGAGTAATTCAACATTTACATGGAATTAGTGAGGTAACCATGTACTCTCTCGGTCCTTGGAGCATATAGTATATTGAACTTAGATAAGGGACAATTTTGTCGGGCCAGTGAAATACTCGGTTGTTAGGTTGTTGATAAAATAAGGCATTGGAATTTGGAAGGACCTTTGAATGGAGGATTGATTCAGCTTGATGGTGGCTCTAATTGTCAAGTGTGATTGGGCCTACCTAAAAGATAAACCCTAGAATGTAATACCTAATGCTTTCACGGAGAAACTTTTTTATTAACCCTAAATTCAGAAGTTATTTTTAGAATTGAATCATGTCCTCCCCACATGCTCGAATCAAAGTGATCAAAGAAAGGCCCCAATTTTATGTGGATTATGGATAGTCCCTCCAATGTATATGCAGTTTGTACCCCAATTCGAAGTGATAAAAAATCCCCAATTTTAGGTAGATTATGGATAGTCCCTCCAATCTATATCGAGTTTATCAGCCCTATCAAAAAGGTTAAGTATTTATTAGTCCACTATAAGGAAGAACTTTAAATTCTCCAACAAATATCACTACAAGTTGGGTGTCTAGTTTCTACCAAAGTCAATAAGGAAGACAAATAATAAACACATGTTTGGGAGGTTTGCGACAACGAGGATGTTGAAATCATGTTCTTTGCTAGATCATTGCACTCCCAGTCCCTCATTCATGAACGTCCGTCAAGGGATTCCCTTGTTTAGATATATTGGTAGACAATTTGTACTTCTTGTTTCCATTATTAGAGGGATGAAACGAAGGGGTCAGAGTCTACAACATCTACAGTGCCGGTTGTTAAATATTTTATTTTTTCAACTATTTGTTTCATCAAGGAAATTGGAACTATTCAAACACTTATATTCAAATATTGTTCTTTCTTTCAACCTAATGTTTACAATTCACGGTAGATAAATAACATTGACAGATTTGGAACTCAGATACAAGGCTCTTTCTTCTTACTCCTCCGCCCAAACGAAGTTGTGGTCCTAGACTATGAAAAGTATAGATTATTTTGGTTGTGATTTCATTTAAATACTCGGTTTTTAAAGGTTACATCTATTGAGTATTGGAGACTTAGTCTGGCGGAAACGCAACCGCATAATACATTACAAATTTCAAACAACATTTTGGATGGAGAAATTTTAAACCCTTATATTTATAGAACCAGAAGGAACTCCAACAAGAAACACATTTAACTTTTATCCACATATAAAATGTTACACAAGTGTAAAATTCTATACATACCTATAAATTCACGACAGCCAAGTCGACAGCTTAGCTCTGCATAATCTTCTAGAGGAAATAGAAATTAGGGAGACATTGAAGCATAGAATTGGAGAGTTGAGAGTCTGAGTCCCGACCTCCAACTGTCCTATACTCGTAAACCCAAAATAATTTTTTTTCACAGACTTCACCAATCTCTTTAAGTTCGGGGAAGCTCATTAATCCAACCTACCCAACGTTCTACCTTTGCTTCTCTTGCTCCTACCTATGAAAAAGGAGGAACCTTCAAGTTGGCCACCGCAGAAGACAACGAGGAATTAGATTGTGCAACCATTTCCTTCTATAGAAAGACGATTGGAAGCAACGCCATCTCAATTCCACAATATCCTGACGCTCCTGAGTTGGTTTATCTTGCCCGAGGTAGGAAAATGCATGTTTGTGTATTTCACATGATTACAAAAAACTCATTTTATAATTGCTTCTACGTCATAACATAGATATATCTGTGCAGGTGAGGGAAAACTGGGTATTGTTTTCCTAAGGTTTCCAGATACTTTCATAGATCATTCTTCGTTATGAGGGCACTCAGGGCATAGATCAGAGAGCCCATAGGAGGAAGAAGAAGAAGAAGAAGAAGACTCAAGTAAAAAGGTGAGGTGAGTGAGGAGGGGAGACAAAATAGCGATATTTGTAGGAGAAACCCACTAGTGCTTTGAATGATGGGAATGAGCCTCTCTAAATCGTAGCCATTGTAGACATAGGAAACCCTCATAAACAGCTCGGGCGCAAGAGTTACCATGTAAGCATCTCGAGAAAATTAAGTAATGATAATATTCAGTTAAGTATATGACAAATTCGTTCGTTTCTTTTAGAGATGACTATATGCATATTGTACAACCATTCTCTATGGCTGGCCCTCCATTCCAGTTGCCTTTGTCTCTACTGCCTAACCCCCTTCCTTCGATGAGTCAGGTAGACTAAGCGGCCTAGGTGGACCGTGGGAGACTGGGAGTGATGATTCAAATGATTATGACCCCTGTAAATGAATGGAAATTGGATTAAATCCTAGAATACTGGACTAACTAGTATAGGATATGATTCATGAGCACAAACAAAGGGCGGTGTGCTGCTAGCCTACTACCAAAGATCCGTCATCCCAGTCTTGTGGTGGTCATAATAGAAATGTCTAGCACTGGGTGAAACCCTGGTCTAGAAACTTACATACCCATTGGACCAGGTTAGGTTCAAATCTAGAAAAGATTGCTCAATGCATTGTAAATTGCAACTTGTAAGTTGTAACCCAAAAAACAACACAATTATTTTTTCCTTACATAGCCTTGACAGTGGAGGGTTATCAAATCAATTCACCATCCATAGATATGACTCATATGAGTATTTAATTTCACGTCATATACTCAAATACTCAAGTGACTTGTAAGTTGTGATATCAAGTGACTCGGTGAACAATAAGATGACAGATGGAAAATCGAGTTGGCAGGTGGCATCATCTCATACCAAGATTTAATGAAGTTGGTGAATCAGTAATGCATGCTAATGCCATTAAATGCTTTGAAAGTGAACATTGAATCGTGAGTCACAGTCCTGACTCACCGACTTGAACTTGGCACTAGGAAGCCTAGTGGCCCACCGTGGTCCATGTCGATTGGGACTGAGATCCTCATCCATGATCCGACTATTCAAGGGCACTTGGGAAGACTCTGAGTCTCGAATCTCCCATAGTCCACTGAATCCCTGGATAGGCAAATTTTGTAGCTTCCCTTCTGTTGCAAATTTACCGAGGCTTACTCAATTTCATTATTGAAGTGTTGGGAATGAAACTAATTTTTTTTTGCATGGTAAAATTCCTTGTGGCCTTCTATGACTTTTAAAATGGCCTTTGAAGGGCTCTGAAAGGCTTCAAATTTGAAGCCTACGCGTAACCATTCTTAATTTCTTACTTATAACATTTGAAGCGACCATTCTTTTCCATAAATGGTCAAAATTTCAAAATTACTTGGAACATAAAAGCGACCAACCATTATTTTCCATAAATAGTCAAAATTACTTGGAACATAAAAACGACAATTTGAAGCGACCATTCTTCTTTGCACATCAAAGAAATTTTAGTGCTTACATTTGAACTTAACATTAGAATTATAATGAGAAATTTAGAGTAGTCCATGGGATTTTACACATTGTTACATCATAGTACACGGATTATATTTCCCTTAGTGTTGTAGTTGTCACTCCTTTGGCATAGAGAGAATTCTAAGTGGAATGGAAAACAGAGTTCAATATATTTAGTTATTTTAGCCTTTACATTTAACTTTAACAGAGACCTATAAAATAACAAACAATCCATTTTGTTAGGAAGAGTGAAAAAATGCAAGGAGAATTTAATAGTGATGTCGGAAGAAGTATGTACCATTTTGTTAGGAAGAGTGAAAAAATGCAAGGAGAATTTAATAGTGATGTCGGAAGAAGTATGTACAAAGAAGGAAGAGGAATCCAAACCAACATAGATATATATATATAACCTAATAAATAATTGATTTTGTGAGGAAAACTCAAGAACTCCATATAGAATTTAGGGGCAACGTGGAGAGAAGACAGGAGAAGAAGAAAGAATGGAAAATACAAATGGATTCTCTTGTTTTGACAAACAACCACATGGAAGTCGACAAAAGCGACTGCAAAAGACTTGACCCAAGACTTTGAGAGAAGAGAAAGACGCGGGTTTGCCCTTAACCATTCTTAGTTAGAATATCATGAAGTGACCATTCTTTTTATTATTAAATTGCTTTGGTATTGACTGGAAGGTAAGAAATTCATTAGTTTAATAATGATATCCTAAAGTCACATCATTGGACTAAGGAAATTTAATGAATGTTAGGTCTTATTTAGTATGAATTTGTGTTCATGGTGTTTATGGTTTTTTATTAGCAGGTAATAAGGAGTCATCAATGCAACATTGAAGGCTATTGAGGGTATTTTGTTGGTCATTGGATCTCAAGCAACTTGAAATCCAATGGCTAACAAAGCACCAGTTGTAACATTCAATGTTGCACTTGGGGGTGAGCAATCAAAGTGCTTATTGCTCACCTTTTATTAACAAGTACCTCACTCTTTTTGCGAAGAGGTGGAGAGATTTGGAGATACCCTTAGTTTATTTTTATTCTTGAAGTTTTTAGGCATTTAATAATCCCTACAGTAAGTAAGCTAACTATAAGACTATCATTTTTAGCATTTTTTATTATTTTGTGAAGTACATATAAATCAAAATTTTATTATCTACAATTCTATAATGTTGTAAAATTGATTGTATTTATTTTGAATTATTTAAAAATAAATATGTTTTTTTAATTCAATTTTTTATTGGCTTAATTGTATTTACAAGGATGACTTCTATCCTCTACATCTATTTTTATAAGACAATAAATAAAAGTACAAGAATTCTAACCTTATTCTATACTTTATAAGCGATGTACTTTTAAGTTATTTTTTTTCACCCAAAATGAATTATGTTTCTTGATATTCATAAGAAGTGAATCAAAGATAAGATTGCAATTTCTGAACAATTTAGTTCATCAAATCAATCACCATATCTTTGTATCATATAAGATATCAAGTGCTAATAGTAGCATTCCATATGACCAGATCCAATATCTTTTTGGAGCATATTGTCCTATAAATTATGTCTATACTACTAACGACAAAATGCAGAATAAAAAATAACATAATCTCAAATACAAGCGACCAGACATAGCATACATGTTTTAACAAAAAAAACTAATGTGAGGGCTTATAAAACCAATCCATCCTAACTTAATATGCTCAATAGGAGCCTACAACTACCAAAATGTGATCTTTAATCTCCTCAAAATAGAGAATGCCCTCTCCAGTGTCCAAATCTTTCTTGGATACTATCCAAGAAAGCTTTTATACTGCCTGTCTTATTGGGATCACTCCCTTTATTGCACGCCTAGGGTAGAAGTGGTGACCATTCGGACGACCTCAACTGGGCATCCTTGTTGGAAGCAACAAAACTAGCATACTTCAACCTGAGTTTACCTTTCTCATTGTGCATCAACTCACCATTTAATTAATAAGGTTTAACACACATAATTTCATGATTATATTATGTTTCTAATATTTGTTGCAGTCATTTAAAAATCCGTTATGTGGACACTTGAATGATAGGGTTGTATATCGTTGGTCTACCCTTGTACTAGTACCAATCTGAATGTACCTATTGGCATTTGCTTGGATATGATCCTTCTCCTAACTCTGAAATATCGTTGTGTTGCTAATGATCATTTAGAATTTGTTCCCGAAGCTTATTTACAAGTGCTTTTACTATGTGTTGTATATATTATTGTCTATCGAACAGTTTGGAAATGATGTGTGGGTACATGGTGAGTCAATATTGTTGCTTGCTAAAACATACATGAAACCTTCAGACCTACTTACAGTTGCACACACAAAGTTGTATTCAATAAAGGAATATATACTCAATGTTGAATGACTACTGAATGATATATCATTGAGTTCATGCCTTTACCTATGTTATATTGTTATACATAAATGGATAAATGTTGTTACAAATGTGGTTTATAGTGCATTATGAATGAATACTTGTAATTTGGCCAAATATGTGCATATCACCCTTGTTGAATGATATTAGATGTCAATTGTACACTTGTTACATGATACGTTCACAAATCGGTCAATTGGTTGTCCTACTGAATATGTACTGAAGTAGACATACTAACTACACTTACAATATTCTTATCATTTCAGTTGACTCCATTAGGCATTGGTCACTAACACACATATATGCAAGGTCTACTTTGTGTTTTAGTGTCTTTACTAGATTGGAATAGGGCTCTCCCCTAGGAGTCTTAGGATTCCAAAGAAGTTAGGGATAAGTGACTAAGGTGACAGTGGTCACTTGTCTCGCATATGCTTACCAGCGGCTATACATGTCATTTCATTTGGTAACATTTTGGTGTCGTTGCTGGGGACCTCAAACTTGTTGAGGTGATTTACCCTAGCAAGAACAACATTCGGTAAGAAAATCGAGGTAAGTCTTTCTTGTTATTTTGAAAATATTGTTTTCAAGGACTAATCTTGCATATATTACCTGATGACTCCACAAAGAAAATCTCGGCAAGGCTTAACACTTTGGTATGTCTTGAAGTCCTGATTATATATGGTTGCATACATTTTTTTTAAGGACTAACCTGCAAGCTTACCTAGCGACTCTACGAAAAGCTCAGCCCATCTCGTCTATCAGGTACACCCTTGTTTTATTTAGTACTTTGGCGATATTTTCTTAACCGACCTGGCAGGTTTCTCTTTGCGACTCCAATCAAAGAAAAATAAAACAAGTACTCTATAAAGACATGGAATCCTGACAAGATGGAATCAAATTATGAATTGTGGATGGACATATTGGACTTCTCTTGCATTCCAGGTTTTCCACACAAGTATTCCATTCAGGATGGTGGGAAGGAACTTTTCCCCTTGTTCCAGCAATATAAGTACCATGCAACATCCCATGTGCAAGCATTCATGCAATTCATCTGAGAAAGTAACATCGTGCATGGAGACACCAGGATGAGGCTATTCATGTTGTCTCTTCACTTAGAAGACAACTTATCTATCAGAAATTGGTATGAGGGTTTTCCTCGCAAAATTTTTCTTCTCTCACGCAATTCATTAATGCATTCAGCATGGATTGGGATTACAGTGTCGAAGAACATGAAAGAAAAGTCATGATCGACATAATATGGTAAGAAACACTGGGAAATAGCCAAACTCAAGATGATTCAAGAGAAGGAACCAAAGATGATATCCCATTTAAATTTGAAGATCCTGATAATCCGACTGCCACAAAAATAGAAATTGGTTTCTCTCCTCTCGATCTATCAACTTTTCCAAGATACTTAGATGAGCTACCAGAGGCATTCTGGCATGCCTTCAATGGTGACCATGATAATTCCACACATCATGTGGAATGGTTCATGACTTTGTCTTCAGAATACGGTATTAAAGAAGAAGAATATATTTACATGCGATCATTTGTCCTTCACCTGGGAGGAAAGTCCCTGGCTTGGTTTGTGGGCCTAGATAAAGGAATGATATCATCATTTGCAAAATTGGTGGAAACATTCTGTAACCAGTGGGATTCAGGGTGTCGTGATGAATGGATACCTCATGTCAAGCATGCGAAGGACTTGTTCAGTAAGGAATCCCAAAGAAAATATCAGGTCGAAGCAACCATTGTTCAAGGTCTAACTAATGATATCTTAAGCACGATAGATAAAGCTTCCCAAGAGGATGAATATGATGATGGTCCCATATATGAAGATCCGAAAGGCCTAGTTGAAGAAGCTGTGGAACAGAAAGATAGGATGAGTCCTCCCTTCCAACATACAGAAACTCCTTAAGACATACTAGATCCCTGGGAACATAATGAAGAGAATTATGAGGAATATGGTTATTGAAAATTTATGGGTCCACCTTTTTATGATTCCTCGAGACCAGGTAGCATCGTCTCCATAGGCTGCAGTAAGGAAGAATATATTGATGAAGTTACCGAGGTTCAGCTATAGCTTAACACTATTTGGGACGAGGAACTCTCAGTCACCAAACTTCATAGATAACCAAACTTCAAAAATCCTTCCTTGATTAACATGCAACCAACATAGATAACCAAACTTCAAAAATCCTTCCTTGATTAACACGCAACCAACATAATTTGAGTTTCCCTCTTAAAATGAGTTCAAGTGATGTAGTAGTTAATTTTGTCGAAGGGTTCTCTTTTCCTAGGCGTAAAATTCTTTAAAAAAAATGAAGCCTTAACATAAAACATGAGTCATAAAAAGATTTTTAATAAAGTTATTATTAATATATGGTTTTATGGAGACATTAAAATATTGTTCAATAATAACGATTCTCATGAAATAATAATAAAGAAAATCTCTTTGAAATTAAAATGGTTTTACTTTATGTAAAATACATATGTATTAATTAATTACGCCGTAAGGCGTTTTTCTCCGAAGAAGTTCGGAAATCCACTGTTCCATTTCGTCTATGGAACCAATGAGCTGTGGACGCGTGTTTCATGTGATGATCTGTTGCGTGTTCGATACAGGATGTGGACGCGTGTTTGATGTGACTATCTCTTGTTCGATAAACAGATGTTCGAATACCCGAGGACCTCTTTACAGTGCCGGAGCGAAGCATTTTTACGAGTTATTCTGCCCGCCGGAGGGTACATTCAAACATTATCCGGGCACCATAGGTCGCGAGGTCCAAACACGCGAGAGTAGGAATTTCAGTGGAAGATGCAACAATTACGTCTCTAACATTGACGTTCGCTCCACAACGATGATGCCGCACAAGTAATTCTCTAATAAGGTTTCAGGCTGCAGATGGCCTGGTATTATTTAGACAAGCTTCGAATTCTTCTGTATTAGCAGGATTGACAGCGGAAATAAAGCTGTAGAAGTCTCACAGACAGGCATCACAGGTTCCAAGTGCGGCTGTAGTTGCTTCGGCTCTGCCATGGGAACCGAGGCGAGAAAAGTGGTGTCCGAGTCGAAATCCCTGTGGCCCAGATTCAAAAGGCGTATTAAACGTAAAACCGAAAACCGGTCTTCGCGCCAAGCACTTTCTCAAACTACGCTGTCGAGATTTCCCCAAATCGGGTTATCAGCGGGAAATCTGAGGGTTTGGTGAGGATTGTTTCCATTTGTCGAAGCGGAGAATTGATTCCTGTAATTCTGTCATCTGCCAGGAAAGCAATTTCCAATAAAGAACAGCCCGCCAGCAAGAAGAAGAAGACCACGACGCCTCTGGGTTTCGATGCAGCAGAGGTTAAGGTGAAGTCACACGATGCAGCTGACGTTTCTATGAAGTCACGCGAATCAGAAGTTTGTACTGAAGAACTAGCTGCAAAGCAGATTTCGGAAGCAGAAGAAAAAGTTGGAGTGAGAAAGTCGAATCGGCGGTTGTGGGTTCGAATCGCCAAGGCCTTCCGGTTCCTGACGGTAAGCAAGCACTTGCTGGGCTTCAATTTTTAACCTATGTCAGCGGTTATGGGTGTTGGATATTCTTCTAATTGGAATGGTTCCTGCCTGTTATTTTTTATTGCCAGGTGCCTGATTTGCGTCAAAATAGCCAAACTGGGCTGAAGATTTCACAAGATTCTGTCCATGGAGATCACGCAAAGCTGGATACCGAAGCGCCAGTGATCGAACAAGCCAAAGCTCAAGAGATTTTGCTGGAAAACGATCTGCCATATTCGATCCCGGTACCAATTGACCAAGCATCTAAGTTGGAAGTGGAAGTGGACCACTGTTTGCAATGCAAGAAATATATACAGGGAATATACACAGTTGATATATTTGTCAATCGTTGAAACGGTTTCAAAATATTTTGATTAGATACTGCTTTGTGTTTTTAGCAAGTAGAGCTCTAGCTCAGCT
>LPNX010671131.1:6915-117550 GCA_001517045.1 Pseudotsuga menziesii
ATTAAACAACTGCCTTGCTGCCAAGATAGTTGAGGCAACATACTCTGAGTAACCAAAAACTTAACGTTAAAGAATGAAAAATCCAAATTCAAAAAACTACCTGTCATATCACCCCAATGAACAGCCACTTTCCATGGCACGTTAGATTAAAGATGGCATGGAGACACTTTACCTTCTCCACTGTGATGAAGCGCCCTTCAAGGATTGATTGATTCAGATATTTTATACATCGATCAGCATCCTCAAGGTTGTCCATTGTCACAAAGCCAAAACCACGTGATATCTTGGTTCGAGGTTCAACTACAAGGCGGCAATCAATAACCTGCAAAAAAAATTGCATAACATAGCAAAAATAATTTAAATATAAAAAATAAAACAGCAATCTTGAAATACATCCAACACACTAAAGCTATTCCAGAAGACCAACCTTTACCTCTCTTGAGAAATGATCTTCAAGATCCTTTTCTGTAACACGAGTAGAGAGGCTTGTGACATAAAGGGTATTTCCAAGATTCTCTGCTTCATCATTTCCGCTCCGTTGCCTGGAAAGCCAGTCAATAGCACTTACTGCAATTAGTTCTATCCACATGCTAGCAAAATCATGAACCAAGTAGAATTGCAACTGTAGGGTGAAAACATGGGTCTTTTACATCCAAAATCATGTTAGTTTCTTCATACATTACCTGATAGTACTACGAGATCTAGTTCTTGATCGCATCCGATGAGGTGAAGGTGATGGAGAATACCTTTGTATAAAACCATCATTGTCAAACAATTGTTGGGAAAAAGACAATAAAAGGCTTAATCATAGATCTAAGAAATCTGAAATACCAGAAAGGACATCAAAATAATGAGTTGTCTCCACACAATAGTATATCACATTTACCATATCATATTGGTTTCTACTGGCTTAAAATGAAAATTAATTTATGCTACAATTGTTTGTATACTCAAAGGCATGACTTGAGAAAAGAGGATGTAGATGCAAAAAATAAAATTGGTTTTATGTAGTTGATATTGAAAGTGGTCTTGCAATAATAGCAAAAGGTACCAGTGGAAATAAAGGTTGGAGAGAATATAAAGAATGCTCACTTCATCCACTGTCAGGCATCTAAGCTCTGCATGGTACATGGTTACATGGTTGGAAATAAGAAGTGAAAACTTCAATTTTGAAGAAAAAACTTCAACAAACAAACATGCACTCATCCACAATTAGCTCTCTCCATTGATCCAAGCTAAAACTCTACTGCTCTAAGCGGAAAGTCCTCACTTGTTGCTACCCTTTCTTTTCAATTGAAAATTGAATTGAAAATTTGGGACCTGCAATGAAGACAGAGATCGCTGGGAATGGAGATATGTTTACCTTTGAAGGGTCTATACCAACAAGAGAACAAGCTCGTGCAACTACTCCAATGTTTTCTACTTCCACTAAAATTATAGTAGAAAATGTTTTCTTAAGCATTCGCCGGATCGTAGCTCATCAAAAACCTGGTAATTTATAACTTGACTAATCATTAACCAAATTATCTAAGCTATTACGTCCATTTTAGGCCAAAATGTCTCCCAATACCGGAAGAAAATGCTTCTCCTGATTTGCTAGACTTTAAACCCTTTGCATTCAACGGAGCATGGTCGCGGATTCAATTCCCCTCGAGGCATAAGCGGAAACACCCAAAAACACCAAAATAATTAAATCTATAAATAGCTTACCAACAAGCATAATACATTTGTAGCGCGCAAAAGCCCAAATCCGAAATTTTCAAAAAGTACTCTGAGACACCGCCTTTGCACCGATTTTGTTGGAGGGTTCGATTATATTCCCTCCGCTGTAGCTGAAATTCCGCTAAAATGACTCGAAGGCCATCAGCTTCGGCTGGTCCGAGGTTGGAAGCAAAAGCCCAAATCCGAAATTTTCAAAAAGTACTCTGAGACACCGCCTTTGCACCGATTTTGTTGGAGGGTTCGATTATATGCCCTCGCTGTAGCTGAAATTCCGCTAAAATGACTCGAAGGCCCTGAGCTTCGGCTGGTCCGAGGTTCGAAGCCAGTTAAGATCTCGTCCTAAATCTTCGAAAACTTTCCATCCCAATCAGCGGACTCCTGTAGCTCAATCCTCGGGCGTTGGAGCTGATCTGGAGCTTGTTTTCTTGAATGAAAATGTGGGGTTGAAGCGAGGATTGTGAGAGAGCTCTACGAGGCCGAAGAGGTACGATTCAGTCCTCGAGCTTCTGCACACAGGTATGGAAAGAGGTTCATCGAATAAATGGTATGGGAAGAGGTACGATTCAGTGCACAGAGGCATGGGAAGAGGTTCATCGAATAAATGGTATGGGAAGAGGTAAATCAAACAACATGCAAGGCTGTGTTTTTCGAACACGCAACAGTGGTAGGTAAAGCAAACAACACGCGGCGGAACCTCCATGCTTTGTTACTTTGGTTATCTTAATATGCTTGGTATTTCCAGAGTTTCGATACAATTACTGACAACATTCAGGCAAGTCTGGATACAATTACTGACAACATTCAGGCAAGTCTGGATACCATTACTGACAACATTCGGGTAAGTCACTTGACATACCATTTGCTTGCAAAACAAAATCCACAAAAAATTTAGTTTTCACTTATTTTATGGCGTACCAACTGCCCAGAATTGCTGCTTACGGCTATTGACTTCTGGCTTAACACACAAACTTGCATAGAATTGGTTAATATATGCTTGAGTAGCAGCAATGTGCCCATAACTGCTCTTTTCAAGTTCATTCACGCTATTAAACTTACCCAGAATGCTAAAAGACTATTCCTGTATTGCATTAGAACCAGAGTAGCCCTGAATCACAACCAAAATTTGATGATTCCCGTTGTTTCTATGCACAAAATTTCTTGGAATTGGGATAAATTGTTGTTTCAAGTCTGAGATTAACAACCAAGGACGCGTAGGAAGATGCAGTAGAATCATAATTCATGCAATATACAGTCATAACTTTGTTGACTAGTTTCGCTTCTATTTCTTACACTCCTTTGCATTCTTTATTCAAGATCTATGATTTGGTAAAATAATTACAGAAAATGAAAAAAATATGCTAAAACTTAAAGAGAGATGAAATATCTTAGCCACAACTCAGTAGGTAGAAATCCTCCTATCTAATCATCCATTGTAGAATCATTATCATTCTAGTTCTAATTGAAATTTTACTTCATATAATACAACTACAAGGCTTGGCTGACTGCTAATTTCCATCTTTGGAAACGTCTGGGGTAAGCCTGTAACCCCATAACATGTTACAATAAATGTAAAAACTAAACGATAGCATATGAACTCAACTTGGGGCGGGGGGTGCAGTGGAAATTTTCTTGCCCACATTTGGAAACAAACATGAACCACAAATTTTGGGCATAGAGTGACGCCTGACCCTTTGATTTCACCGGTTTAAAACCAAAACCAAAATCAAAATCAAATCGTAAACGAAGCTCAACCTTAAGGATTGAGATTTCAATCCTTTTTAAAATACAAAAATTTCTCCTTTGAGAAAAGAATATAATACTGGCTTATTACCTAGCTTGCATTAGAGCTAATGAGGGCTGAATGCACACCTGCCGTTTGTGAAAATGGCTGGGTGGCTTTGGCTGAAATGTGAAGACATCTTCATCAGGTATGTCGTCGAATTCATTCTGGTCATCGCGCGGCTCACAAGACTGCCTTCGAGGGCCATAACCCTTCAAAACCCTGCCAATATGGCCAACCCAAATCATAGCCACCGCCTCTGCAAGCCCAAATTTAAATTTAAACTCCATTATTACCATTGCCATTTTTAACACAAATACATCGAAGAGCTTGATGAGTACTTACCCTGGCTGAGTGATTTGTCGACAATCTTTAATCCTTGAACTGCTGATAGAACTGTTGCATGCAGATAAAGAATTAGATTAGCCTTCATTATCATTGAAATCCAGAATCAATTAGTAGAAGATGGTCTGTATTGTATTTATTTGCCAAGTATAGCACTATTTTTAGGAATTGTATTTTTGAGAGGAGTAAGACCTGAGATGCAAGGAGTGAGGACACCATCTCCAATCACCATGGAGGTACCAAGAAGGGCTAGTATAAGTAAAATTGTCTTAGCTACATTACTTTTTTCTAAAGCTTCTTTTATCCTCATAGCCCTTTTGAGCTTTTTGCTGGGTATTGCAAGCCTATATGTTAAAAGCTCTGTGTCCTCTGCTTGTTGATTTGGGACAACGCTCACTTTTGCATGGCGACATATCAGAGAATAAAGTGCAACCGTTCCACCTGCCATCCACTTAATTTTAATCAGTCTCCACAATATCTGATAAACCCAAAACACAAGGCAAAATGTAAGAAAATTTTGGAATAAAATTAAACACATACCATCACCATTATCATTGGCCCAAAGCACAATGAACACATATTTGACAAGAGGCAAAAGCGTGAGCGAGTAAATTATGAGAGACAGAGCACCAAGAACATCATCTGGATGACGGATTCCATCTGTAAAAGTGCTAGCAAACACATAAAGGGGAGAAGTTCCTATGTCTCCGTAAACGACCCCAATACTCTGAAATGCCAACTGGAGAATGGAGGCCATTGTGAGCAGATTCTGCAAAGAAAAAGAAAAAAACAGAACAATCACTCCCAGATTAAACGAAGTAAACACCACCATGAATTTTTCAATTAATATTAATTTCAATACGAACCAACCTAACAAGTTTCTTAAACTCACAAATTCAAATTCATGAAGAAGAAAAACGTTCTATAAAGTCCTAATTAGCCGAAATTCAAAGCTCCAAGCCTTGCAATACAATATGCAAATGATTATTAATACTAACCGAACCATGACGAGCCATTCCTGAAACTCTACTGGACTCCAAATCTAAGGAATCAATCCGCTTGAGCCTTTGGCCATGAGAGTTCGCCTGCAGCTTGTTTCCTTCTTCGTTCTAAACTCCAACCATCGCCTCTGTTTCTTTGGAGGCCATCTCTGGTAGCTCTATGTTTTCTTTTTCCATGGAAGCCATCTCTGGTTGCTCCGTATTTTCTTCTTCCGTGGAGGCCATCTGTGGTCCCTCCACATCTCCAGGCACTGTGAGCGCCGACACGGGCTGTTGAATTACAGCCTTATCGTCATCGTGCTGAAAAGGACGAGGAAAGTTCTGCACGACATTCTGCACAATTCCGCCCACGCAGGCTCCGACATCGGCGCCGACTTGTCCTAATCTCATCCCGAGCTCGAGCACCGGAGGACACCCGCTTTCCCTTGTGGAATCGGCCACCATCCGTCTCTTGCTGAGATGAACCCTGTCGTAGCTATTCCCCTGCCGTTTACCCTTCCAGGGCCACGGGGATTGAAGCACTTCGTTCTGAGACGATGATGATGGGAGCCATGGGAGCGCTAATGATGAGAATGGGTGATGATGTACAGTTGAGAATGATGAAAGGAAGAGGGAGACCGGCTTCTTCTCAGTAGAGGCACTTATTTTTGTGAATCCTGCAGCTGCTGAAATGATGGAACAGTTGGCCCTTTGCATTGTCACTGCCAACCTCTGGAAATAGAAGCGCAGGTGGTTTATCTTCTCCTTTGCCTCCGCCTCCGCCTCAGCTATGTGCAAGGAAAACAACAGTAGTGAAGCTCGCTTTAGGGTTTGCAGATCGCAGGACAGAGCAGGGCAGCGACCGCCTTAAAACCAAAAGACAAAAAATCAAACACGCGTCCACATCTCATTGGTTCCATAGACGAAATTGAACA
Organism: Pseudotsuga menziesii; assembly: GCA_001517045.1. NCBI lineage: Eukaryota > Viridiplantae > Streptophyta > Pinopsida > Pinales > Pinaceae > Pseudotsuga > Pseudotsuga menziesii. The sequence goes on from LPNX010671131.1 coordinate 12,678, forward strand.
GTGGTTTTCCAAACTTCTTCGGAGAGAAACGCCTTACGGCGTAATTAAATCCACTATTTTAATAAAGTTTGATATATTATTAAATCCACTTGTGTTAGAATGAGAAGGCTTGTTCTTAAATTCTATTAAATGTCACAATAACCCCAAAAGTTTCGATATACATGCATTTCTTTAATAAGAGAAATGTTTCAAACGGATATTATTAAAAATAACAATATAACGGTATCGGTTTTTTTTCAATTTTATTTATTTATGGTATGTTATATGATATTATTTTATATTGAAAAGAGATGATGGCAGCGATGATGGCCCATTGAGGCCAACTTTGGTTTATCGAACCTTAAGAAGGATAATACTTGGTTTACTTTAAAATCTTGTTCTTGTGTACAAAAATCTTGTGAAGAACCTTTCCAAGCTCACTATAGTTTTTGGAAAGTTAGGAGATTATAAAGGTTTGTATTGTAAAAAATACTATGAAACTCATATCTAATGTGGGTGTAAGCAAAAAACTCTAAGAGAAAGTGATTTTCATCCTCAACGCTCATAGACTCACACAGATGGAAAACCCTTTCCGCCTATGGATTTTTAAGAATAGACCAACACCCGGTCTCGCTATGGAGTTCATGATAGTTTGTTCTAATATTGGCTCTATTATTTTTCTTCCATGAGCTATAGTTACTACAAAGAGATACTTCTGATCTTCCAAGTTAGGATTAATGACCTCCTTATAGTATCTTAATGTTTTCTTAACCACTAAATATTCCTCACACAATAATCTCTCTTTAAACTTAGAAGTAATAATATTTTTGACTTTATTAATGTTCTGCAAAATGTCGTTTTCATGAATGCCCTAATAGTTTAAGCAAGCCATGCTATCCTTATACAAAGACTGCTTGAGGCGTAGTTGGTTTTGACTTGAGTTTAAAGCACTTTTAGGAATTCCATTGTTTCCCATATTATTTATCTTATGCTTGTACATCAGGTACCTAGTCATAGCCATGCTCTCAATGGTGAAAAAACCCATTTCTATGAAGAGAATATGGTAAGGCGTATTTTCTTTAATTTGAGGTTATAATTTATAAGATGCTTCTGGATTTTCTCAATCTCCCTTCAAGATTGGCACTAGAAATGTTTTACCCCATACTTCAAAACCAAACAAGATAATAGGCCCTCACAAGAGTTTCAAAGATGAACTTCTTTTTATCCCATTGTTTCCTTTAAAATTCTTTTTATATTATGTTTATGATATTATTTTCTTTTCCTTTATATGTATTTGTTGCAGAAAAATGTTTCAAAACGATATTATTAAAAATAAAAAATTTAATGTCATTTCTTTTTCAAAATTCCCTTATGATATCTCACTAGTACAAAATGATGAATTAATGACTAAAAATGACTAGAGTTCAGATATAAACGACTATTTTTGAGTTGGTGACTAATAGTAGCTAATTTCTACTATCTTATAGCTTGACTAACTCATAAGTATTTAACTTAGTCATTAATTGGTTGAATTATTAGTCATTGATTTAGTCACTGATGTACTCATTGATTTAGTCATTGATTTCCACAATTAATGACCAAATATACAACTAAATAAACTACTAGATGATAACATATTATTGACTTCGCTAAATACGACTAAACATTAGTCATTCTATAAGATACTGGAAATTAGATGTACTAATATTTATATATATGTGAATGTAGTCATTTTCTTAGTCACAAATTTATGATAGGGCACAGAGGAATCGAACCAGCAACCTCCTGCTTATAATTAGGAAGGTGCTCTTCCATTGAGCTAACACCCTTTAAAAAGTTGGTATTGCTTGACAATGATGATATTCAAACAAATTTTGCATAATTCAAGCAAACAAAATAATGATTACCAAGTTACTATAGATCCATAATGGCTTACCTCGTACCAGTCCTTCAAGTCCTTCAACTGCATTTATTAAGTGCAAATATATTTTTTGCACTTAATAAATGCAATTAAAGGACTTGAAGGACTAGTACGAGGTAAGCCATTATGGATCTATAGTAACTTGGTAATCATTATTTTGTATGCTTGAATTATGCAAAATGAAAAAATCCAAGAAATTTATAGCAATGATTTTGCACTTAATAAATGCAATTGAAGGACTTGAAGGACTAGTACGAGGTAAGCCATTATGGATCTATAGTAACTTGGTAATCATTATTTTGTATGCTTGAATTATGAAAAATGAAAAAATACAAGAAATTTATAGCAATGACAAGCATGAATCCATTGTTAAACTATTTACTGAGTCATCTTGAATCATGCAAAGATATCTAAATCTCACTGAAAAATTCATAAGTAACTTGAAGATAATGGTGGACGATGCCATGGAAAGGAGAATTTAATTTTATATAGAACCAAACAAGGAGAAAATGGTGTCCCAAATTCATCTTCCTTCAAAGTGGGCCAAGCCACCATGCCCTGTAAAATGAACACGGGTGCATATTTATCTCAGGTTCCATGCACATCTTACACAACCTTTAGGTAGTTTCAATTAGATTTGGATGTCCATCTTAACTTCAAAGAACCAAAACTTGAACTAGTAGATTTCGAATATTTAAAATATATGTACAAAAAGTCTCCACATCTAATAAACCAATAGATCATTTACTTGTTGCATGATATTAGAATGGATGGACATATTTTTAGACAACATTTGGAGAGTTTTTATAATATTTGGATGTTCATTCCTAAGATGTATATGCCCATCCTAGTAAAAAGTAACCTCTAAATTATTTTTTAAAAATAAGATAGAAATTTTGGAATCAACAAGATATGATCCCTTGTAATTTTCTTTAGTCTCAAATGGAACAACTCATCACCCAAAATATATATAGAATAGTAAAAATAAATATACTACTAATTCCATTTCACATTAAGAAGAATGGGCATTAACTCTAAGTACGCCTAGCCACTAAATAAATGGAAATGAAATGAGATGAAATATTAGCAACAATACCTTTGAGTTTGCTTGTTCAAAAAAAGTATGAAAAATTATGTCATCATTTTATATAGGTGACTTAAAAAGCCATGAACCAACAATCAAGGCAAGAAACCATGTTTATATTGATGTATAAATAAAATTTAAAGATAGACTATGCCAATCCTACTATCATTTATACCTCAAAAGAGAACTATCAAATCTCCCACAACTTTTCAACTTTTATCCAAAATAACCACTTGGAATGCCATTGTTTAAACAAAAAAAAGGAAATTGAAAACATGAAAGTAGTAATTTACTCTACCTGTCTATTGGATGCAGAGTCCCATAGTTGTACAATATAATTAGTCAAGCACATCCAATCAAATTACAAATGGACAAAAATAAGAAAACAATGTGGTTTAGACATTCCTTTATATACTTAGATATACATTATGATCACACTTTGTGTCTTAGGAGACAATTCACTAACGAGACAATGGACATACCTGAGAGAGAGAGAGATAGGTAGATGTAGGGAAGAGTGAGACAAATACAAACCTCAATATATTAATCAAAGAAGTCTAGAAATGAGGATGAACTTTCAATCCCATTGCTGCAATAAATCATAGTCTTTTATGACAATCATACATCAAGCAAATAAATCTCCTTTCAAATGTGTAGAGGTAGCTTAAACCCACACTCTAGAACATCTATCATACCATGACACACTTCCATACATAGTAGCGGCCTCAAGGAGGATGAAAAGGAGCACAAAAAACATCTATAAAGTCTTAATAGGATCGACATGCTGCAGTGGGTTGACCAACCTCACCAATACATGCATGAATGACATAAGTATAGTGGTGAGATACCTTATGACACATATCCAAGAGATCATTTCTTTTTTATCGATATGAGTATTGAAGAGGTGTTGTTAGTTCCCATTGCACTAAACGGTTTCTTTGCACCCTAGGGAGATTTAGAAAGGTGTATATTTCCATGACCATATTCCAAACCTAACAGTTCTGATATCCTTGTTCATACCAAAGACATTATCTCAATAGCCATAATGAATTACCTATTCAAAACTAGAGGTTGACATAGTTTAAACTCCCATAAATAAAATCACACCTAAAGCTAATAAAAAAATATAAATATGGTGACAATGATGAGGCATTTGCTTCTCTGTAGAAGTAGGTTTGATTATAGGAGAAATCCCAGAGACCATATAAGGATTGGATTTCAGATTGCAATAGTGGCTCAAGATATTTGGCCATTATTTGAAAAAAAGATAACATAATTAGCTATTTTATATTCTATTGTTTGAAATTTAGTTGTTGTTAGTCTTAGTTGTGTACTTTGATTCACAAATCCAATACCTACATCATGTGGTATCAAAGAATAAATAACCCTAAGCGACGAAGACTCTTGAGTTTGGAAGGAAATTCCAATGGAAGTGTTGAGGTTGGGTATAATTGTCAGAGAAAGTGTGTGGATTCTGAATGAGTTGCTAGGAGATCAAAAGGTAGTTTGAGTTCAATTTCCCACTCAAGGGAACTGAATCTATTGACCTGGTAGAAAAGCATGATACCAACTAGGGGTTTCACTTTCCATGAGAGTTGGACATTATTTCACCCTCATACAGTAGTAAAGTGGTAGTTCTTAGCATGTCAATGGGTAAAGACAACATCAAAATTGCAAAGAATCAGTTCTGTGAGTGAAAGAAACAACTACTCTCCAATTCTAGGCAATTTGTGGATGAAAAGGGCATAAAAAAACCTCACATCTCAGTTATGGGCCTTATTATATATGTAACAAGTCTCTCTTTATAGAATATGTGAACTATTCATGGATGACTGTTGTCCATATATTAGGATCAAAGGAAGGATGCTTCCATACAAGGGAGTAAAAACCTATCCTCCAAAATGGCTCTATCCACTAGAAAAGGTTAAAAAACACTCAAATAGAGGACAGTCCATGATGAATCCAAAGTGTTGAATGCTTCCTTAAATAAGTCCTAACATTCCCTTTAATGGTGAATGCTACTATGCATAGAAATACGGAGGTAAATGGTGTCCTGATTGTTGTGAAATTCACTATAGGAATGTTTGGAAAACAAGGTTCTTCCCCATTATTCCTAGGCTTCAATGGTTGCGAGACTTGTTTTAGATTAATTATGAGAACTGATAAGTTAGGCACAACACCTAAACAATAATGTACTACTTTTCACAATAAATCTTGAATTTTGTCTCAAGTATGCTACAGGAATAGTAATGAGAATGAAGTTGGAAAATGTTCTTTCAAATATGGAATGGTGTAGTATCATCACTGTTCTTTCAAAACAATAGATCTAGAGTCATTATAACTCTATTTGAATGATGCAAATTTATTTGAGTGAATATATAATATTGTAAGGTGTAAATTCTAGACATAGGTGGCTGGAAAAAGCAACTTTGAATTCATCATTATTATGCCTACAAGTTGTATTGCATGTTATCCTTATGGTCTCCACCACAGGTACCCAAGATATGGATGGTATGATTTACCTCTAGTGTATGCATTTTTCATATTTTGAAACCAAAAGATACAAAATCAGGTGTGAGAAACAATGTTGTTGTAACAATGCAAATTCTCTTTTAGGTTGTAGCATTCTTCTTGCTGAAAACATCTTCCAAAGATTACTATTCACTATATTTACTCTATTGATGTTGCAAGAATAAAATAGGTCGAACTTTACCCTTCTTTGCTTGTTGTTTGTATACACCATCAATGCAGGTTACATTTCTTTCTAACAACTCTAGAATAACCAAAAATTCATCCACAAATTAATGTTGAGTACATATGAAGTACATTGGACTATTGCAACTTCCAAGTATAGGAATTAAACCATATCTCATGACAATGTGGCATTCTCAACATTCTTATCATACTTATGAGATCATGTTTCTAGACTGCATGTCCCTCAACATAATATAAACAAGTTTGATATCTACCATATCCTTTATTTACTTGAATTAGACTAAAGGTTGGCATGAGGATATGTACATTCCTGATGACGTTATTGTATTCAAATTCTAACATCACTCATACAATATCAATTAGCCTAGGACTCTCTTCATGGAAAATAGTCCCAAAACCAGCATGCCAAGGGACAATCCATGCCATCAAACCATCTATACTATGGTACTCCTCAAAGGAACATGTAAAATGGTAGATAAGTATAATATCACATAATCTCCTCAAATCAAGCATCCATATGAGATAACATTATCATAGAATCACCAAGCATCAACAACATCCCACGGTTACTAGCCATCAATATTGTTACGGAGAGAAATTCCTATGTCTTGGGGTACCACAACAGACAGCTTGACTCCAGAAATCAATCCTTTCCAATATGCAATAGAAACCAAATATATAACACTAAGGGATCAGACCTCGTACCTTATTCCAGATGGTTGAAGTAGATCCCCGTTGAGCTTTCCAACTTCAGCTTGAATTGATCAATCACTTTCCTCAACAACAAGTAAACAAAACAAGCATACTATATATATTGGTGTTAGATCTATTCTAGCATATATAATCAACAATGTATAAGCATTTGAAATCATCCATGGATAAAATATTCATTCAAACATAGATTATTGGATAAGAAAAGATATTTCTATTAATATAAAATTATAGATTACAATGGATACTACCTTTGTCGGCACGTTTGCGAATCGGAGAAACTGAATCTGCCACTTGGGCCTCCACCACCTCAATCCTCCATCTCTCGATAGCAAGCTCACAAGCAAAAGGAAAGCTTGGGAAGAACAAAAAAGTGCTCCAAGGGACAAAGGGATGCAGACTCAAGCACAAGTTCTAGCAACAATGGACTATAGTTTCTTTGCTCTCAAATCTCTTATGCCTTCAATGTATCCAAAGAGTTCCTTATATAGCTTTTCAAAGGGGTAATGAAAGGTCGAATCCGAGCGATCTCAAGGCATATGGAAGGCCAAGAGACAAATGAGTCGGATCCATGTCAAGGAAAACTCCAAAAGGATTTGGATTTTGTACACATCCCGATGTACGTATTTTTAGGGGTCAAACCGGCGTATATACGTGATTAGGGGTTTAAAAGTCATGTATAGCAATTTTCTCATGTTTATAGGGATGGTCTAGGAAACATCAAAGGACAAAAAATGGTTGAAGGGGTCTAAGGAGTCTGTAGAGGGATAGGGGAAGGCCATACACGTGTGATTCACCTAGTGTGGTAAAATCAGCTATAGCAGATGCCCCCTAATGTGTGAGGTCAGAGGGGTCATACGATGGCCGAAATACATTATAAGTCCATCCCAGAAGTGGAGTGATGAAGGATCCCAAATGGAAGACCAGCCACCCAATCAGCACACTACAACGATACAACTCTGCACATAACTACAAATACATATAGTAGTCCCGGATACATAAGAGTACAATGGCCATGAATAGGCATGATACAAAATATCACATAAGTGGTCATCTCCACGTACAATATACATAGATCAGCATATCCATGATGAATATATACAAAACATCATGATCTCCATAATGGATGAAGATATATAATGGATCAAGATCTCAATAATAGCTGGAAATGTTTGACATATACTGGAATCAAGTCACGAGAGCTGAAATCTCATGAACACTGGCAGGATCAAGGAGGTAGCATATAACCGATGCCACCAATCTAGAAGGTCTTCTATAGAAACCACTACAAGTACATGTCCTACTATGTGAATAGAGGTGTCGAGGTTGAACATAGTAGTCCATCATCTAATTACCGATCATTGATGTATACCATTAACAGACACGAGATCACCCACCAATAATGAAAATGGGAATCAAGGTACTAGAGAGCAAACTAACAAGTGTGAATAAATGTGTTGAGGTCGAACACTTGAGAGGATCCATCAATCAGGGGACATTGATGTATTCCCAAAAACTGTCGATGGCGATAGAACCTGCCACTGATGACTGCAAGTCTCAAGGCACTCAAAAATGACTCTAGATTCCAATCCCAGAATAAATGATCAAAATTCGATGGGATAAAATCTGCTGGAAGGAGGGAATTAATGCATCCCCCATCATCCAACACGAGGTACTCAACAAAGCTGTATAATGTGGAAGGACTCGATCATAAGGTGCACGAACCAATAACTGTACTGGGAATGGCCGACATGCAAAGTCAAGATAGCTAAGGAATGGCCGACTCAGGTTTCAACTTCCTTCAAACAAGAGCATAATGGCAAATGGTGACTAAATAAAGGCAACATAGACTCGATATTAAAAACTGGGACATCTCTGTGACATAGGAGGCATCGACAGAGGCTCCATGGGGACTGGAAGCTCAACCAGTCAGTGGAGATAAATGCAGATAAACGAGTACAGCTCCTAAATTCAAACTATAAACCCAACCAATAGATGTGATATATAGTGCTCTATTCAAAGGCGACATGACTCAACAGTTGCCAAAAGATAACATCTTGCCCTGTCTGGATTTTTGGTTTTTTGATTTTTTTTTTGTTGACTTTTTCAAATATTTAAAAAGCTTGAAAAAGAATAAAACTGCTTTATAGTTACAGACTAGGAGGAGACGAGTGTCATATGGGAAAACAAACTAGTTCCAAGCAGTGGAACATACCTATGCTCAATGTAAGGGGACATGCGTAGGATAGCGACACTTGGGGGAAAATCCCCTCCCAATAAAAATGGGGAATCAAGCTGCAAATGATATAAAAAATGGCTCTGCATGGCTAGACATGAGACAAGCTCGTGCTATATGGCTGAAACTCAATGTCAGGGAAGCCGACATAAGGCTTAAAAAGGTAGGAAAAGCTCATGATAATGCAACTACAACTTGACATAAGGGAGTCCTGAGGGAAATAGGCCAGCAAAAGATCAAGAGGAGTATGAAGCTCTTGCAAAATGTCATGGCAATACTATACAATGGACTCTTGGACCTAAGAGAGGACTCACAGCATGGGTACCAAATGAAAAGAGGAGCTAACTAGGACACCCATGTATAAGAAATCTCTACCATTCACATAGTATCACTTCTAACAGCAGCATGAAGGTTCTGTGATACCATGGAATGGGTTCGTACCTAAGGTTAAGATGGAACGGTCATAAGGAAATGCATAAGTACAAGCGGATGTGACATCCTAACCTATATGCCAGTTCATACATAATACCTGTGATAGGCACGAATGGGTCGAAACCTCAGAGAGAGTGTACAAAAACTAGACCCTACATGACAACCATATTAGTCCAAAACAACCTGAAATAGTCAATAAAGAATCCAAACTATAGGATATAGGGAGTAATGATCATGACAACTGCACCCAAAGGAAACAATGCGGTGAATGATGGGACATAAATAGGAAAGTAAGGTGTAGACCCAACATTCACGTATCCACTACCACCCCAAGAGGGTGATCACTAGTGTAAAGACCGAGCGAAGGGAATAAAAATCCTCCACAAATGGAGTAGAGGATGGAATATGACCATTCCCAAATATATGAGCACAGTAAGGGGCTATGATTCCCCCAAGTTTGACACCAGGGTCTGTACTAGGACCAAGGATAGGCGATAGGATACCAGTCATGACAAAAATAAAAGTAGCCGAACTCAAGAGAGCATAAATATACTCAAGTAACCATGATCCCAAAGGCCAACTAGCGCACAAAGAGCACACTCCTAAGAAAATATACAGCCAAAATATAAGCAAACCAAGGGGAGGATATGTGAGATCCTGAATGCAGCAGGTATGTCTTGCCTAGGAGAGGCTTGAAACTCCCATACACTACAAGCGGAGGTACGTAAAAAATTATAGTGGCCCTCAGCTTCAACGCATAAAGTGACTGTGCTGTCCGACCTCTACCTGGCCAGGACACCTGTAGAATAACATCTATGAAGTACCCTCTCGATAACCTAGGTAAGGCAACTAAGGTCACCTCAATATAACCAATGCTCAGGCGGATAGTCGCAGGCGGGATCGACCATATGGGGAGGGTAGCAAAGCTCGAAACTCTTGAAAGAACCCCCAGATACGAATACAATCCTGGAAATATCTCCAGTGCAACTCAATTACAACCTGGGGTCATCCCAATCATAACCGCTCACACTACCTCATGCTTAAATTTCTTTTGAGAGGAGGATCCTGAGAAACACCAATTATACCAAGGAATTTCACACTCTCACCTGGACAGACACATATATGTTGTTGTTTAGTGGTCTTGGAGAATTTATTGACAATGAACTATTCCAAGACCCTAAAACCTAATCTTGTTGGTGCAACCTATAAAAGAAAAGAGTGTAATTCATTTTATTATGCATTGATTTTAATTGGCTGTAATTACTCAAAGGGAAATGGCCATGCAACTAATGAATATGCACACCATAACAAACAATGCTAAGTGCAATCTTTGTCAAATGAAAAATAGGGTATGCCACTACATGAGATGCATAAATATATATTCCTTTCCGAATGCCAATGCAATCCTTCCTATATGAAAGCCTAAATAAAACTCTCATCCAAGCAATCCAATGCAAGTACCTCCTCAAATCCATATGCAAAAAATGAAACTAACTTGTATTTTTCAATATAAAAGAATGAAAAATGAAATAAAAGTCATCTAAAACTCTCAGTCTCTGCAGCAATTATAAAACACAAGCCCAACAAGACACCGAGACAAAAAGAGTAATGCACTAATGGCAAAACAAAAAGGATAAATGACTAAAACTACTTTCAAAGAAAAATCAATGAAAAAGTGGTCTGTGGTCACAAAAGAAGCATCCAACAGACAACATCAGACCCAAGGAAGACCCAACCACACTCACAACCCACCTAGCAACTTCCCACAACATCAAAATCACCAAAAGGGAGGATGTACGTGACTGTTTAAACAACAATTGCATATATATACGCAACTTTTGGCCAAAAACCTACGTATACAGAGAAGGCAGTGGTAAAAAGCAGGCCAAGGGTCAAACCAATAAAGGGGAGTGTCAATGGATGAACATACTATACAATGCAACACAGAAACAAGGAGAAACAAAGAGCAAGTCAAGAATATCAAGCCCATTGTGCCCACAAACCCCAAATAAAAACAAGGAACTTCCCCAGCGGAGTCGCCAATTCTGTTACAGAGAGAAATTCCTATGGCTTGGGGTACCACAACAAACAACTTGACTCCATAAATCAATCCTTTCCAATATGCAATAGAAACCAAATATCTAACACTAAAGTATCAGACCTCGTACCTTATTCCAGACGGTTGAAGTAGATCCCCGTTGAGCTTTCCAACTTTAGCTTGAATTGATCGATCACTTTCCTCAACAACAAGTAAACAAGACAAGCATAATATATATATTGGTGTTAGATCTATTCTAGCATATATAATCAACAATGTATAAATATTTGAAATCATCCATGGATAAAATATTCATTCAAACAGACATTATTGGATAGGAAAAGATGTTTCTATTAATAAAAAATCAGAGATTACAATGGATACAACCTCTGTTGGCATGTTTGCAAATCAGAGAAACTGAATCCCCCACTTGGGCCTCCACCACCTCAATCCTCCATCTCTCGATAGCAAGCTCACAAGCAAAAGGCAAGCTTGGGAAGAACACAAAAGTGCTCCAAGGGACAAAGGGATGTAGACTCAAGCACAAGTTTCGGCAACAATGGACTATAGTCTCTTTGCTCTGAACTCTCTTATGCCTTCAATGTATCCAAAGAGTTCCTTATATAGCTTTTCAAAGGGATAATGAAAGGTCGAATCTGAGCGATCTCAAGGCATATGGAAGGCCAGGAGACAATTGAGTCAGATCCATGTCAAGGAAAACTCCAAAAGGATTTGGATTTTCTACACAACCTAATGTATGCGGTTTTAGGGGTCAAACCCGCATATATACTTGATTAGGGGTTTAAAAGTCATGTATAGCAATTTTCTCATGTTTATAGGGATGGTCTAGGAAACATCAAAGGACATGGTCCAAGGGGTCTAAGGAGTCTGTAGAGGGACAAGGGAAGGCCATACAAGTGTGATTTACCTGGTGTGGTAAAATCAGCTATAACAAATATCATAATGAATCACTCTAACATCATCAATATTTGGATAGCCAAATCATTTAGGGCAGTTGGATTTACAACAACCTGCAACCCCCTGTTGAAGGTTGTGAGAAAATTCACAAGTAGTAACCCATACAATATGGTGCGGGTAACAAATCCCACAAAAGATTATTTATGAAGAAGGTGGAAGAACAAAACTAGCAACTTTTTCTCCATTTCCTCTTCCACATCCTCTTTGAATCTACTCTTCATTTGGTTGTTGTTGACTAGTTTCTTTCTTGAACTTCTTGTTGCGAGAGAAGCGTGATTCTTCCCTTTGTGTTCCTTAATAAAGTAGGTCTTGTTACAACTAGAACCTAAAGTGTAAATTCCCAAGGTTATACAATAAAAATATGTGAGAAATCACATGATCAGAGAACAATACTGCTATGTTACAATATAATGAGTACCACAATATTCGTATAAGTAAGGATGCTAGTTTATTTTGGCATGTCAATATAGATGAGCCTTGCATATCATGTAAACACTGATAATACTCTATTTAGACAAGGACTGTAATAGATACCTTAATAAATGGGATCAAATCATGTATGTGTTATATGTAAACATGAAAAGGTAAACCAACACCTATGTAAAACATGTACTAGTAATCACATATTATAAGGCCAGACATCAAACTTAACATGACTAATAATATTACTTAGATTATATGTGAAACATGCTTGTATAGGTAATGGAATAGATTATATTATTGGTTATGGGTTTACAGTGGTTAAACATTGAACATCTAATCATTAGACCACAATCACCACACATTGAGGTATCAAGACTTAACAATGTTGACATACTACAAAAAGACAGAAGGAACTTACTCTTTTTAAAGAATCTGATCTCCGCATAAAGGATTCTGTTGAGGACAAACATTGGATGATGCCATGGAAAGGAGATTTTACGTTTATATAGAAGCAAAGGATGAGAAAATGGTGTTCCAAAATCATATTCCTCTAATGTGGTCCAATCCACCATCCCCTGTAAAATGAGCCCATGTGCATGTTTCTCTTAGGTTCCATCAACATATTACACAACCTTCAAATAGTTTCAATCAGATTTGGATGTCCATTTTAACTTCAAAGAACCAAAACTTGAACTAGTAGATTTCACATTTCACATCAAGAAGAATAGCCATTAATTCTAAGTACTCTTATACACTAGATAAATGGAAATGAAATGAGATGAAATATTAGAAACAATACCTGTGTATTGGATCTAGAGTCCCATAGATGTACAAAATAATTAGTCAAGCACATGCAATAGAATTATAAATGGACAAAAAGAAGAAAACAATGTGGTTTAGACCTTCCGTTATATACTCGGATATATATTATGATTAGACTTTGTCTCTTATGAGACAAGTCACAAACAAAACAGTGGACATACATGAGAGAGAGAGAGAGAGATATAGATGTAGGGAAGAGTGAGACAAATACATGCCTCAAGGTACTATTCAAAACAATCTAGAAATGAGGATGAACTTGCAATCCCATTGCTGGCAATCTATTAGGATAGTCATACATCAAGCAAATAGAATCTCCTTTCAAATTTGTAGAGGAAACTAACCTACACTCTAGCACATCCATCAGATTGCGACACACTTCCATAAATAGAAGCATCCTCAAGGAAGCTGAAAATGATCTGTTATCTCCTAAATAAATTAGTCTTGAATAGGTCAAACTTAGGAAATTTATTTTTGCATAGTGATCAAGATTTCAGTGCACATTATGAAATATTTGTGTGTGTTTGATAAAGTTGGGATGCCTTGTACTCTGTTTCTTTATAAAATTCAAAGTTTAGCTTTTGGTGGCTTAGGAAAACATCTTAACGGTTCATTAGCCACCGAAAAGCTCGGCTTTTGGCTACTTGAAAATTGGACTCAGGACTACATTAACTACCAAAAGCACATTGACTCCATTTGCTAATGAAAATTTTGAAGAGCAGCTTCCGGTGGCTTAGGAAAACATCCCAACGTTCATTAGCCACCGAAAATCCCAGCTTTCGGTAGCTCGAAAATTGGATCCAAGACCACCTTAACCACTAAAATATCCAAAAGAGGAAAATGGTTAGCATATCCATCGAAATCAACCATCGTCATCACGAGGAGCATCACTATTAAGCACTTAACCACCAAAAATATTGGGACTGCAAAAAATCATGAGTTGGTAAATAAGAGGTTGTTATTAAACCGAAGTGACTAATAAAAGACTCAAACCCTTGCTACCCTCCACCTGTCCCATGACTGCAATCGAACCACCACAAAGCATTGAGTTCTAGTTAAAATGATTACTGCACTAGCCATCTCGTGGGTCTCATCATAATTTACGATCAGTTTGCTCAAATCCCAATTGAAAAACAAGCCCCTAAAAATCAGCACCCTCTCAGTCCATTCCACATTTTACTTCATGCATTCTCACTGATCCAAGCCCTCCCTGAATCCAACACGGTAATCTCCTTCCCTGGGGTTTGAATTTAGATTTTGGAGGTACAAGAAGAGTAGTCCAGAAATGAAGAAAGGAGGAGGACCTGCCCTCATATAGGAATTGGGTGACATTGGCTATCTTGAGTCACACCCAGAGGTATGCCAACTCTTCCAAGACTCAGACTGCTACAGGTTTTGCGAGAAAATTCAGGGATCCCACCAGCAAGTGGCAGAATCCTTTTCTCTCTCCTTTGATGGCTCGAAGGCATTGATAAGTAGAGAAGAGTTCCAGGTTGATGAGGCTCTAATAGAAGAAGTAGCAAAGTTACCAAGGACTGGGGAGAAACGGTTCAAAACCACCATCACAAAGGATGTGGAATTAAGGTCTTCCTTGAATCCTGAGCGCAAGAATGTTGTATGGAAGAAAAACATCCCTTCAACCTGGCTTGAGGAGAAGTGGTAGCAATTGTTGAAAGTAATCCTGGTCTATATAACTTGTGAGGGCAGGTATAACACAGTGATGATATACCACTTTAAGTTAATGAACCATTTCATTAGCAAGAGCCCACTGAACCTGCCTTTATACCTGCACAAGATCCTAACCAATATGGCCCATCAGGTTGAAGCCCAACCCACCAAAATTGTAGGCAGGCTATCCCATCATGGATTGATAAAGCTCATTGTCCTAGAAGTGTTGCAAAGAAGAAACATAGCATGAACATACTTCCTATTTTGGAATGAGTTTGAGATAGGATTGCAGCCATAAGACAAAGGGAATTCTCCTTTAAAGAAGTGGTAAGAGGAAGAGGAGGGCCATATCTCTAGTGGTAGTGGGTCAGGCCTCTCCAACTCCTAAGACCAACAAAGCCAAGAGAAATATGGATTTCAGTGGAAAGGCAGAGGAAGTTTCAGCACCAGAGAAAAATATACTCAACCTACCTTACTCAGACTTGGAAGAGGAATAGGAGTAGGAAGTTGACCTAACAAAGCAGGTTGCGCCAGAGCATGAGGAGTTTCCCTCACCTACACCAAGAGAGGGTCAAGGTGAACCAATGGCAGAGGCTTCCTCTAGCAAACCAAGGTATAAGAGAATCAACCATATATTAGGGAAAGTATATGAACTACAGGTCTTAGAGAGAGAAATCAAAAGAATTAATGCAAGATTAAGCAATAGAAATACTAAATTGCATGATTCTCTTCTAGAAATGAGAGGGATGTATATCCTGGTGCAAAAAAGAAATCTGAGATTAATGAAGGACAACGCCAGGCTCTATAGGTTGATCAGACTGTTGAGGTTGTAGATGAAGAATTCAAACTCTAACCCTCAATCTCACCTTGCACTGGAAACCCTAGTAGAGGCAACAATAAGCCTTCAGGATCAGGAGGCATCCTGTGATGCTGCTAATATTCCAAACCCTATGCAGGTTGCAGAAGTACCAGAAGATCAGAATTGAAGCTATAAAAGGGTGATTAAAAGTTTGATTAAATTTTGAAGAAATAGATATTTCTATGGCTTAGGAGAATGCCACAGCTGTTCATTAGCCATCAAAAACAGAGCTTTCGGCAGCTTACAAACCTAGAATTTTTCTTTCTTAGCCACCGAAAGCGTAGAACAGTGCAGAAAGGCATGCTTCCACATAGAACCAACTTTGGTTGATCCAAACACCTCATGGATGAGTTATGAATTTGAAAATTAATTAAAGGCACCAGTAGTTTGGGTCTGTTCCAATTTTGAAGGTGCCAATGAGGTGAAGTGGGTCAAAAACCTACCTACTTTGACAAACTGTGACTTGTCTGCCAGATAGCAGGTCCTAGTTCTACTTCAGTGATCATTGCATTTATTAAAGACTTCAAGGAGTGAGAAAGTGTTGGAGTTAGGTATATTATCACTTAAGTTAGGATTTTTGACCTAATTTTTTCAAAACAATTATGTTTATCTATTTTTAGTAAATTCGATCCAACTTTTCAGGATCTGCATTTTTTTTTGTAAAGGCTATAAATCCCGTGACTAATGTTCAAGCAAGGGTTCGACTTTAGGAACTTTTAGACCCTTATTGTAATCAAGCTTCTCATGTTATTCATCATTTAATATAAGCTCTTTTGCCATTACATGTTCAGGTTCCATCTCTTTTCTGTTCTGTACTTGTGCTTGGATGTTTGATTCAGGTTTATTCTTTTTGTCTAATACCATATAGCTGTCATCCTATCTCTGTGTTGATGAGTTGAATTGCAAGTACCTTTCCTTGTTATGATTAGCCATTCATATGTGATTGCTTTATATATGAATCTTCCAGCATAGTGAGTTCTTCATTTATTCACCTTATTATAATCCCTATGGACATTGATAGTTAGAAGCATTATCTATTTGATTGAGTTTTATGCATATCTTGAGTGAGTGAGGTCTTATAGGTCATATAACTTGATCCATTTAGTAAACCATTGAAGAAATATTGAAGTTACCATGCATCCTCGAGCTGCAACCTAGAAGAGTTACCAGGAGAGCTAACAAATTGGCGTTGTTGCTGGGGAGAGGAGTTTGAAGCTCAGCTTCCCTGGGGGATGACATAGATCCTACTTTGATGATAGAAAAAGTATGGACACTGTTTTGGTTGTAACCATCTGTCCGGTGACTGCATTGGAATAAGGTGGCTTCAAGAAGACCAAGTGCTAGAGAAAACCATCAAGGGCTACCAGTAACACATGTTTCAAATCCAAAAGAGATTATAAGAAGAGCAATGGATTCACTAAGGCAGAACTCCAGAGCTGCAAGGGGAGCTACATCAGGTATTTCCAGATATATTTCTACTATTATATCAAATAGAAATCCATTTCAATATTCTTCTACTGAAGCATCTACTTCTCAGAATTTTTTTAAGTAAATCAGAAAATTTTAGGGTTGAGTAATCATCAAGCATAGTTGCTAGTGAATATCTCATCCCTGGCGACTCCACTGAGATAGATCTACCACAAATACTTTCTCAGCTACTATCCACACCAACATCATCTCCTTCTGCTCTTTCCATAACCACATCCAATATGGCTTCCCCTCTGACCAAAATGAAAAGGATCCTTGTTTCCAGATATGCCCCTCTAAATTTGCCTAACCCCCTTTTTGTTATGCCTACTGGAGATTATCTAAAATACATGCCTAAGTTTACTAGGGAGGGAGATTTCATAGCTGAGGAGCATTTAGAGGCATTCTACAATTATGCTGAGAATATAAACATTGAAGAAGAGGATGTGTGGACTATGGTTTTTGTGCAAAGTATAGATGGTCAGGCTAGGAAAAGGTTCAAAGAGTTACCTGGTGGATCAGTAGCTGGTATTGAAGCCCTAGATGACATATTTTTGAAGCATTGGGGAGAAAGAAGAGACCACCTTTACTATATCACTAAATTTAGCAATTTGAGGAGAGAGAATGGTGAGTCTGTTTCCAACTTCACGAAAAGATTTAACAAAATGTTTAGCAAGATCCTTGCTGAGATCAATCCAACTGACACTTCAACCAAAATTACTTATGCCAATGCCTTTGATTATGAGTTATTTCTTCTTCTCAGAGAAATAAGATCAACTTCTATGTCACTCGTGCAAGATGTTTCTGTTGAAGTTGATTCCAATATCATTGCATCTCAGAAGGTTAAGTGAAAAATGGACAGGAAGAAGCAACCCTCAGATCCTCTAGGGGCTTCTTCATCAGAGAATAAAATGGAGAAAATGGCCAAAATGTTGGACAGTTTGATAGATGAAATGTCTAGACTTAAAGACCAAGGGAAAATACCTGTGAGGGGTAAAGTGCCAAATGATTTTGCTCCAAGAAACCCTAATTTTGTCCCTTACAGAAGAAATAACCCACCAGCTCAGATCCTTCAAAGGGATAGGAATCAAGCTAAGGATCAAAGAATCATAGCTCCTTTCCAAAATGTTGTGCTAGAAGAAGAACAAGAGTTTGCTTAGGAAGAAGGGGAGGCAGAAGACAATATCAACTGTATCAAAGATGAAGTTGATCTCTCTTTCCCGACACAAGCAGACTATGAGGGAGCCCTCATGAATGAGCAGATCATGGAAGAATCCTTATATCATAAAGATTATCAAGAAGGTTATAATTTGAGATCTAGAATTGTTTCCCCTGTGAAGAAGAGTCTTTCCCCTACAAAGCAGCATGCTCCTCCTGCTAAAAAGATTGTTGCTCCTACAAAAAAGATCGGTGCTCCTGCAAAACAACAGCAAAGGCCATTACAACCATTGTTGCTTCCTTTCACACACCTAGCAGGGGGGGCGTGGTAGAAATATTCAAGCCACTAGGTGTGTCCTTGAAGGCAAGTCTCAAGTCAAGGCTGTCACATTGTTCTTGACTCCTCCGTTTAGGCTTAAATCCTAATGAAGCCAAGGGGGGTAGACCCTATTAAGTTACTAAGAAAAAATTATTTAGTATGATGATGTTAAACTGAATGAGTTACTTAGGAGTTTGAAATTTAACCATAAAAAAACATAGATGACAAGATAAAAAATGAGCACACGAAAGCACAATATTGAGACACAATATATATATAGAAAGAAAATAGCCAGTTCCTTGAAATGGAGTCATAAAATAATCAATGTACTTGCATGTTCTTGTAGTGAATGTTTTGTGATTGCCTCTTGGTACGTTTTAAGTTAATGTAAAATATGAGTTAATTAAAATTAGGTGAGGGGGCGGGGACTTCAGATATACCCGAGGGGTACTTGGAGTATGTCAAAAATAAACCCTCATGGCTACCCGCAAGGAATGTGTGGGATGAATGGAGTCTCTAAGACTATGTTCATAATACACCTTAATTTGTAACAGAGATCGGTGCCCCGATATCACTGTCTAGGAGTTCCCACTTCCTTTGGGTATCTTGCCACCATTTACGGTTTGATCGAGGCGTTGGATTTTCACCTGATGGTGGTTAATTGGGGAAGGTGAAGACTAATTAATATAGTCACTCATGTTTATTTTGATGTAGCTTGACTGATAGGATGAACCCCAACCAATTTCATATCATACACATTGGAGTCTTGTCAATTTTAGTAAATTTTAAAGGCTGTGTTTTTTTAGAAAGAAAAACCTTCTAGGAACCTCTTTCGGTCCAAGTGGACCTCAATTGGGGAATCAAGGAAGGGGTTGATTTTAAAATAATGTTTCACAAAAATTAATGATAAGCAACAAAATAAAAGAAGCAAACCATAGGTTCTCTAATTATTCCTACCACGCATCTCTTTCCTCTTGCAAGTCAATCGGGAAGTCGTGGAGTAAGTATTCAAGTTAATTTGATACTGTAAAATGGAGTATATGATAAATAAATCAAATAATGTTATTCTTCATGAATGAAACTAATCTAGAGTGAACAAAAATAAGACAATGCAAAAAACGACAAAAAAGGCGCGAATCCCCCTAGGGGGGATAGGGAATGGGCTCGAAAGAGCCTATTCGGAGAATTTTTTTATTATATTCTATTACAATATCAGTAAAATTATTTGAATCCTCTTGGATCTTATATAGGATGAAGCCAATATTTTACAAATTGCACAAAATTAAAATTACCGTCAAAGGGGAGACCCCTGGGGGGATTCAGATGCTCCAAAAGCCACTTTTGAATAGAAGTTTCTCCTCTTTCTGTTGTTCCTGCTAAAATACAGCAATATTATTAGAATGAAATATTTCCAAAATCAATTTGAAAGTACCTTTGGGTCAGCCTACTTTAAACAAAAAAAAACTAAGTTAAAACTAGTTAAAATGGCAAAAAAGGAACCAAGGAAAGCAAGATTTCCTTGGGATCTTGGATTTATATTTGGGAAGACAATGAGATGTGCACTAATTTATAGATTTTATCTTTTAAAAATAGAAACAGAAATCTAATGTATGCAAACTATGGATTCTCTTTAAATTGCCATGCAAAATGAATGATTTCCCTAAACTAGATCTAGAATGCTTAATGAAACCTTTTAGGAATGAAATCTAGACTATGAGCCTTGAAATAATAGATATATGTAATATTTACTTTAATATGATAGATATGAATAATGAAAAGGCTTGTAAACGAAGTAAGCAGATGAAATTTGGATTTTTAGAAGGAAGAAGAGAGAGAAAGAGTGATGGAGGCCTTGAAGATCAACCGTGGAGATTTTCGGTGGAATGTCGAGGGACTATGCCTTTGAGAAATTTTTGGATAAATTAAGGAGGAAAACTATATCAGCACCCTCTCCAAGCTAGGTTCCTACAACTTAAACCAAAGGCTTGCCAAAATGCCTGTGAGATCTGGTTAATACATAAACAGAGATTTTAGAACAACATGCATATAAACTTATACACATATTGAATCTAGATCTCTAAACATGCATAAAAAATAAATAGATAGCCAATAAAGTTATTAACAAACTCCTTTCCTATCAATATCATAATAAACTTATTATGAATCTTTAGCACTAGATCCACAAAAAATGAGCAAGTTATGAACATAGATACAAGTTACCTCAGTAAAACATGGAAATGTTCATGCACACACACAATAGCATGACACCATCTTGTCTCCAAATATTTTCCTTATTTCAAATAAAAAATAGCAACAGTACAATAGCTACAACACCTCAATCCTAGTTCTAACTAGCTTGGAAGTGGAAAATTGAGCTCTATTTATAGAAAAAATAGGAAATCTAGCCCAGGGGGGCGTAATTCCCATGGAGAGAGAGACTACAGCTATATGTGGAGTGAATATGAGCTTGATTCAAGTTTGATCTAAGTCTCACTGACTAAAACTGTCAATCAGAGAGCTGATCTGACTGACACCTCAACTGGCTGACTGAATCATCCACCAAAACTCATCTAGATGATCCCACACGTGTGAAGGAGAGAGAGAGGACACAATTCCCAATATTGCATGTTGTGGTGCACTCTCAGATCAGCCCAGATCACCTCCTTCAGTCAAGGAATTGTCAGATCCAGTAAATTCCAAGCCGATGAGATTGATTTCAGTCAAATCAGAGCAAATCCCAATGATTTAGGATTTTGAATTTTCTCCATTATTTAAATTAATTTATCAATTAAATATTCAATAGTTGATTTTTAGGGATTTTTGACCTGAGTGATGGAAAAATCACTCAAAAATTAGAAAAAGTGGGTCTACAGGTTTACATGGCACTCCAAGCTTGAAAATGAACACCCCCATGACTGAAACTGATTTCTAAGCCCACTTTTATTACAAAACCAATTTTTCCATTTAGACTATTAAAAAATAGCCTAAGTTTTGTGGAAAAATTAAAATTAAAAAAAAAAACTTAAAAAATTAAAAAAATTAAAAACCTAGGGGGACTTAGACATGTTGATATGACTCGAACATGATGCCTAGCATGTTTATACATTGACACATAGACTCTAATAACCTCAATAGGCCTAAATGCCAAGCCGACCACCTCAAGTTTGGAGGTATTGAGTGAAAAACTCAGAAATTATCAGCCGTTTATTTAACAACCAATAATAACCAAGGGAAAAGACACCCTGGGCTGCTCGGATTGACAAATAAATTCTAAAATACTGAGTCTTTTATAGACACTATCATGCTAGAACATTTATTAAAACTCCCCCAAGGGGGTATGAACATGTGATTTAGTACAATAATCACTTTGCAGTAGCAATTCTGAAGGTCTTCTGAGGTCCGAACAAATCATCTTTGTCCGGTTCACCAGGATCACTTAATAAAAACCACTAAGTACAAATTAGGTGGTAACATGTGGCTCCAACTACAAGACATGTGCTTGATCTGATCATAGGCCAAGGAGAGGATATGAGAATACCAGAATCTCTAGTTTATACACCCTGTAAAAACATCTCAACTTGACAAGAAAAACTCAGTAGCACAGGCTTTATATAAAAACCAAATGAACCATTAAGCTGATTTATTTAAACAAAATAAATGTAACTAACTAATGAAAAAAAAAGTTTTATTATATCTAAGTACAAAACAAAAATGCAGAAAGTAAATGTTCTTTTTCAAGGAGCTTATTTTCCTACTCTAAGCACGATATAAAAAGGGTTAAGCATAACCAGAAATCCAATGTAACCACCTAGGCATTTTATTAACATAATTTTTTTTTCCTTGTCTTTGGTTACTAGCCTAAGTAAGGATACTTTATTCAGAAAATGCAAACCTCTGTGATGACCTAGAATGGGTAGGCTAGATGGGAAATCATAGGAATGAATAATGTCATAAAAATTCTTCCCAAACTGGTATGTGCTCATGTAGGCTACTTCTATCCATGACTGGATAGGACTGATATACCAATCAACATGATGAGGTAGACTGACTATATCATCATATTGATCACCAAGGATTACCGAATGATAACTCATTGTATAAGAACCAAGCTGCTCCAAATCATAAGGAACCTCTATATGTGAAGAACATGGCTGAGACTAATACTTTGTTGACTACATCACATCTAACTTTTCACAACACTACTTCTCAATGTCTTCATTACTGATACCTTTGTGTGGCTCTGCATGATATGACTCTGAATGATCATGTGAAAATTCGGAATGATCTTCTTCTATAATAATATTTTCCCAAGTATCCATGATCTTGTCTATGGATGTATCGTACATTGGACTTCCACAAATTTTTGAATAGACACTCCCCTTGCTGGACATATCATGGATGGGATTCTCCATAAGATTTTCACAAGTTGTATTATCTATGAAATTCCAATACTAATCACTCCCATCCATGTCATATGTGGGGGACTCTTCATCCATGGCATCATGCACTTGCCTACCCATGTCTTCCTTGTATTCATAACAATCTTCTTCAAAATATCTGGGTTCAAAAATGTTACAAGGCAATAAAATTTCCAAGCCTTCATCAACATGTGGAGAACAAGGTCTAGTGTCATCACACACGATAGTGATATTATCATAAGTTTCTTTATAAGCTTCTATTATTATATCACGAAGAGGATCTTCAATATTATCTTCAATCAAGGAAACTTTTTGGACATATTCAATGGGATCACTTGGGATGTGTTGCTCAATGGGTTCCTCTAGAATCTCTTCAATAGGTTCATCCTAAGTGTCTTCAACTATAATGAAAGTCATTGTTTCCTTTAGCTCATTTAGGTAGGTGAGGGTCCTTTGTACAACTGTCATCATATCTCCCTCGCCATCATGCCATAATCCATTTATCAGGAAGACCACAAAACCATGTCCAAGCCTTCCTTTTCAAAGAATGAGAAAGTATTTGCATCACATTATCCCTATGAAGTATGTTGAGTTTTGTCAGAAATGAAAAAACAAATATGATGTGACAAACAGTTGAATCACCATATCCATAAAAATTTGGAGACTGGGAATATCTTTCATCCTGGAGATAAGGTTCATAGTTAGGAAAGCCCGGGATGCCCGAGAAATCGATGGCAGGATATGCACTAGAAATTAGAGCACCATAATCTTTATCATCCATAATGACTTATCAGTAGCATATATCAACCATGTATTTTATACTGAACCAGAGCGGCCAACTATTGAGCATTTAAAGTTTTACCATGTCATATGAGCTCATCTACACACAACAAGTCTCAACAAAATTATGAGAAAGCACGGATTTATCCCTCCAGTGTAGTCACCATGTGAAAAAGAAAAATAAGCATTTATAAATCTTTTGAAAAAAAATATTTTTTGCTTTTTTTTGTAAAAAAAAATTGAAAAAATTTAGTGGAGTCGCCAGATAAAAATTAAAGATCTAATCTAAGCATTCATCAAACAAAGCAAAAACAAAAAGGAAGAAAACAAAAGTCATACTCCGGGAATAAAAATATTTATCCCTGACAATGATGCCAAAAAGTGTTGTCTCCTTTGACACACCTTGGGGGGGGGGGGGGGGGGGAAGGGGGNTCTTGACTCCTCCATTTAGGCTTAACTCCTAACAAAGCCAAGGGGGGTAGACCCTATTAAGTTACTAAGGCAAAATTATTTAGTATGATGGTGTTAAACTGAATGAGTTACTTAGGAGTTTGAAATTTAACCATAAAAAACCATAGATGACAAGATAAAAAAATGAGCACACGAAAGCACAATGCTGAGACACAATATATATATATCAAAAGAAAATAGCCATTATCTTAAAATGGATTCATAAAATAATCAATGTACTTGCATGTGCTTGTAGTGAATGTTTTGTGATTGCCTCTTGGCATGTTTTAAGTTAATGTGAAATATGAGTTGATTAAAATTAGGTGAGGGGGCGGGACTCCACATATAACCGAGGGGCACTTGGAGTATCTCCAAAAATCAACCTTCATGGCTACCTACAAGGAATGTGTGGGATGAATGGAGTCTCTGAGACTGTGTTCATAATACACCCTAAGGTGTAACATAGATCCATTCCCCAAGGTCACTATCCAGAAGTTCCCACTTCCTTTGGGTATTTTTCCACCGTTTACGGTTTGATCGAGGCGTTGAATTTTCGCTTGATGGTGGTAATTGGGGAGGGTGAAGACTAATTAATATAGTCACTCACATTTCTTTTGATGCAGCTTAACTGATCGGACGAACCGCAACCAAGTGCAAAGCATACACACTAGATTCTTGTCAATTTTAGTAAATTTTAAAGGTTGTGTTTTTTTAGAAAGAAAAAACTTCCAAGAACCTCTTTCGGTCCATGTGGACCTCAATCAGGGATTCAAGGAAGGGGTTTCTTTTAAAATAATTGTTTACAAAAATTAATGATAAGGAGCAAAAGAAAAGAAGCAAACCACAGGTTCTCTAATTATTCCTACCACGCATCTCTTTCCCCTTGTGGATCAATCGAGAAGTCGTGGGGTAAGTATTCAAGTTACTTTGATATTGTAAAATGGATTATATGATAAAGTAATCAAATCATGTTATTCTGCATGAATGAAACTAATCTAGAGTGAAAAGACAATGCAAAAAACGACAAAAAAGGCGCAAATCCCCCCAGCGGGGATGGGGAATGGGCTCGAAAGATCGTATTCGGAGAAAAATTTAGTTCTCTACTGTTACAATATTAGTGAAATTATCTGAATCCTCTTGGCTCTTATACAAGATGAAGCCAAGATTTTACAAATTGCCCAAAATTAAAATTACAGTTAAAAGGGAGACCCCTAGGAGGATTCCGATGATCCAAAAGCCACTTTCAATTAGAAGTTTCTCCTCTTTCTTTTATGCCTAATAAAATACAATGAGCTTATTATAATGAAATATTCACAAAATCACTTTGAAATTACCTTTGGGTCAGCCTACTTTAAACCAAAAAAAACTAAGTTAAAACTAGTTAAAATGGAAAAAAAGGAACCAAAGAAAGAAAGATTTTCTTGGGATGTTGGCTTGCTATTTGGGACACCGATGAGATGTGCACTGATTGTTGGATTTTATCTTTTAAAAACAGAAACAGAAATCTAATGCATGCAAACTATGGATTCTCTTTAAATTGCCATGCAAAACGGACGATTTCCTTAAACTAGATCTAGAATGCTTAATGAAACCTTTTAGGAATGAGATCTAGACTATGAGCCTTGAAATAATAGATATTTGTAAGTTTTACTTTAATATGATAGATCTGAAAAATGACAAATCTTCTAAACGAAGTAACTAGGTCAAATTTGGATTTTTAGAAGGAGGAAGAGAGAGAAAGAGTGCTGGAGGCCTTGAAGATCAACCATGGATCTTTATGGTGGAATGTCGACGGACTATGCCTTTGAGAAAGTTTTGGAGAAAGTGAGGAAGAAAACTAGATCAATGCCCTCTCCAAGATAGGAACCTGCAACTTAAATGAAAGGCTTGCCAAAATTCTTGTGAGATCTGGTTAATACATAAACAGAGATATTAGAATAGCATGCATATAAACTTATAAAACATGTTGAATCTAGATCTATAAGCATGCATAAAAAGGAAAGAGATATCCAATAAACTTATTAACAAACTAGTTTCCTATCAAGATCATAATAAATTTATTATCAATCTTTAGCACTGGATCCACAAAAAATGAGCAAGTTATGAACATAGATACATGTTACCTCAGTAAAACATTGCAATGTTCATCCACACACACAATAACATGACACCATATTTTCTCCAAAGCTTTATTTTATTTCAAATGAAAAATAGCAATAGTACAATAGCTACAGCACCTCAATCCCAGTTCTAACTAGCTTGGAAGAGGAAAACTGAGCTTTCTTTATAGCAAAAACAGGAAATCCAGCCCAATGGGGGTGCAATTCCCAAGGAGAGAGAGACTGTAGCTGTATGTGGAGTGAATATGATCCTGATATGAGTCTATCTGAGTCTGATATGGGTCTCAATGAGTGCAAATGTCAATCGGAGAGCTGATCTGACTGACACCTCAACTTGCCGAATGAAGCATCCACCAAAACTCATCCAAATGAGCCCACACATGTGGAGGAGAGAGAGAGGGTGCAATTCCCAATATTGCATGTTGTGTTGCACTCCTAGATCAGCCCAAATCACCTCCTTCAGTTAAGGAATTGTGAGATCCAGTCAATCCCAAGCTGATGAGACTGTTTTCAGTAAAATCAGAGCAAATCTCAATGATTTAGGATTTTGAATTTTCTCCATTATTTAATTAATTTATCAATTAAATAATCAATATTTGACTTTTAGGGATTTTTGACCTGAGTGATGGACAAATCACTCAAAACTTAGAAAAAGTGGGTATATGGGTTTACACGGAGTTCTGATTTTGAAAATGAGCACCCCCATGACTGAAATTGATTTTCGAGCCCACTTTTATTACAAAACCAATTTTTCCATTTAGACTATTAAAAAATAGCCAAGTTTTGTGGAAAAATTAAAATTAAAAAAAACTTAAAAAATTAAAAAAATTAAAAACCTAGGGGTACTTATACATGTTCATATGACTCGACCATGATTCTTGGAATGTTTATACATTGACACATAGACTCTAATAACCTCGGCAGGCCTAAATACCAAGCCGACTACCCCAACTTTGGAGGTATTGAGTGTAAAACTAGGAAATGATTAGTCATTTATTCAACAACCAATAATAACCAAGGGAAGAAACAACCTGGGATGATCAGATTGACAAATAAAATCTAAGAGTCCGAGACTTTTATAGACACTATCATGCTAGAACATTTATTACAACTCCCCCAAGGGGGTATAAACATGTGATATAGTACAACAATCACTTCCTAGAAGCAATTCTAAAGGTCTTCTGAAGTCCGAAAAATCATCTTTGTCCGGTTCACCAGGCTCACTTAATAAAAACCACTAAGTACAAGTTGGGTGGTAACAACCATCATCCCACAACTTAGGTGGTAACAACCATCATCCCATGATCCTGTTCATATAAAAGCCCCACCACAAGAGGTAAGAGCTTCTGACAAATTATCCTATTCTTTCAATCTTGAGTCAGAAATCCAAAAGTTAAAAATCCCTTTTCCCTTGATAGAGATTATGAATAATGATGCTTTCAAGTCATCCATACTAAAATATATTCAACCAAGGACACCCATAGATGCTGAATTTGTGAACTTGCAAGATGATAAGCCCACAGTAATCCTAGGTCCTATTATTGAAAAGTTGGATAAGTCTTGCCCACCTTTCTACATATCTTTGAACATCCATGATAAGATCTTGAACAACTGTTTGCTTGACTCAGGAGCATCCCATAAACTAATGAAAAAAGCAGTGATGGATGACCTTGGCCTCAACATTACAAAACCCTACCATGATCTTTTCTCTTTCGACTCTAGGAAGATCAAATTCCTAGGCCTCATCAAAGACCTTGTCATAAATCTCTCCCAGCTGCTTTCAAAAAGCTTAGTGATGGACATAGTAGTGGCTGACATCCCACGTAATTTTGGCCTCCTTTTGTTTTGCTCATGGATTAAAATGCTGGGTGGTACCCTTCAGATGGACCTTGCATATGCTACAATCCCTGGAGGTGAGACAAAGAGACTCTACAGAGAGAACCAGTTCACCTACATCATCAGTAATTTCAAGAACTCTATAAATCATCCCTTTTATGTAGTAGAAACAAACTTTGGGGCATGCATCTTGCAGATAGATGATTCCCATGCAACATCCATGTAGCTTACAAAGCCTACCTATCAGCCACCTAAGGAAGTAACCACCCCTATTTGGAGCATGTTTTTTGATGGGGCCAAAACTCAAGCCTTAGCAGGTGCATGCATAGTCCTAATTTCTCCTTCAAAGGAGACTATACATTTGTCTTATAAGATTGATTTCAAGACTAATAACAACATAGAAGAATATGAAGCATTTCTATTGGGAGTGAAGGCTGCCAAGGAAATGGGAATCATGTGCCTAAAGATCTTTGGAGATGCAGAGCTCATCATACAGCAGGTGAACAATACTTTTCAAGTAAAGAATGTGAGGTTGAAGGCATACATAGATAAGGTATGGAAAATTAGGGACTATTTCATGTTTTTTGAACTCTGATATATACCTAGAGCTGTGAACCATCTAGTTGATTCCCTTGTCGTCTCTGCAAGTATATTCATTCCCCCTTTGCCTCCTAAGCTGTGCTATGAGATCCAAGTTAAGTACAAGCGATCCCTCCCTGATAATGTGAAGTTTTGGAAAGTTTTTGAAAATGATGATGAACTCAGTAAATTTCTCCAGGTTGTACATGATTTTTCTGATATGCATATTGGTTAAGAAAACCTAAATATGGAAGAATCCCAGAGGCCCAAATCAGGAGATAAAATAGGCAAACAGAAAACTGTTCAGCTGCCTAGCAATTATATACCTCGGGCTCTGGTGCCCCTAGAAGAGATTTTTTTTATCATAAAAATGTCCCCTTTAAGACTATGAAAAGGGGGAAAGACCCTGCTGTCCATGAGCACAACCTAGGTAGTCAAAGTCATCCAAATTTGGTAAATTTGTCCTCTGAGTTAACTATTGATCAGAAGTCAAAACTTTGTAGTCTTATGAAAGAGTTTGTTGATGTATTTTCTTGGGAATACAGTGATCTAAAAACCTATGACACAGCTATTATCCAACATAGGATTCCTCTGAAAAATGACACCATCCCTTTCAAACAAAAGATAAGACCTATCAGTCCCCTCCTTCTGCCAATGATTGAGAAAGAAATCCAAAAGCTCCTTAATGCAAAAATCATAATCCCACTAAGATATTCCAAATGGATTGAAAACTTAGTGATAGTGAGGAAGAAAAATGGGGAGATCGATTTATGCATTGATTTCAAAAAGCTAAAAAAATGCTCCAAGAAAGACAACTACCCCTTACCCAAGATGGAGCATCTGTTGCAAAGAGTCTCAGGAGCTAGTGTCATGTCATTCCTAGATGGTTTCTCTGGCTATAATCAATTTTATATACACCTTGATGATCAAGAGAAAACTACATTTAGCACTCCCTCGGGTACTTTTATGTATGCCAAGATGCCATTTGGGCTAATGAATGCTGGGGACACCTTTTAGAGAGACATGGGCATAGATTTTGTGGGATTGAAAGACAAGTTTGTTCTCATATACCTTGATGACCTCACTGTTTACTCCAACAACCATAAAGAACATTTGCAACACTTGAGGAGGGTGTTTTTGAAATGTAGACAGTTTGGGATATCGCTGAACCCAAAGAAGTCTCAATTTGCTCTCAGGGAGGGAAAACTACTAGGTCACGTAGTTTCGACAGAAGGTGTGAATATTGATACTGTTCGAGTTGAAGCAATCTAGAAGTTGTCCATACCTAGGTTAAAAAATGATATTCAGTCATTCCTAGGTAAGATAAATTTTGTCAGGAGTTTTTTCCCAAATTTTTCTGAGTTGGTAAAACACATAACCTCTATGTTGAGAAAGGAAGCTAAAATCAAGTGGAAAGAGCAAGAACGAAACTCTTTTGAAGCCATCAAGAAGGCTATCATGGAAGCTACCTGTTACAGAGAGAAATTCCTATGGCTTGGGGTACCACAATAGACAGCTTAACTCCAAAAATCAATCCTTCCCTATATGCAAGAGAAACCAAACATCTAACACTAAAAGATATCGATTCGTACCTTATTCCAAACGGTTGATGTAGATACCCATTGAGCTTTTCCACTCTCACTTGTATTAGCAATTTTCTTCCTCAACATTCAGCAAACAAGATGAGCATGCTATATATAATTGTGTTAGATCTACTCTAGCATGTATAATCAATAACATATAAGAATTTAAAAGCATCCATAGATCAAATACTCATTTAAATACACATTATTGAACAGGAAAAGATATTTCTATTGATATAAAACATATATTACAATAGTGACAACCTTTGTCGGCATGTTTGCGAATTGGAGAAACTGAGTCCCCCACTTGGGCCTCCACCACTTCAATCCTCCATCTCTTGATAGCAAGCTCACAAGTAAAAGGAAAGCTTGGGAAGAACACAAAGTTCTCCAAGGGACAAAGGGATGCATACTCAAGTATAAGCTCCGCCAAAAATGGACTATAGTTTTCTTGCTCTTCAATTCCTTCTCCTTCAATGTATCCAAAGGGTTCCTTATATAGCTCTTCAGTGGGGTAATGGAAGGTCGAATCCGAACGATATCAAGGAATATGAAAGGCCAAGAGACAAGTGACTCGGATCCACATCAAGGAAAACTTCAAAATCATTTGGCCTTTTGCACACATCCTGATGTATGTGGGTTTCTGGGTCAAATTTGCGTATATACATGAGAAAGGGATTAAAAGTCATGTATGGAAATTATTGCATGTTTTTAGGGATGATCTTGGAAACATCAAAGGTTCAAAAATGGTCCATTGGGTCTAAAGAGTCTGCAGAGGGATAGGGAAGGCCATAAAGGTGTGATCCACCATGTGTGGTAAAATCCACTATAATAGATGCCCCCTAATGTGTGAGGTCAGAGGAGTCATACGATGACCAAAATACATTATAAGTCCATCCCAGAAATGGAATGATGAAGAACCCAGTGGAAGAACCAACCATCCAATCAGTACAATACAATGATCAAACTTTGCACATAACTGCAAGTAGATGTAGCAGTCTTGGATACATAGGAGTACGATGGCCATGTATAGGCATGATACAAAATATGACATGTGTGGTCATCACCACGTACAATATACATAGATCAGAATCTCCATGATGAAGATATACAAAGGATCATGATCTCCATGAAGGCTGAAGATTTATAATGGATCAAGATCTCCATAATGGATGGAAATATCTAACATATACTGGAATCAAGTCACGAGAGCTGAAATATCACGAACAATGGCACGATCAAGGAGGTAGCATATAAGAAATGCCACCACTCTGGAAGGTCTTCTACACAAGCCACTATGAGTACATGTCCTACTATGTGAATAGAGGTGTCAAGGTCGAACATAGTAGTCCATCATCTGATTACTGGTCATTGATGTATACCATTAACAGACGCGAGATTACCCACCAATAATGAAAATGAGAATCAAGGTACTAGAGTGCAAACTAACAAGTGTGAATAAATGTGTTGAGGTTGAACACTTGAGAGAATCCATCGATCAGGGGACATTGATGTATTCCCAAAAAATGTTGATGGTGAGAGAACCTACCATTGATGACTGCAAGTCTCAAGCCACTCAAAAATGACTCTAGATTCATATCCCAGAATAAATGATCTGAAGTCTATGGGATGAAATCCGCTGGAAGGAGGGTATAAAAACATCCCCCATCATCCAACATGAGGTACTCAACAAAGCTGTATAATGTGGAAGGACTCGATCATCGTGTGCACGAACTAGTAACTGTACTGGGAATGGCCGACATGCAAAGTCAAGATATCTGAGGAATGGCCGACTCAGGTTTCAAATTCCTTTGAACTAGAGCATAAAGGTGAATGGTGACTGAATATAGGTAGCATAGACTCAATATACAAAACTAAGACATCTCTACGACATAGGAGGCATTGACAAAGGCTCCATAGGGACTGGAAGCTTAACCAATCGGTGGAGATAAACTCAGAGAAATGAGTACAACTCCTAAATTCAAACTATTAACCAAACCAATGGATGTGATATACAGTGCTCTGTTCGAAGGTGACATGACTTGACTGCTTCCAAAGATAACATCTTTACTTGTCCAGATTTTTGGTTTTATTTTTATTTTTTTGGATTTTTTCAAATATTTTGAAAATCTTGAAAAAGAATAAAAGTGCTTTATAGTTACAGACTAGGAGGAGATGAGTGTCAAAGGACAAAAAAACTAGTTCCAAGCAGTGAAACATACCTAAGCTCAATTCAAGGACACATGTGTAGGATAGCGACACTTGGGGGAAAGTCCCCTCTTGGTAAAAATAGGGAATCAAGCTACAAAGGATATACAAAATGGCTCTCTATGGTTAGACATGAGACAAGCTCAGGCTATATGGCCGATACTCAAAGTCATGGAAGCTGGCATAAGGTTCAATGAGGCAGGCAAAGCTCATTTGAAATTATATATCAAAAATTCAAAAATTATATATCATTTGAAATTTTTACCCAATTGAGCTCAAAACTTCAAACATGAATTCCAAGAGTTTTTTCTGGTGAAATTCGACACCATTTTTTCCAGGTAACTTCCCATGCCCTACTCTTCCATTTGCATGTAAATTTTTTCAATTTCTATGGTCAGAATCAATTTCTACGCCAGTCTAAGATGGTCGCTTCGGCCCATGCAGAAATTGGGGATTTTTTCACGTATAGGGATGGCTATACGCAAAAAAATGGCCCAAACCCGTGTACATACGTGGCTGTTTTGCAAACAGTCGCATATGCAACCACGTTCATGGTTTTTTAAGACAAATATTGACCAAAACTTAATTTAAATTTGCAGGATGGTTCTAGAATGGTAAGAGAGAGAACACGGGGATGTAGAAGAAGCTGTACGGGGCGATCTAATGGCTCAACAAGCTCTACGTGCATGTGGGCTATAAAAGTTTTAGTGTCTTGGCAGCCTGAGGGCCAAACCAAGACTGCTACAGATGCTAGTATACTACTGGGATCCTAACTTAGAGTCCTTTCAGATCGATGGGATGTCCCTCACGATCGAGGTGGAGGACATACACTTCATTACTGGATTGTCCCGACGGGAAGATGTGGTGAACCTACATTCTTGCGTGCCTGGAGGTGGCCTCACCATTGATGAGTATATTGCTGTATATTGCTTTCCAGACATGAAAAAGGTTGGGAGTCAAATCCTGACAAACTCCATTTAGGTAGTAGGCATGAAGGCCATACTACTAGCACTCGACAGAATAGCAGGGATAGCCTCACTCCACCAGGCCTCATGGCCATTGATGTTCTATGTGGTGGAGTGCATGAGACCCACAATCTACGATTGGAGTACTACGTTGTTGAGTAACATGAAGCAACAACTCAATGACGGCAAGATGTGCAGGGTACAAAACTTCGGTTTTGGTACTATATTGAGCATGTTCTTCTTCAAGCATGTTCCAAGGATGAGCCCTAGAGTTGACGTTCCTCCTCACGGGGTTCGAGATCCAGCCCAATGAATTTGGGCAGATGCGATGTGCAGAATGGGTGGAGGTAGGGTGTCTAACCCCTACCCAACTGATTTCTTTCCATGGTGGCGGTGGTAGATAGTTGCCATCGATGATTACCCCTATGCGGGGATAGATTTTAGGGGAGATCCTGACATGCCCCTACCACTAGGAGCACTATACGGTGACATTGGTAACGAATCTCAACCCTCTTTTTAAATTCTTTTTGAATTATTTATTTATTGTGTGCTTTTTGATATATGGAACCAAAAGACATGTTTTTGTGTGATGACACATAGTGACAATCTATCATATGTATGCAGATGTAGGACAACGGTAGCATGATGGTTTCCCTCATCATAGATGGAGGGGAAGAGGAGATGACATCATTGGTGTGGATGTGGAGCAGATGCTCCAAAGCATCCACACAAACTTTGTGCAGTTGACACATAGAGTACCCATGGCGCAAGTTGAGGACTTGCCTGAGGCCATGCAGTGTCAGGTGATGGGTCTACCTCGATCATGGGTATGGTTATTTCGATGGCTAGCTAGAGCCGTGGTGACCTTCCACAATTAGAAACCCCCTCCTCCTCCCCAGGCTTAGATACCCGGGAGTGAATCATTTTTGTACTACCGTGTATTATATTTTGGTGGCTCGGAATCCCCATTTTTGTATTATGACACTTATGTATTATGGCGTCACTTTTTGGATGTTTAATGAAATTTTTTTATATTGATTGATTTTATTTATTTACATGTGTAAAAATGTATGCTTATGATGAGCTTATGGTCTATGAAACAAATTCCAATATAACATATAGTTATCATATGAGTTGGAAACTTGATTATAAATTCTTGGAACATGTATGTATGTTATGTTGTCAAATTTTTGTTCTAACAATCTCACACGTAAGAATCTTCGTAATAATGGTGGATCCCTAACATGATACAAGCCATTAAGCTGCGACACTACTAACTGCGAATCAAGACGTACCTCAAGAGAGAGAACAGCATGTGAAGTGGCATCCCGTAGAAGCTTGATAACGATACTATACTCAGCAACATTGTTCGAAGAGAGCCGTAAACATACGCCTCCTGAAGACAATACCTGACCCGTAGGAATATAAATCACCCAAGCCGTAGAGGCTGAGTGTTGAGTGTGATGGCTAGCACCATTAGTGAATCCTATATAGGCGGAAGACTCCATTGACATCTTCCATAAGAAATGAAAGCTAATCAACAAACCCGATCACCATAAGAAAAACCTAACTATGCAAAAGCTGTACAATAATATACAATAATCGGCCCTGGCTAAAGATCATGCATAGTATTTTTTAAGATAGAGCCCATTTATAGGCTCCTCTAAGGTTGTCCCTTCATAGTCCACTAGCTCATAGGCGCCCTTCTCTAACACATGTTTGACAACGTAAGGACCATTCCACATGGGATTAAACTTTTCTGCCCCCAAGGTTTCTTTAGCTTGATCCCACAAAAGGACCAAATCACCTTCACTAAACTTCCTCGGATGGAAAGACTTATCATATTGGACCTTAACACGATGCTTATTTACTTCTAGATCCACTAAGGCATCTCGACACTGCTCATCAATATGCTCTAAGTGGACCAAATGTTCCTCCAATGTGGAAGTGTCTGGTAAAAGCTCTATGGATAGCTTCAATGAAGGGATTTCACATTCAATTGGCAAGACAGACTCCACTCCATGTACAAGCTGATATGGAGAAAAATTGGTGGTAGTATTAACCGTGGTCCTATAGGCCCACAAAGCAGGATATAACATGATATGCCAATTGGTCTTGCTTTGTGCGATGGTTCATTGGATAATGGAATTAAGTGATTTGTTCACTACTTCAACCTGCCCATTTGCTTGAGGGTAATAAGAAGAGGAATGATCCTGCTTATACCATAAATTCAAGGCCAACTCTTCCATCATTCAATTTTGAAAGTTCCTACCATGGTCAGTGACAAGCTCCCTCGAAATACTGAACCAAGTAATGATCTGTTTGAATATGAAATGCGCAACTGTCTCACCGTTGGATTTAACCGTGGGCATAACCTCAGCCCATTTCGTGAAATAGTCAATAGTCACTATAATATGATGATGCCCCCCAGCTGAAGCTGGGTTGCAATCCATGAAATAAATCCCCCATTTAGTGAAGGGACCGGTGGTGATAATCAGATGTAAAGGGGTAGGATGTGAGCGCATATTGCATGCAAACACCTGGCAAGGGTGGCACTTCTTGAACGCATTGACATAATCTTTAAAGATCAATGGCCAGAAATAACCCTCTCTCAAGATTTTTTGGGCTGTAGAAAGCCCAGATAAATGAACACCACACGCCCCTCTGTGGCAATCATTCAGCACAAGCTCAACCTCCTCATGAGTTAAACAATGGCGTAAAATGGAATCTACCCCATGGAGGTACAATGTGTTATCCACTATAAGGTAGTTCTTGGATACGTGACGTAACCGTTGTCATTCATCCAGTGAAAGGTGAGTAGGGACCTTCAACATTTGTAAATATATGATGATATCCCCATACCATGGATCCAAAATTGAGATCAAGAAAATGTGCTCATCGACAAACGTATCTTCGCAAACTTCCTCCTCCTCCTCGCTTGGGAAATCATATATAAGCTCCACAACAATTTTTTCAATTTTGCTGAAACAAACTCGAGATCAAATTCTTGCAAGATAACAATCCACTTATTATACTTTCCCCTGATCATCCTTCTAGTGAGGACAAACTGAAATGGATTGACATGGGATACCACCAAGGTATGGTGAAGGAGAATGTAGTGTCTCAATATTTGAACCGCATGAATGGTAGCTAAGGAAAGTTTCTCCACATGGGATAACAGATCTCCACATCTACAAGGTTTCAGCTCAAATAATATATGACATGCTCATGGAGCTCCTCATCCTCTTGAACAAAAACCATACCAATCGTCTCCATGGACGTGGCCACATAAAGCAAAAAGTCACGGCTATAGTTGGGTGGAATAATCATGGGGGCCAATGCTAAGACTCACTTAAGTGCATCAAAGGACTCCTGGGCTCACTCATCCTAGCAAAAGATAGTGTCCTTCTTCAAAATATGCATAAAGCCTTTAGTCAAATTGGAAAAGTTAACCATGAATCTCCACAATAAATTTGCCATGCCTTGCAAACATTGAAGATGTCTAATGTTTCCCGAGGGAGACAATTGAAGTATTGCCTCAACCTTTAAGGGATCGACTCTTATACCCTCCTTGGAGACAATGAACCCTAACAAGCGACCAGACTTCACGCAAAAGATGCACTTATGAGGATTTAACCTAACCAAGTAATGGTGGCATCTTTCGAACACCAATCTCAAATAGTAGGAATGACGCATCCTATGATGAGAATGAGCAGCAAGGTCATCCAAAAAGACTTCAATAATCGATTTGAGATCATGGAAGATCAAGGTCATAACCTGCTGAAATGTGGCTCTGGCATTTTTAAGGCCGAAAGGCATCTTCCGATATGCAAAGGTACCCTAAGGAAAAATAAATGCAGTTTTATGTTTGTCCATGGGTTTGATCTAGATCTGATTGTATTCAGAAAATCCATCCATAAAGGAAAATACCTTTCTTCCCACACACTCAACCATAATTTGATCAATAAATGGTGTGGGAAAATTATCCTTAGGATAGGCACGATTCAAGTCACAGAAATCAGTGCATATACGGATCACTCCCTGCTTCTTATAAACTGGAATGGGGTTTGAAACCCACTCCATTAAGGGAACGAGATAGATAAAATTGACATTTAATAGATTTTCTATCTCATCCTTAATCATGGGTGCTTTTCAAGGATTCACCGCACGCAAGTGTTGTCGAACAGGCTTCGCACTCAGGTAGGTATTGATTTCATGTTCGACAATATGAGGGTCGATACCTAGCATTTCCTCGTATGACCAAGAAAATATATCATGAAACTCTTTGAACAGCTCAGTATACTCTTGAATCTCAGCATGGCAACATTCTTCCCCAATATAGACATTCTCAATATTGCCAGGATCGTGAGAGATATTGATAGGGATGGTAGGAGATATATTCGCCATGTTTCCATAAGCCATCGGACCAGGAGAGCTCAATGGAACCATGAGACTATCAATTATCTCACTAAGAATATCCCTGAATTCCTCACACTCCAAATGGTCAAGCTCAGGAAGAAAATAAGATCTATGATGTAACTCTTCTGAAGGTGGCTCAACCCCAGACATGGCCTCGATAATAGCTTCATCTAATGGAAGAACACTATAAAGGCAATCATGTGCTTGAGAAGACTCAACTACCCATGAAGGTAGCACATATGGGTCCTCCTCTTCCATCTGTGAAGAGGAAGGACTAGGCTCTGCAACACATTCAAGATTCACTTGATATGCAGTCATTTCTGCAGGAAACAACATGTCCATTTCGATAGGCTTACTCAAAGGACTCGGTGTAGGAAGGATCCAAGGATCTTCCATATGGGTAGTGTGAAAAGACACTGAACTTAATGAAGATGAAGCCTCACCAGAACTAGACCCGATCATAAGAATGGGTGTAGGACAACTAAAGGTTCCCATAAGGGATGGATACATGCCAACACCCACACTCCCAATTGTCGGCTGAGAATGATCGATAATTGGGATGGAAGCTTTTGATGATGCAATAACACTCGGATTTTTGAATGATGTCTGATCAATTGTACCAATATTCCCATTAAATGGAAAGCATACAACTTGA
This sequence comes from Pseudotsuga menziesii, assembly GCA_001517045.1. NCBI lineage: Eukaryota > Viridiplantae > Streptophyta > Pinopsida > Pinales > Pinaceae > Pseudotsuga > Pseudotsuga menziesii. Next base: position 51,498 of record LPNX010671131.1, read on the forward strand.
AATAGAGAAGAAGATACGGCTTGCATACTATACATCCAATTCCTACCCAATAGTAGATTATAATCAAGGGGTGCATCAACCACCTCGACCTCGATCGTGACGGTCTTCCCTCCCAAATGGACCTTAAGAGAAGGAAGAATCTCGTGTGACTGAAATGATCCACCGTCAAAGGTAGTCAACATGGTAGTAGATTTAGACAACTTAGGGAACCCAAACCCTTCCAACATGACAAAGACATCACGAAAGCAGCAGTGCCTTCGTCAATCATAGTTCATTCGATGGTCATGTTAAGACATTCTACATGAATCAAGAGAGACACATAGTAAGGAAAGTGATGCTGCAGTCTCGCAGTTTCAAATTTGATGATGGAGGAAGAGTTATCATCGTTAACACCAAGAGAAGAAAGCAAAGACTTCCTTTGTGAAGGACAACTCTAAAGTACTTCAAGTGCAGACATCGCACAAGGAGTGTGGCCCAAATCCTCGACAACTGAATAGTTTTGGGTGGCTCGGGCATTAGGATTGTGCCCCGAATGCTTTAGGACTCCCTTAGGAATGCAAGGTGCAACTTCAGGTTTATCCACAGGGTTTTCAATATGCAAAGGACTCTAGGGTGGAGCAGGTTCCTTTCCAAGGTCTAGTTCTGATGAACCATAGTCCTTCCAAACGAGTCACAACCTTAGTAGCATGCACCATGTTGATACAACCATGACCACTACTAAATTCCAACATATGTTGATCTCCACCAGACTGATCATGGGTCCTCGAATTCATGTTTTGATTATGGGGTAAAGGATTGGATAGCACAGCTAGGCCCTGTTCTATGAACCTTGAGGCATCTTCCATATGACTGCACAAGTGAGTGAGGTAGTCATCCTTACACAATTTGCAAGGAAACATAACCTTTATATGTTTAGACTGCTTATCCCCCCCAGCATTGCGGGCATTTTTGTCATTAAAATTGGCATTTTCATTCCTATTCCCACCCTTATGATTGTTTTTACCCTTTTTCTTATTCCTTCCGGGTAGCTGGTTACCCTTCTGGTCCGACGATTGCACCGAAATCACACTCGCTATTTGGGTGGGTTGAGATGAAGCAGTGGCTTTTCCCAAGGTAGATTGGTTGATAGAAAATTGATTCACCTGTTGCACAACCGAATCCGTAGGTTTGGTACTCATACAACCAACAATGCCATCGGCATGTGGTCCAGTTTTGACCTTAGGGTCAAAACTAGAATGCAGAGCATTAGGAATGATCTCATATAACAATCCGGATTGAGCATAAATCAAATCCAATTCCTGTGCCCTAAGAAATGGCTTGTTCCTTGTTCTGAAATCTGGATGTAGAAACATCCTTCACTATATAAGGCAGTAACGATTTAAGGAACCACTTGAGGAGAAACTCCGGCAATATGAAGGCTTTAATCAATCTCTTCCATCCACGCCACTCTTGGATATGGTCCGAGATATGTGTCGCTTTGTCTTGCCAAAATGTCGACAAGAGTTCTATACCAACGTCGTATTGCACTGGTAGCTGGAAGTTATTGAGAAAATTCATAGCTAGGTCATCGAACAAAATGAATGCTCCCCTAGGTAACTCTATGTACCATTTCACTACAGGACCGGTGAGGGTGCATTGAAACAGCCTTAAACGGATCGAATCATTGTGCAAGGAATTAGAAGAGCATCAAAGGTGAAATGTAGTAACATGTTCACTAGGATCTTCTCCTGGTTTTCCCTTGAATTTGGGAATGTTCCAGGGAAGCATTTTAGGGATAGCTGGCTAAGCCGGGTCATGAGATAGCAGATCATTCGTTAGTCTCGACAAGTCAGGTAAATTTAACGTTGCAAGGAAAAGTAGACTAGGTTGAGCAGGTTGATGCCACGCTCCCTGATAATTTTGGTTCACATAAGGCTGATTACCGTAAACACCATGGCCATGGCCATAGTTTCCTCCTCCCATTTGACCTGTGTAGGGTGGCATGGAAGCACCATAATGTGGTGTACCTTGACTATGTGGAGCTACAACGCCATAATTCAGGGAGTAAGCGGGTTGTTGATACCTGTACCCGTAAGGTGAATAACTATGTCCATACGATGGTCCATAATATTTTCCATGAGAAGCTCCATAAGATGTCCCATGAGATGTCCCATAAGAAACTCCATAAGTAGGAATATGGGGAACTCCCTGTGATAGACCATAAGACGTTCTAGAAGTAGGAATATGACCTCCCGAGACAACAGAAGGTACTTGACTCTAAGACATGACTACGCGAGTAGTTGCAGTGTGGACATGACTAGTAGCAACATTCCGGCCTGAAGGACCACGTGAATGACGGGTAGGAATAGCATTCGAAGAACTAGGAATAGAGGATGAAGGGACATGTGAAGTGATGTAAGTGGTATTCCCTATAGTCACTCGTCTTGGTTCTAGTATTTGAATAGGACTACTAACCCCAGGTCTAGGATGAACATGTGATGTAGCCTCCACCACTGGGATGGAGGGTGCAATGTGACTCATGTTCCCAAATATTTCCACATGGAAAGGAGTAGGAGTGCCCCTAGGCATAGTGTTAGGTTCAAATTATGACTTGACATGCTGTGCCAGATCATGTGCAGGGATACCAGACATGCCATAACTAACATAACTAGTGCTCGTATGTTCATGATGAGTCTCATTGCCTGGAAGCCAACATTGGCGACCTGTGAATGAGGGATCATACTTGAAGTGTGTAGGTATATCAGGTGAAGGATCATATATAGGAATAGGATCTTCTTCCCCAACTTTGTGAGGTGGAGAAGACAACTCAGGAATTTCATTTTCATGATCTCCCATCGTGTGTGAATCAATGTGAGAAGTATTCCATTTGGACTGTTTGTTTCTCTCTCCTAAAGGAGGAGGAGATGTAGAAATTGGAAGTCTTGCTAAATTATGAGAACGGTGAAGTGCCACACCTGAATGCACAATGACTCAAAAAATGGAAAAGACTCTTCTAATTATGCAAACCCTAAGTAAGCTAGTGTGCATAGAGCATACACCAATATAATCTAAATCCAATCACAATAAAACAAGGGTAAGATATGTGAGCTCCCAAATGAAGAAAGTATGTCTCACCTAGGAGAGGCTTGAGACTCCCATACACAACAAGAGGAGGTTCATAACTAATTATTGTGGCCCTCATCTTCAAGACATATAGCAACTGTGCTGTCCGACCCCAAACTGGCCAGGACACCTGCAGAATAACCACTACGAAGTACCCCCTTGATAACCTAGGTAAGGTAACTAAGGTCACCTCAATATAATCAATTCTTAGAAGGAAAGTCGCAGGCGTGATTGACCTTATGGGAAGGGTAGAAAATCCCAAAACTCTCGAAAGAGCCCCCAGATATGAATACAATCCTAAAAATATCTCTGGTGCTACTCAGTTATGACCAGGGGTCATCCCAATCTTTAGCTGCTTAACTCCCTTGTAAGATGAGGATCCTGAGAAACACTAATTATACCAAGGAATTTCACACTCTCACCTGGACAGACACATACATGTTTTTTTTAGTGGTATTGGAGAATTTACTCACAATGAACTATTCCAAGACCCTAAAACCTAATCTTGTTGGTGTACCCTATAAAAGAAAATAGTGTAATCCATTTTAATTAAGCATTGATTTTATTTGGATTATTACGCAAAAAGGTAGATGATCGTGCAATGAATGGTGTTATGATGCAACATGAAGTAAAATGCACACCTAACAATCAATGCAAATGCATTGTGTTGAATGAAAAACAGGGCATGCTACTATGTGAAATGCAAAATTTTCTTCAAATGACAAATGAAATCATTCTGATATGAAAGCTTGAATAACACTTATCTAAGAAAACCTAGTGCAAGTACCATGCAAAATGCAAATTGCAATGATGCATAATGATGCAAAGAAGCAAATATTTTTGTATTTTTTGAAAAAATGAGAGAATAAAGCAAAAGAATGACTCTACCACCCCTAAACTATATAAGAACTATCAAATAGCACCCACACAAAGCGCTAAGGTAAAACAAACCTAATGCACTAATCCCAAAATAAAAAATCGAAAATGAAATGACAAGAATATTCTTAAAAAAAAAATTAACCTAAAAGGCATCTCTGGTTAGAAACAGAGGTGTATACAGACTATAGAAGCATCTAAGGAGATTCAACAATCATCAAAACTCACCCAGCAATAGTCAATCTTCCTCTTAAAGGAAAAACTCTGGGCATACGCGACTGTGTGCAGAAAACATGTGTATATACGTAGATATCGCAGTCAAACCGGTGTGTACACGTGACGGTGAGGCAAAAACTCACATACAGGAAAAAAAGAGATAAAATTGAAGGTATACAGATAAGACGAGACAAAATTTACTCCTATCAGACACTATTAGGAAAACATGCCCCCAGACCCGACTCAGAAACAGAGAAACCAGAGCAATTCAAAAACATTGAATGCCGATAAAAACCCCCAAAGGAAAATGACTAGGAACTCCCCAGTAGTGTCGCCAATTCTGTTACGGAGAGAAATTCCTATGGCTTGGGGTACCACAACAGACAACTTAACTCTAGAAATCAATCCTTCCCTATATGCAAGAGAAACAAAACATCTAACACTAAAGGATCTCGATTCGTACCTTATTCCGGATGGTTGATGTAGATCCTCGTTGAGCTTTTCCACTCTCGCTTGTATTAGCAATTTGCTTTCTCAACATTCAGCAAACAAGACAAGCATGCTATATATAATTGTGTTAAATCTACTCTAGCATGTATAATCAATAACATATAAGCATTTAAAAGCATCCATAGATCAAATACTCTTTTAAATACACATTATTGGACATGAAAAAAAATTTCTATTGATATAAAACATAGATTACAATAGTGACAACCTCTGTCGGCATGTCTATGAATCATAGAAACTGAGTCCCCCACTTGGGCCTCCACCACTTCATTCCTCTATCTCTTGATAGCAAGCTCATAAGAAAAAGGCAAGCTTGGCAAGAACACAAAGTGCTCCAAGGGATAAAGGGATGCAGACTCAAGTATAAGCTCCGGCAACAATGGACTATAGTTTTCTTGCTCTTCAATTCCTCCCCCTTCAATGTATCCAAAGGGTTCCTTATATAGCTCTTCAATGGGGTAATGGAAGGTCGAATCTGAATGATCTCAAGGCATATGGAAGGCCAAGAGACAAGTGACTCGGATCCACATCAAGAAAAACTACAAAATCATTTGCCCTTTTTCTCACATCCCAAAGTACACAGGTTTAAGGTTCAAATCTGCATATATATGCGAGAATGGGATTAAAAGTTGCGTATGGAAATTATTGCATGTTTTTAGGGATGATCTTGGAAACATCAAAGGTACAAAAATGGTCGATGGGGTCTAAAGATTCTGCAAAGGGATAGGGAAGGCCATAAAGGTGTGATCCACCATGTGTAGTAAAATCTGTTGTAACACTCCCACCCTAATTAGTCCAGACTACACCAAGGGTTTCTACATTTTCTCCTTTACTTCCTACGACATAGTGGCAATAGTTTTGTTATAGAAAGATGATGAAGGATTTGATCACCCCATTAGCTTCTTTAGCAATACATTGAGGGATGCTGAATTGAGATATGATCCTATTGAGGAACAGGCCTATGCTCTCATTAAGTCACTAAAATCCTTGAGGATTTACATTCTACATGCAAAGTTCCTTGCGTATGTCCCTTCAACTGGTATGAAGGATGTCTTGACCCAGCCTGATATTGATGGAAAGAGAGCCAAATGGATTTCCAAGCTTTTTGAGTTTGACATAGAAGTAAATCCCACCAAGCTAGTGAAATGCCAAGGTCTAGCTAAGATCATGGCTGAAGAAAATTATGATCTATTGAGAATGAATTTCATTGGTATAAGTTCAGCAAACCTGCAAAGAGAGGTAGCAATAGAGGTAGCAGCATAGGCAGTAATAGAGGCAGTTTAGGAGTAGCATGAAAACCAACAGGTGACTGAGAACTTGTCTTCATGTGAGTGGTACTCAGGTATTATTCATTTCCTACGAATTTTAGAAGTTCCCCTTAGGCTGAGCCTGACTCAAGAAAAAGCTCTTAAGCTTAAGTTTGTTAAAATTTGTAGAATTGATAAGCTAATGTATTGGGAATATCCTTTTGGTGTTTTGATGAGATGCTTAGATAAAGAATAGTTAGTTCAGGTCATACATCAGTTTCATTCAAGCACATGTGGGGGCCATCATTACTGGAATACCACAACCCAAAAGATTCTGAGGGCTGGGTACTATTGTCCTGTTCTTTTCTCTGATGTGTGTACCTTTGTAAAAGCCTATGACAAATGCCAAAGATTCATAGGAAAACAACAGCTCAGATATTTTCCCCTTAGACCTATTGTAGTGAATGGTCCTTTCTAGCAGTGGGGTCTTGATTTCATAGGTGAGATTAATCCTTCATCAAGTGGTCAGCAAAAGTGGATCCTTTTAGACACAGATTGTTTCACCAAGTGGATAGAGGCAGTCCTCACAAGGAATTCCACTCACCAAGTTATCATGAAGTTTTTATATGAGAACATCTTTATCAGATTTGGCTACCTAGTAAGGCTAGTAACTGCTAATGCGCCCATATTTTTAATTCGGGGCATTGGTTAACATGTGTGAGTCAATGGGCATTCAATTGGTGCATTCCACTTCCTATTACCCTCAAGTAAATGGCCTTGCTGAGTCATCCAATAAAATCCTAGTTAGAATCATCAGAAAACTATTGGAGAATAATCAGAAGAGTTGGGATTCTAAGCTAAAGTTTTCTCTATGGGATGAGAAAGTGACTGACAAAAAATCCATAGGGACTTCTCCTTTCAAGTTGGTTTATGGTACTAAGGCCATTTTTCCCATTCAGCTAATTCTCCCAGTTGCAAAATTATTTCAGGAGGAACATGATGAACAAAATGACATGGTAAGGAGGATGCTTGATTTGGTTGAGTTGCAGCAAGTCAGGGAACAGGTGGTTGAGAAATCAGAAGCTCACCAAAAGAATATTAAAAGTATTTTTGACAAGAAGGAAAGGGTGAACAATTTTTAGGTTGGAGACTGGGTTCTGAAATGGGGTGTTGTCAAGTAGGACAAGGGAAAGCATGGTAAATTTGATTCTCTGTGGATAGGCCCTTTTGTGATAACTCAGGTGCAACAGAACAACACTTTCAAACTACAAAATATGGAAGGTGAGGAGGTGTTTGATGGCCCAGTCAATGGGCAATTTCTGAAACTCTATTTCATCTAAGGATTTAAAGCGTTATTATTATAAAATACTATGTTTTGTTGTTTTTTTTTTTTGCAAAATAAACTCCATGCTCAATGGAATAGTAGAAGATAGGTTTAATTCTTATTTTTCAGGAAAGGAATTTGGTCTAGGGTTCTTGGGACCTCACAAGAAGGTTCCCATCTCCGAGTAGGAGCCATATGTTATCTCCTAAATAAATTAGTCTTCAATAGGTCAAACTTAGAAAATTTATTTTTGCTTAGTGATCAAGATTTCAGTGCACATTATGAAATATTTGTGTGTGTTTGATAAAGTTGGGACGCCTTGTACTCTGTTTCTTCATAAAATTCAAAGTTTAGATTTCGGTGGCTTAGGAGAACATCTCAATGGTTCATTAGCCACTGAAAATCCCATCTTTTGACAGCTTAAAAATTGGACTCAGGACTACGTTAACCACCAAAAGCACATTGACTCCATTTTTTAATGAAAATTTTGAAGAACACCTTTTGGTGTCTTAGGCGAACATCTCAACATTCATTACCCACTGAAAAGCCTAGCTTTCACCAGCTAGAAAATTGCATACAAGACCATATTAAACACTAAAAGATGCAAACGAGGAAAATGGTTAGCATATCCGTCGAAATAAACCACTGCTAGCATGAGGAGTGTCACTATCAAGCACTTAACCACCGAAAAGACTAGGACTACAAAAAATCATGAGTTGGTAAAGAAGAGGTCGTTATTAAACTGAAGTGATTGATAAAATACCCAAACCCTCGATACCCTCACCTATCCTGTGACTGCAATCAAACCACCACAAAGCATTGAGTTCTAGTTAAAATGATTACTGCACTAGTCATCTCAAGGGTCTCTTCATAATTTACTATCAGTTTTCTCAAATCCCAATTGAAAAAACAGCCCCTCAAAATCAACACCCTCTCCATAGTCCATTCCACATTCTCCTGCATGCATCCTCACTAATCCAAGCCCTCCTTGAATCCAACACGGTAATATCCTTCCCCAGGGTTTGAATTTTGATTTTGCAGGTACAAGAAAATAGTCTAGAAATGAAGAAAGGAGGAGGACCTGCCCTCATATAGGAATTGGGTGACATTGGCTATCTTGAGTCACGCCTAGAGGTATGCCAACTATTCAAAGACTCATGCTGCTATAGGTTCTGCGAGAAAATCCAGGGATCCCACCAGCAAGTGGTAGAAGCCTTTGCTCTCTCCTTTGATGGCTTGAAGGCAATGATAGGTAGAGAAGAGTTCCAGGTTGATGAGGCTCTAATAGAAAAAGTACTAGAGTTACCAAGGACTGGGGAGAAATGGTTAAAAACCACCATCACAAAGGATGTGGAATTCAGGTCTTACTTGAAGCTTGAGCACAAGAATGTTTTATGGAAGAAAATAATCCCTTCAACCTGGCTTGAGGAGAAGTGGATATAGTTGTTGAAATCAATCCTTGTCTATATAACATGTGGGGGTAGGTATAACAGGGTGATGATATACCACTTTAAGTTAATGAACCATTTCACTAGAAGGAGCCCACTAAACCTTCCTTTCTACCTACATAAGAGCCTAACCAAGATGGCCCATCAGGTTAAATCCCAGCCCACCAAAGTTACAGAAATGCTATCCCATCATGGCCTGGTAAAGCTCATTGTCCAAGAACTTTTGCTAAGAAGAAACATAACATGGACATACTTCCTATTTTGGAATGAGTTTGTGACAGGATTACAACCACAAGACAAATGAAATTCTCCTTCAAAGAAGTCCAAAACTCCTAGCATTGGTAAGAGGAAGAGGAGGGCCATCTCTCCAGTGGCAGTGGATCAAGCCTCTCCAACTCCTAAGACCAACAAAGCCAAGAGAAATCTGGATTTTAGTGGAAAGGAAGAGGAAGTTTCATCACCAGACAGAAATATACGCAACCTACCTTACTCAGAATCTAAAGATGAAGAGGAGCAGGGAGTTGACCTAACAAAGCAGGTTGCAGTAGAGCATGAGGATTTTCCCTGACCTACACCGAGGGAGGGTCAAGGTGAACCAATGGTAGAGGATTCCTCTAGCAACCTAGGTCCCATAGAATCAACCAGATATTAGGGAAAGTATATGAGCTATAGGTCTTAGAGAGATAAATCAAAAGAACTAATGCAATATTAACCAAGAGAAATATTGAATTTCATGATTCTCTTCTAGAAATGAGAGGGATGTATATCCTACTGCAAAAAATAAATCTTAGATTAATGAAGGACAACACCAGTCTCTATAAGATGATCAAACTATCAAGGTTGTAGATGAAGAGTTAAAACCCTAACCCTCAATCTCACCTTGCACTGGAAACCCTAGCAGAGGTAGCAATAATCCTTTAGGATCTAGAGGCAGCTTGTGATGCTGCTAATATTCCAAACCCTATGTAGGTTACATAAGTACTAGACGATCAACATTGAAGCTGTAAAAGGGTGATTAAAAGTTTGATTAAATTTTGAAGAAATAAATCTTTCGGTTGCTTAGGAAAACACCGCAGTTGTTCATTATCCACCAAAAACAAAGCTTTCAACATCTTATAGACCCAGAATTTTGCTTTCTTAGCTATCGAAAGCACAAAATAGTGCAGAAGGGCATGCTTCCACACAAAACCAAATTTGGTTGATCCAAACACCTCATGGATGAGTTATGAAGTTGAAAATTAATTAAAGGCACTGGTAGCTTGGGTCTGTTCCAGTTTTGAATGTGCCAACGAGGTGAAGTGGGTCACAAACCCTACCTACTTTGACAAACTACGACTTGTCTGCCAGATAGCAGGTCCTAGTTCTACTTCAGTTATCACTGCAGTTATTAAAGAGTTCAAGGAGTGATAAAGTGCTAGAGTTAGGTAGATTAGCACTTAAGTTAGGGTTTTTGACCTATTTTTTGCAAAACAGTTATGTTTATCTATTTTTAGTAAATTCGATCCAACTTTTCAGGATATGAAATAAATTTTGTAAAGGCTATAAATCCTGTGACTAATGTTGAAAGAAGGGTTAGACTTTGGATACTTTTAGACCCTTATTGTAATCAAGCTTCTGATGTTATTCATCATTTAATATAATATATTTTGCCATTATATGTTCAGGTTCCATCACTTTTCTATTCTGTACTTGTGCTTGGATGTTCGATTCAAGTTTATTCTTTTTTTCTAGTACGAGATAGATTTCATCCTATATCTGTGTTGATGAGTTGAATAGAAAGTATATTTCCTTGTTATGATTAGCCATTCATATTTGATTTCTTTATATATGAATCTGCCAACATAGTGAGCTATTCATTTATTCATCTTATTATAAACCCTCTAAACATTGATAGTCAGAAGCCTTATCTATTTGATTGATTTTTATGCATGTCTTGAGTGAGTGAGGTCTTATAGGTCACTTGACTTGATCCATTTAGTAAACCATTGAAAAAATATTGAAGTTACTAGGAATCCTTGAGCCACAACCTAGAGGAGTTTCCTGGAGAGCTAACATGATCACAAGAAACCTCTATAAAGTCTAAACACGATCAACATACTGCAGCGGGATGAACAAGAACCACAAAAACCCTAGTAAAGGTCATCGTAGGAAACAAAAACAACACACTCACATAAAATTCCTTAGAATAGTTAGAAAACCACATATCCATTCAAGGAAACCCAAGGAACAGTCATGGTTCAGTCTAGAAGACTCAACAAAGGTCACAACCTAGCTTAGCAACCCAAAAAAGGTCATGTCTTAGTCCAAACATCTCACACATGTCACAGATCTATCCAAACATCCCACCAAGGTCATGGTTATGTCCAAACAACCCACACATATCATGGTTTTGTCCTAGTATAGGTCATGACTTAGTCCAAGGAAACCCACAAGGTCACAACTCAGTCCAAGGAAGCCCACAAGGTCACATATCAATACTAATAACCTCAAAGGTGGTTGCAGTTCAACACAATAGGCTCAGTAAAGAACATGTCCTAACTTAGAAAGATGCCAACAATATTCAACACAATATAATAATAATAAAAATAAAACACATATATGAAAATATAAATTCTAAAACAAAAAACTATATGAAAATGCAGCCCTCGACCCACCTCTGTTTGATGGCATTCATGGTTGATTTTCCTAAAATCATGGATATTTCATCCTCCAATTATGTAGATGACTAATAAATAATCTTGTTGGATCCAAATAACCATTCCAAGAAGACCGTTGGTGACAAATAACCAATCCAAGAAAACTATTGGTGCCAAATATTTTGTGTTGGCTAGAGGTGAGGAGGTTTTGGTGGGTTATGAGGGGAAAGTAGTTGTAAATTGGGAATAGAGAAATTTTTTTGGTATTTATTAGGCCACCATTGATACTTGTTTAGGAAATTGTGATACCTATTCACAATTGTTGAGGGTTTATAATTTTGGTATATAATTTCTAGTGCTGCCATGGATAAAAGAGCATTGGAGAGAACCTGGAGGATCTTGAAGAGGCGGGCTACGAATTCTGCAAATTTAGAGTCACTGTTGGATTTTCTGTCCCTCTTCCAGGGATCCTAATCTAGGTTCAGTCCCTTCTTCTTAGCACAACAAATCCCATTACATTGGCCCAGTAAAGCAGATCCCAGTCGACAACACCTACGACGCAGATGCCGTCCCACCCAAGATATCTCTCTTTAAGGATGGGTACCTTCCAGAACAATGCTTTTGCACTTGGGTGGGAATATGTTTATCACCTTGGATCAGAGCCAAGGCTCTCAGTGATGTCTAGGGGTGGATTATTTGTATTCACTGTGCTTCAGCAACTAGGATGTGTCCCAACTTCCTTATGCAACTCATTAAATAAATAATAGACATGCAGCATAACCATATCCAATTAATATAATGTGTCCTTCATACATATATTACATTATGAGAAAACCTATAGTCATTCATTCAATAACACACTTACAAATATATCATAGACACATTCAACATTCACACATATACACATAATATAACGTGGAAACCCATCCGAGAAAAAACCACAAGGTGCTCTTCATCTAGCATGAGGAAATTGATGCACCTTTTGTTTGTGCACTAAGCTGCAAACTCTAATTAATATCTTCTTATCTACCTTTATAGGATCTTCCTCCCTCTCATGCTCTCTAATATTCTCCCAATTCTATTCCTACTTTACCCTATTAGTGATCCACACACAGGATGGATCGACTGAACCTTTCCTACTCTTCTGTGCACTCAACTGCATATCCTTTACTTTGATGCATTTAGCAATACAAATCTACCAACCAAAATATCATGCTTTTCATCCAACGAGAGTCTATAACTCAAAGCTAACACTATAGATTTACTGTAGGGATAATGTCTAACCCACACACATGTTGGGTTCCTTCTTTTATATCCGTCTTACAGAATCGATACATACTCCATACATACTTGATATGGACTCATTACTGACTCGATATAGACTCAATACAGACTCCCTTTGTGTCACTTTCTCAGTTGACTTTATATATCCATCCAACAGGTTTTCTTTCTTATTCTAGCAACACCTAATGGGAGGTATGGACTACCTGACTTACAAATATTCCTTCACATGTGTAGTTTCTGCTGGTTCCATCTGAGATCATACCCATGATCGTTAAGGCTTACCACTTTCTCATCATCCTATCTTACTATCGTTCTCTAGTCGTTATGCTACTTGCACACCTTCTGCTGCTGATATTCTATCGTACCTTCCTGTGTCACACTACATCCTTCTCTCGCAACTTCGTTATATGGCATAGCTTCCTCTTGTAGCACCTCTTTTCCTTATTCATATCTTTCACTTCCTCGGTCGGAACATACTTTCTCTTCTTTCCTTTATGTTGCTTCCTCAGTTGTAGTTCCTTCTTCTGCTCCTTTAGCTCTTCTCCATACTTAGGAAGAAATGAACTTTACCTTACTGTCCCTAGGACAAATAGGCCCCAAAAACTCACATGTGGCTCGTCCTAAGCCACTCGAAGATATTCCTCCATGTTTTCACTTGCTGTAGAAAGGAGCAAGTTGACAAAGTCGACTTGAATGAAGACCGAATTAGTCGATTGACCGACTAAGTCGATAGGCCGACTTAGTTGATCAGCCAACTAAGTCGGTCGGCCGACTAAACTAGAAGATTAAGTCGGCTAACTAAAATTCATGTCGATTCACCGAACCGACAGGTAGTTATTTTGTAACTATTTGTAAATTGTATATATTAGGTTGTTGAGCCAAACGAGAACTCAGTTCAGTTCTCTGCCTTGTATGAACTCATTGCAATAATATAATATGTTTTCCTATCTGTTCTTGTTTCCTGTCTCTCATTTGTAGATATATATGTTTTAGTATGTATTATTGGTAACCTTATGTGATCTGTGAGATTACAACATTGGTTCCATTGCCGGTAGTACATGTCTGAAATATATGCTCCCATATGATACTAGAATAGGAGATTAAGGACTGGTGGGACCATAAAATTGCGAACTACTTGCAAAATTACGTAATAAGGAACAGATTAACAGTCGCTGAAGCCAAAGCAAGATTTTTCACAGAGACGCATGAAAAATTTGTCGAATCAGTGCCACAACTCTTGAAGCAACTTCTGGATGAGAAATCCAGACGCACCTAAAGAATAGCAGCTGCTAGAAAAACTAATCTGAGGAGGCTGAACAAATTTGTCGGAGTGGTCTGAGAAAATCACTGACGACTTCTGTGAGGAGCAAGCAGTCGAAGACAGAACTTCTGTGGAAACTGTCAAAGAAAAATTTTACACAGATTTCATCGAACAATTTTTTTGTTCCCTACCGACCTTGCTGTTCAAATTCTTGATAGAAAATGGAGCAGGACACATCGTGGAACCTCGTCCACCGCTGTGCGAACAACCATCAAATACCAACTAGGCAGAGAAGCAGAGGAAGTGGGAGAAATTCATTGTAGAAAGGGAGTGGGAATACTTCCTAAGCAAATAAATCGAACTACCCGGGCTCTCTAAAAGCGTCGGGTAGGCTATGGGGGGGTAGATGGTCATGTGTCAGAGGTAGAGTATAGTGGATCCTAGTCGTCCTAAATCGAATAACCGTCACCAGTAATGAAAAATTGACCGAAGAGGACCTCAAGAAAATAGTATTGTACGAAAGTATGTCGGACATTCAGAAACAAGAAAGGGACGAAAGATAGAAGAGAAGGGAAGCAAGACGTGAAAGAGCCACAGGGTTGCACAGTGGACAAAACCCTAGGGAGAATGACCACGAAGAGAATCTGCCAGATTCGGGTCATGACCGACAGGAAGAGGGCATAGAGCAAGAGGCATCCCCTAAGGAGGAAGAAGTGTGGATAGAGTAGCCAGAATATCTCCAAATAATAGCTCCCAAAGACGGGATAACCCTTTCCCTAACAAATCTGCGTACTAGAATACATACTATTGTCGAAGGTGACCTCAGACTACGAGCTGGTGACTTCAGTATATGGAGCCGAATAGGTGATGAAACGTACATGGGTCGACACCTTATTATACGTCGATCGCTCGAAGGAAACTGGGTGACGTTTCAAACAGCACCCTCCCTCCTGAGTATCCACTTGCTCTTACCGACACATGAAGGAGCACCCCCCCGCTAAGTACATCTTTAGAATAAATAAAACAAGCAGACCTGCAAACACAAAGTTGCAGTGGACCATCGATAGCCGAAGTCGACAAAAACCGACTGCCAGTCGACGACGACTCAACGACCGATGGGAGCTCAAGATCCGTCGACCAAAATTCCACAGGCCCGATTACATCAATAACCCCACCACTTTCACCACAACCCCCACCTCCACCTTCACCAACTTCTCAGATTAGTGAAAGTGATTCAGACATGGGTCATGGATTGGCTCATATTCCTCTCTATGAGGGAGATGAAGACCCCAAACGACATTGGTTCATCTGCGAGTCGACCTGGGAAGCAAACCAGGTAATAGATGAAGACCGACAAATGGTACAGTTCGTCGGAGCCTTAAGGAAAAGGGCCTTGACATGGTACATGACCTTTTCGGAAAGGAAACCCAAAGCGACGAAAGCCGAGATTAAGGCGCAGTTCTTATCATTCTTCAAAACCCCAGATGCCAAGCACCTGGACGCCAAAAATATTAAAACGACGTCACAAAAGCCAGGGGAGACAGTCCGTGACTACGAGAAACGTTGGAAGGACCTACTAAGCCATCTAGATTACGTTATTGATGAACAGTTACTAATTCAATGGTTCCTTGCAGGATTATCGCAGAAAGTACGCCGACATATCAGTCTGGAGACGTTCAAAACATATGAAGATGCGCTAACAAAAGCTCTGCAGGTCAAGATGGATGAAGACATACCTGCTTACCCTACGGACCACAGATTAGAGGAACAACTTGAGAAAATGCAAAAGTCTTTGAAGGAACTAACCCTCAAAAATCAGGAAATTTGGTGTACTAAATGCTCGACGGCTGGTCACTCGAAAGATAATTGTCGACACAAATATAGCCGACAAGATGTCCGCTTTGTACAAACCAAATCATTTTGCGACATTTGCCAAGAACATGGAGATCATTCTATGAAATATTGTTCGTTTAACATGAATAACGGAAAGGCTTCTTGGTACGCCATCTGTAAGACCAAAAGTCACAACACGACCGATTGTCAGTTAAACCTGAAGAACCGACAGAACTATTAGGTGGTCTACCAAATGAATGCAGTAGTGCAAAACAAGGAGAAAAACAATACAAAAAACTAGGATTGAAAAAGATACGACGGCCGATGATATGAGCACTGGTATGACAACCGACATCAGGGTTATGGAGGAATAGGTCGATTCCCTGGGAATTGCGACATACGAACGCGTCGACCCACCCAGTGTTTCACATGCTACAAAGAAGGTCATCGGTATGTAGATTGTCCGTACAAGGACAGAATTGATCTTAAATTCTGTGCACACTGTGGAGTAGGCAATCACTCCCTTGAGGATTGTCCTACTATGTTAGAGAAAATCAATACGAAGAAAAATGTTAATGTCTTGTCTTGTGTACAAAAGCATGATGTACTAACTACTAAGAATTTACATATTGTTACTCGACAAGGCACAAAAACAGGGCCTGATAACCCCCAAATTAGCAATATTAAAGACACAAATGTTTATCTCAACCCTATAAAGAAAAAACACACATATCAAGAGGCAACCAACATATTTCATGACATTGCACAACAAGAAGACCTTGTTAGCAATCGACCTAACACAATACAACAATTAATCTATCTCAATCAAACAGACAAATCCGTAGCCCAGTTCATTGATTTATTGCATCAAATGAAAAGTACTAACCTCTACAAACAAACTAAGAACATCTGCAGCCTAAATAAAAAAGACAAAAATGATGTCAACTCACTTGTCGACCTGGAAATCGAAGGTTACCACATCCGACAAGTAGTTCTTGAATTCGGGTCTCAGGTAAATATCATGACCCGGGATACATGGGAAAAGATGGGAAGACCTCAACTCTATGAGTCAGGTATTTACCTAAAACTCACCGACCAAAGCCTCATTGAACCCATTGGGGTTTGGAAAAACGTCGACATGACCATTAAAGGAATTTCGACCAAGGTTGATTTTGAAATTATTGACCCAAAAGAGGGATCTAGTTCATTCCTCGCACTAGTCGGTCAACCTTGGGGACGGAAGATGAAAGCCTCCATATCCTTAGACAAGGAACGAATCAAGCTAAAAGGAAATGGTTAAAAATTCATTGTACCCATTCATCCATCCCAAGGTGAACCTTGGATAGAACCTATTGATGAGGAAGTCGATGTCAGATAACTTTATCAGATCCACAACAATACGGACTACATAGAACCGAACATCCATGGAGAAATTTACTTAGGTAACCCAAACTCAATTGGTTATAACTCATATGCTGAACTGTATGAATGGGAGATGGAAAATTACGAAACACAAGCAAGAGGGTGCTAGACTATACAAAAAGTACAGAAAAAACCCACCCGACAGTGCTTCATAGTATCCATTATCCCCAAAATCTTTGAAAAGAAAGTAAGGGAACGCCCTACCTTACAACCAACCAAATTAAACACTACACAACTACCTAGGTATAAGGAGAGGGAATCCCCAGTCATGGACATTGAACAAGTACCTAAAAATATTGGAGAACATGGTCGACTTCAAAGCTTAGTGGAAACGTTTACAGGTCAAGCAGCTAGATGGTGGGATACTCATCAGACAAAACTACAGACCTGGACAACTGCTTCGACTTTCTTTGTCGAACGGTTTGGTGGAAAAAATTAACCCAGGAAGCCCAAATCCCTATCTTTACCCAAGGTAAAAATCCAAAAGAACACATTAAGACTTGTGAAACGGAGTGGATAAGACTTGGCTACAAAGACGAGCGAGCCTAACCCCATTTGTTCCCTTCAACCCTAGATGACTTACCCAATAAATGGTATAAGATAGAGGAAGCTAGAGGAGAAACCTTCTTTTGGCATGAACTCAAGGAAATTTTTATCAAAGACTTCCAGTTCATACCTCAAAATAAAAAACTGACTGAGACAGCACAGCAAATAAAAAAATTTCTCCAACCGACTGAAAAACAACCCTCCCAGAACCACCGACAGATCAAGGACTGTAACAATATACAACCCGAATCCAGACCATAGGCGACCCGTTTACACTTAGAAAATGAACACACAGAAGGAAAGAGCTTCAGATGGAAAACCGACCATATTGAAACAACAAAACCTATCCATTCAATATTGAAAGTCGAGACCACCAACAAACCAGATCTTGACAGAATGACTGCAGCCGACTTTCCTGCTACATTCTCACAGTTCAAAGAAGGAAGTTGGCCGATCAATGAAGCTAAAGCACCAGAGTGGATAGATGCCAAAGTGAAAACTAAAGAGGTCGACATTTCAAATGACGACCGACCAAAAATAGCCAAGATTGGTGAGTACTTGAATGAACAATAGACCACCGAAATAGTGAACTTACTTAGAGAATTCCAAGATGTCTTTGCAAGGGACTATAAAGACTTAAAAGAGTTAGTACAGGAAATGGGAGAAATGAAAATTGATACTAAACCTGATGTCCGACCTGTCAAGAAATGACCTTATAAACTAGCTCATAAGTACAAGGAAATAGTTAAAAAGGAAATCGACAACATGTTAGTAGCAGGGATCATTTACCCTATCGACCAGTCTGAATGGGCAAGTCCCATGGTCATACAGCCCAAGAAACATGACCCGACAAGATTAATAATTTGTGTCGACTTTAGGGAGCTTAACAAAGTAACATTGACAGATCCATTCCCCACCCCCTATGCTGATGAAATCTTGAATGAATTTGCAGTCCACGAATGCTACTCATTCACAGATGGATTCTCAGGATATAACCAAGTATCCATAGCAAAATAAGATCGAAATAAGACAACATTTGTCTATGAATTTGGTTCCTTTGCTTACAGAGTTATGCCTTTTGGGTTAAAGAATGCACCTGCAGTGTTTTCCCGAATTGTTGTCAAGACTTTCCAAGAATACATATATAAGACCATGGCAGTATACTTCGACGACTGGACTATATACTCCACCTTAAAAGATCACTGTAAATGGCTCTGACTCATGCTGAAGAGATGTTGATAGATTCAACTCTCCCTGAACATTAAGAAATGTATCTTTATGACTCCCATAGGAATACTCTTAGGGCATATTGTCTGCAAAGATGGTATCAAGGTCGACTTTGCCAAAATTAAAATCATCCTCGACTTGAAACCACCAATAAACCCCAAACAAGTCCGGGTATTACTCGGCCATACAGGATATTATAGAAATTTCATAAGACACTATTCAGACATGACCTACCCTCTAGAAGAACTACTAAAGGAAGATCAAGAGTTTAAGTGGATAGAGGAATGCCAAATATCCTTTGACAAATTGAAAAGGAAACTAGTCGAAGCCCCCATCCTAAAATTTCCAAACTGGTCGACCAAATTTCATGTGCATATCGATGCATCAGGAATAGCAATCAGAGCAATCTTGACTCAACCAGGGGATGATGGGATGGATTACCCTATAGTTTACAGTAGTCGAAAATTAAATAACACTGAAAGGAACCATTCGACCACTGAAATGGAAGCCCTAGGTATGGTCTTTTCCCTTCAAAAGTATTGTCATTACCTTTTATCCAACCCCTTCACATTTTATACCGACCATCAAGCCTTAAAGTACCTTGTCAATAAACCACTTCATGATGGGAGAATTTGTCGCTGGCTACTTCTCTTTCAAGAATTTGAGTTTGAAGTCATTGTCCGACCAGGAAAACTAAATGTCCGTCCCGACCATCTATCCCGCATAGACACAGGAGAGGAACCGACCAGAGTCAACGATGACTTGGCGGACGCACATTTATTTTGCATAGAAGCAGTGCCAGAAGAACTCGAATAAATAGCTCAGTTCTTAGAGACGGGTCAGGCACCAGAAGGTCTGAACACTAAGAAAAAACAAATCTTAGCTATGGAGGCTGCACCTTACAGCCTCATCAATGGATTTCTATATAAAATGGGGTTAAAAGACATTCTCAGAAGGTGTGTACTCGACCATGAGCGAGACCAAATCATGCATGAAGCACACTATGGACCTGCAGGAGGACATTTCCAAGTAGACACAACTGCAAAGAAAATCCAACAGTCGAGATTATGGTGGCCGACGATCCACAGAGATTGCAAAAACTTTGTTAGTCGATGTGACTGATGTCAATGACTTGGTCGACCTTTGTTGAGCATAGAAATGCCCTTGATATCTGTAAACCCTAGTCTCACATTTGAAATCTGGGCTATATACTTCATAGGACCATTTCCTATCCTAGCCAAACAATCAGGTGCAAGATATATTATCACGGCAGTAGAATATGTCACTAAATGGGCAGAAGTTGAACCCGTCGATACATGTTCAAGTGAGGTAGCCGCTAAGTTTATCTATGAAAACATCATCACTAGATTCATATTCCCACTTAGATTGATTAGTGACCAAGGATCACACTTTATCAACAAAACCATCAAAAATTTGACCGACCAATTTCACATCGACCACCGACGAAGCACCGCATATCATCCTTAGTTGAACGACGTGATTGAAGCTTTCAACAAAACATTGACAAAAGGGTTAACCAAAATATGTAGTACCGACAAGGACGACTGGGACGAGAAAGTCCCTGCGGTCCTCTGGGCATATAGGACAGCCTATAAATGGTCGACCGACCAAACCCCCTTTCGACTAGTCTACGGGCAAGAAGCAGTTGTCCCCCTACATTTCTGACAGCAGACACCTATTATCGCACAGCTATTACATGTCGATGTCGAACATGCAAGAAAGGACCGACTATTTCAACTTAGCAAGCTGGAAGAACATAGACTCATGGCTATACAACACCAAGAAATTCACAAGCAACAACAGAAAGCGTGGCACAACCGCAACATCAAAAACAAAAACCTGTCGGTCGGAGACCTTGCCTTACTCTATAATAGTCGAGTCAAAGGAAAACCCAAGAAACTCCACACATAATGGATGGGACCTTAACTTGTTGAAGAGATACACCCCAATGGTTCATTCCGACTAAAAACATTGTAGGGTCTAGTATTTCGGAAGCTCATTAATGGAGCCCGACTCAAACGTTACAAAAACTGAAAAAAAAATCATATAACGACCTTAACCATCAATCAAAACCCATAAAAAGATAAAAATTCCAAAAACAAATTAATACACCCGACACAACAAAACATGACAGGAACTCACTACTTCGACAACCAACATCATCACCTCCGACCATCTTCATCGACCAGTCCGACCGACCATTCTCAGCACCGACACCGGCCGACGACCTTGAAAGTCCCATCGCGCATTTATGACCTCGAGCACCAAAATAAATTCACCATTACTCCACACTCGCATATTGCAGCTGGAATGTCAAGTCTGCCATTAATACATCCATTCCCACACGCAGTCACACCATCGCCTATAAATACGGGACCGTCGGAGGTTCATTCACCACACCCTTTACATACAGAGCACTCGCACATTCAGTCGACTAAAAACCCAGAAACCTATAGTAACCTCAACCAAAAAGACATAATGGCCCCCAAGCAAACCAGAGCAGCGACCAAAGTGAAAGAGCTACAGGCTGAGGATACACCCTTGATCCGCAGACTAAAGCATATAAAAAATGCCAAAGTATAGGAGGGCCAATGGTAGAAAATTTGGGCCGAGATCCAAGAGTGGGCCTTCATCGAGAAGAAGATGACCCAAGCGACCAAAAAAGTCCGACGGAGCACCATCTTCAACTATCCCAATGCACCCCTAATGGAAAGCTTTGGTAGGACAAAAGAAGCTGTCGTAAAATTTATCATCAGTCGATACCACAACGGTCGGTTCTACTTTGACCGACAAGTCGACATTACTGGAGATATCATCTCCAAGCTAACTGGCCTTTCTAACCAAGGGAACCCTATACCAATCGGAATCAAGGACGGATTGGTCCAAGAGCTTACGAGATGATCATCCAGGAAAAATTCCA
Organism: Pseudotsuga menziesii; assembly: GCA_001517045.1. Classification (NCBI taxonomy): domain Eukaryota; kingdom Viridiplantae; phylum Streptophyta; class Pinopsida; order Pinales; family Pinaceae; genus Pseudotsuga; species Pseudotsuga menziesii. The sequence continues at coordinate 73,371 of LPNX010671131.1, forward strand.
AAGGATTGATGATCGGGCAGATTGCAACTCGAATGCCACACATTGTGGCCAAAATCATCGCCATCACACTTACCTTAGTAGGTCAAAGTAGCGACCTCAAATTGGAAATGTTGGAGGCCATCGACATAATTGCCACCGACGGTCGAATCTCCAGATGGAGAGATTATGTCACCGACATATTCAAAACCATCTGCGAACGATGCCAAGAGATGGGAGGAATCATCAAGTTCCCCTCCCTAATCCTTTGGATCGTTATGTACCACATCTGTTCAGAAGGAAGTCCAGTCTTCTGGGAACCGAGAAAGTTCCACATGAATAGGTTCAAACCCTTCTTCCAGAAAGGAACCCCGCATGAGCTGGCGCAAGGGAAAATATTTCTGGAAAACTGGTTCCAATAGTTAAAGCTTCGCACGACCATATGGCGGGTGCCTTAGAACATCCGACGCAATCTACCGGCAAAGTCTCACATACAGTTGGAGATTGACCATGCAATGGTCTGGTATATGTAGGGAGAAGACCCCAAGGCCACCGCCCTCGATTACTACCCGACTTCCGATCAAATCTTCTGAGAGTTGACTCGACAGGTGAAGACCAAAATACCAGTGCATGAGGTAGCCAAACAGGTCGACTTTTCAATAAAGAAGCCACTCACCGACCAGGAGAAAGAGGAAGACTACGAGCTCAACCTCTACATAAGTACATTTATGTTCAAGGACACCCCAGTCGAGCCCACTGGTCGGGTACAAATATCCATCAACCCTCCAACCAGAGTCGACCCACAGCCGATAGAACAACAGCCGACAGAACCATAGACACAACAACAAGCAACCCCTCTGGCTCCAGCAAGCATCGCCCTAACTCAGGTACCGACGAATGGAGTCGAGCACGACAACCCTGAGTATGCTTTATCAAAATGCATCATTCATAAATTAGCCAAGGAGATAGCCACCGCCAGAAGGAAACTTAGAGCACAAAAAGTACAACAAGGCAAAGGTAAGCGCAAGCTTCTTATTTAGTCATCTAATGATGAAGAAGAACTAGAAACTACCGCCTTGGACATTATAGAAGATGCGGCCACCAACAAAGTACCAGTTGAAACTCAGTTTCAACGATTCCTTGAAGAAGGGGCTCCGGAAGGACGACCAAAGAAGGAAAAAACAATGACGACACCTGAAGACGTCATCGATCTTGTGTCGACCCCTCCACCTCCATCACCGACACCAGTAGTTGAGGAGCAAGAACTGGCACAACAGTCGGTCAGCCCCCTCGACTTGTACAAAAACAAGATATCGGAGTCGGTGAAATAAAAGTTCGACAAGGACACTGAGCTCAAAGCTTTCTTTGAGACGCTGCCTGAGCTGTTTCAGTCAGCTCAGAAAATTCAAACCAAGGCTCTCCTCTATACCGGAAACAAGATTTTTGGACACCTTACGTCGACTTTCACCCGAACCGACCAAGAAGGAGACGTGATCAGCCATGTCCAATCTACCATTAAACACATCAACCCCGAAACCCAGGACAACTTCCTCAACCCTCTAGAAATAGATCCACTATCCGAGGTAAGTTTACAACCCACTTCCAGCAAACCCATCACCCCCAACCATTCCCCCACTCCATCACCACTGCTGCCATCATCTCCACCCCCGCCATCATCAACCCCACCACCTCTGCCATCCCCTGATTCCCAGCTAGATTTTTCACAACCAGCTACATCCTCACAACCAAAAGCAACCATACTAACCACCCAGCCAGAAAAACCATCGACCTCAACCCCACCAACCACGGGCCCCCCCTCAACTGTTGCAGGTACCCAAGAGGCAGAGGCAGCAAAGCATAAGAAAAAGAAAGAGCATCATACCAAAAATTCCATCCTACGAATCGATTTAGGGGATACAAGTTCGTTGACTGACATAGAAGTCAGGCAACTTCTCAAGACTTTGGTCAAGGAAGCAAAGACAAGGACTGCACGAAAAACCAAAGAGCTCATCGACAAAAATATAGAACAGGTCGAGTTTCTCAACAAGTGTAGGACCCTAGCTCAGTCCGTCATTCTAGGACCTGTCGAAGTTGACACAGACAGACTACTTGAACGAGCATATCATCTTTTCGAGAGCATCGTGTCGACCATCTAGGCACATCTCCAAGAGACGAAATAAGAACAGAAGGAAGAGACTGCCCGGCTGCTACTCGCACAACACACTGCCTTTTCAGAGGCATACAAAGTGCTCCAAGACCATATGGAGGAGTCTATTGTCACCGAAGAAGTCTTAAGAGATTGGCCTACTCACTATGGGTAGGTCTATCAGCAGACATGACAAACTCGTCAAGGCATTCAGGCTTTGGAGGGCAGGAAGATGACAGAGGCAGCACTCAGGAAAAAAATAGAACAAATAGTGCTGGAGACCAACAAGCTGCAAAAGATGGATTGGGAAGCACATCAGTGGATGTAACAGGCTCTTCCAAACTTAGAGAAAGTCAACATCATGTGCCCACAGATGAAAAGACTCATCGACACATCCGAAGAACAGAACCAGATCCTGGGCCCCAACATGGAGAAGATCGCGGAAGTCCCACTCTCTGAAAAGATGTCGGTCCTGTCAAGCTTAACTACATTAATGATCGACATCCAGAAATCTTTGCAGAGTTGGATGGATTTTCAGCATCACCTTTCCATCACAGCTCCGGCCATTGTCGAGATCTGCATCCAGAAAAGACCAACCATCCGTCTGCACAATCCACCATAATAGCATTCGACAAACATCATTTTTTACCTCCCTGTTTCTTCGGGATGAAGAAACGTTTTGTTCGTGGGGAAGATGTAGAAAGGAGCAAGTCGAAAAAGTCGACTTGAACGAAGACCAACTTAGTCGATCGACCGACTAAGTTGATAGGACGACTTAGTCGATCAGCCGACTAAGTCGGTCGGCCGACTAAACTAGAAGATTAAGTCAGCTAACTAAAAGTCGTGTCGGTTCACCAAACCGATAGGTAGTTATTTTGTAACTGTTTGTAAATTGTATATATTAGGATGTTGAGCCAAACGAGAACTCAGTTCAGTTCTCTGCCTTGTATGAACTCATTGCAATAATATAATATGTTTTCCTATCTATTCTTGTCTCCTGTCTCTGATTTGTAGATATATATGTTTTAGTATGTATTATTGGTAACCTTATGTGATCTATGAGATTACAACACTTGCACTGATTTTGTTTTGAAAATATTCCATAATTTTCACCACCCTCTTTGCTTCTATGTGCACTTATTTCTCTGTCTTCCTCATTTGTTCCACCAGGTCGGAACTAACATGTACTGACATGAATTTCTCCATTGAGGGCGCTATATCGCGCCCATTTTGATGTACAAGTTGAATGATTCCTGTAACGTTTTCTACTTCGACCTACAATTCTTCTACTTTTTCCTCACATTGATGCTACTAATGTGTGTGCAACATAGTCATTTATAGCTGCAATTTTCTCATCTCTGCCGCCTTAGCCATTTTTTGTGCTAAGGGTAGATGTTTCATGTCATTCCTTATCTGTGTGATGTTTGTTTTAAATGCATTCAACTCACTTGCAATCTTCTATGATTGCTTTTCGTCCATTAGTGTTTCCCAAGTATGAGAGACTTGATCGACAACTGTAACACATATTTCTTCGACATCTTCGATTCTCTTCACATATTCAGTTTCTACTGTTCTTCTACTCTCCAACACTTCTAGAGGTTTGATGGGTCTTATTTGTTGCTATAGCTTTGTAACTTTCTGCCTAAGTTCAGCGGCTATTTCAGCTAATTGTGCTACTTTGGCATCTGGTGCCATTTCCTCTATTATTCCTTCTTCTGCAAAGATTTTATAGGAGAGGGCTATTGCTTTTTTGATTTTATGACAGTTTACTTCCCATTCCTTTGTCTTTTCCTCATTTTCGTGGACTTCGAGTTTCATTTTATTTATATCTTTATTTGCTGTCTTCACTTGCATGGCCAAGGTATGCTCACAAAGTTTTATTTCTGCATTAACAACACTCTGTATCGCATATACCTCATTTATGCGCATAGATGAGAAATATATAATAATATAGCCACTATCCCTGAAAATATCATTAAACTCTGGAGTTCCTAAATCAACAATGACTTTGGGTACTTCTACCATTATTGGTGGGACTGGAACAAATGGCATAGTTTGTTTCATTATTGAAGCTTCTGATGGTTCTTGACACTCCAGTGTTGCAATTGGACATTCAACAACAATTTTAACATCTTCGACTTCTTTACACAAAAATTTAAGTAGGTTAGTAACCGTATCTGAAATTTCTTCTTGTCGCTCTTCTATGGTCTTGAAGTCGGTTTGCACTGATTCAGTTATTTCCTCCGTCATCATTTGCACATGGTCACTCTCCAAGCTAATGGTATTTTCATTTCTGTCATCCTTCATCTTCTTTTTCTTTCTTCTGGGCTATACTTGTTCTTTTTTAGGCCACCCTCTCATTTTCTGATTTTGAGTCTATTGGTATCGAGGGGGAATGACTCTCTATAGAGTCTAAATCCTTCAGCGGGTCTTGTTCTTCATTTCCCTCATCTGAGTTGTCCTCTTGTAATTGGTTTTCCTCTTCTCTAAGTTGATATTCTGGTACAGGGAAACACCATTCCTTCGGCCACTCATTAACAATTTCTTCAATTTCCTCCTTTTTCATTATAAATTTGGTTGGTAACCTTTGACGCTATTGTTTATTTCATGGCTACATGTAGATATGCTATGGTCCAATCTCAAATTTAACATTCGGATGAAATCGTTGAACAACGACATCATCTAATATGTACATTTTCTTCACATGATGTCTTATAGCCTCCCCATGCATAAAGAATTCAATATGGTTCCTTTTATGTCAGTCCTCTATGTCCTTCTCAAACTAAAGGTTCTGATATCTTGTTCCTTTACATTTCACTGGTAGGTCAATCCCTTGGTAGTCTTGTGGGTCGGACCATGCTATAAATTCAATTAAAAGTAACAACCATGAATACTGTAATGGCCTACACTTTTAATGCGCATTGATGGCATCCTGTACAAGCTCATTCAACAAAAAATGACACCAATTGATTTGAATTCTTTGGGTGCAAATTTCCACAAGTGCAATCTCTCCCATAGTACACCATATTGGTAGCATTTTGTGGAGCAACTTGAAGGCCAATAATTTGGCAGCAAAGTGAACAATGGTGTTATTAATGGACTCAATCGGAAATCCCCTTTTTCTTCTTACTACATCATATTTATTTTTCATCTACGTAACTATTGCTGCCTCTTGATCCTTTTTGAGAAGTGGTGTTGGGTCCATTCATGCAGATGGTAGGCCCATGATGGTGGCAATGAGTTAAATATATACAGGTATAGGATTTCCTAGCCATAGAACGGCTCCATGAAAAAATATGAGTAACAGCTTAAAATAGGTGTTTATTGGTGTACTTCATCCAAAGTGTGGCATCTATAAAAATGATAATATGCTAGATTGCTCCAATTCCTTGGGCCATTCCTTTGCAACAAATATTTTATGCACCTTAGGTGTGTCCTACATAATTTCCATGTAGTGTTTGTGGTTCAGGTATGCTTGGGGTTTTGTATCATGATAAGCATAAGATAGCTTCTTTATATTGGGAAAAATGTCTTTCAACACCTTCACTTATTTGGGTATTAGTGGCACTATCAGTGGGGACCCTACCCTTTTTGGAACTGTAACTCTCGATGCATCCTTGCGTCTGGGCGAGCCATAAGGGGGCATCCGATTTCTTGTCTCAAAATCCTCTTGTGCTGGTGGGGTTGGTGCTAAAGGTGTTGATACTTTTCCCTTTATTTTTCTATTACTGGTGCGTTTTCCCTATTTTGTAGCGGATGGACCCGACCTTTCTTTTCTGGAGATATTACCACTGTTTGGATCTACTTTTGGATTATTTTGTGTCATATATTGTGGGATGTAACCAGAAGTGTGCTTTTGCAGGAAATGGAGATGACCATAATACAAACACACCATTTCAGTGCTCAGGGTTACGTGAAGTAGTAGTGTTCCTTTTCTTTTTCATATAGGATTAGAGGAGTCTTGGCGACGAAGTTTTATAAAATACCTTAACTTTCGCTAGTCATTCTTTTCATGCGTGGGAAATTAATCGGAAAGGAACCTATCCTTTTAGTCCCACGGGCATACTGCGGGCTCATTAATCGAATATTTTTGGGTTATACCACCCATTATCTGTCACTTTAAATGGTAGTTATTGTTATAAAGCTAGATGTACCAAAACTCTCACTGTCATCGCCCTCTTTTGTTTAAAACTTATCAAGTCATAGCGAGCAGGGTAAGGTGTATCCTCAAACATATCAATTCTTTCTGGCTCTCAAGTGGGTCATCATCATTCGGTTCTCCCATAATATTGTATCACTCCATCCAGTCGTGTATTTTCCTGGTGCATTGATGGAAATTCGTGTCTGCAACCAATATTTATTCAAATCCTTTATTATTTGTAGCGCAACATCGACTGTCAAGTGTTCACTTGTGAACTCAAATGTTTGGGTGAAGCTTACAGCTAATATTTCCCATTTGACAGTTCCTTGTTGCATCTCTACTGATGTGTACCAATTCCTTGGTACCATTTCCAAAGTGTGGATGAATTGATGAAACCATTCTTGCCACGGATATTTTTTCTAGTTCTTGAGACAATGCTCAATATGCTCCACAAGATTTATCAGTCCTATATACTTATGATCAGGGTAATTGATCTCTATTCCAAATAATATCTCCCTTAATATTCTACACTCTGACCATTTGGAGATAGGTTTTTTGTGTGTACCACACCATCTTGTGAGTGTATCTTTCAGCACATAGTCCAGAGCGGAAAATCGCTGTGATTTTGTGACTTTTTATTCAAATTGTACCAGAAAAGATGCAAGGTTAGGTAATCCTTTATATGTGGGTAGAGTGCTTGCTTCAACTCCTACCCTTCGGACAACTCTTATGATTCTTACACATCTTCTCATGGAGACTTCATGTAGAATGTTCTTCCAATTTTCCAAGGCATCTTCTGAGTCAGACGTGCATGAACTTACACTCCTCCAACTCAATTTCCCATCAGCTGTTGGGTTTTTATAATATTCTTTTGAAGAAATTATATTATACAACTGATCTAGATAATTTTCTTGACCTGTGACTATGTACGGGCTCAACATATCTCTGTCCTTCAAGTGGATCAATTGGTGCAACCACTCTTATTTCAGAATCTTCAAATGATAAGATCATTTTCTTGAAGTTTATAATGGTTTGGTTATGTATTTCCCAATCAATTCCAATAAATGAAGGATATGTATTTATTTCATTAAAAATTTCAATAACTTCGAAGTCGACATATGTTCTTAAGCCTTCAACTTCTACAAGCACTTGAGTTAGTCTACCAACTGGTAGAAACTTCGACTAGTTCGCAAGCCTTAGTTGAATGGGAGACCAGTCCAATCACGGCTTATTCATGCTCTCCCATGTTTGTATTTTCTATATGTTAACATCCTATCCCAAATCTAATATGATATAATCCATATCATAGTCTCCTATCTGCATAGTCATTCCCAATTCTCAGTCTTTCTTCAATGTTTTCCTGATATGATTAACTTTTTTTTTCAGGTCGTAGGTCATTTGGGGTTTCTTCATTTAGTGTTGTTAGTTTTGTGACAACATCTTTATCATTTATTAGTGCTAAACAAATTTTGAAAAATTATTTAAGCTTACAAACATTTTTCATTGGTGGCTTCCTAATTAGCTTTTCAAATCGTTAGGGCATGGTCTCAACTTTTCCAGATGTTGACGGTTGATTAGCACCAAAACATTATGGTCGTACCTCTAAGAAGACTTATTTCTTTGTTTGGACTATTGATGTAATTGTAACTTCATAATGTATTCATTTGTATTTCTTATGTATTGTAACCTGATGTTTATTCTGGGATGTATTTGTAATGTACTTGAGTCATGTCATGCCCCGATGTTCCCATTAGGAAGTTTCTATAATGTAAAGAAGTCATTTCAAGTCAAGGTGGTTAACTCTCCTATTGTTTAAGGGTTAATGTCCCCATAGTTCTGGGGCACTAGGGTTGTTAGACTCACCTAGTGAAGTCAGACCTAGTTGGGTTTAGTTAAGTCAAGAATTAGTATAAATAGAGAGCTAGCCTCTCTATTTATCACACACTCACTCACACTTAGTTGTAGCACATCTCTGAGGAAGAGAAATACACTGGGGCAAGGAAGAAAGAGGTTACTACTGTCGGGAGATCGTCTTATTTTTTTTGGGTTTCACTTTGGTGTTGATTCTATCTCTGAGGAATTTGTGGGGTTTTCTCCATTTATGGTTTCCCCGAGGAAGAACACTGCATTCATTGTCTCTTGTGTTTGATTGTTGTGCTTGTTGTTCTCTTAGTTAAAGATCCTAATGATATGCTAGCTTAATGTTTAAAATCTAACATGGAAACAAAGCTAACCTGAGAAGAAGACACTATGAAGCTATGAGAACTAAGGCTTCCTATTTTATGGATCTCTCTCCATATATTTTCAACAAAAGCAGGGTGGAATAACTCTCCTCCCTAGGGAGCATCTTTCTATCGAAGCAGAATCCAATTCTGAGGTTTTTTAGTTTTGGACTTGACACTACTGCCGTAAATTAGGGCTTTTCACAGAAGTGGAATTTTTTAGTGAGCCCAGGCCTAGATTGATATCCTCCCCAAAATCAAAGTTAGGGATCAAATTCAAAGAATTTGGTTGGACAGAACTCTATAAAAGAAAAACCCTAATCTGCTCTTGAATCAGCACTACAGGATTTCAGCTCCAAATCCAGATATGACATCTTGACCTGGTAATATCTAAATCTTTTGTATTTCCATTTGAGGCTCTTAGTTAATATGTCTCATCATACCAAGCATGATGAAAATCTTGAGGGAGCTGATAACTTCCGAGCCTGGAAGTATAGGATCTCCCTGGTCTTGGAAGAAAATGAGTTGGACTCCTACATCCATGAGGAGGTTCCAGTTCCAGAGGGAGATGAGGCCAAGGACTTACATAAGAAGAAGTTGGTTATGGAAAAGAGGATCATTGCAGATTCAATCAAGGATCACCTCATTCCACATGTGTCCTCCCTCAAGACACCTAAATCCATGTTTGATGACCTAACCAAACTGTTTGAAGGAAAGAACATCAATCAGAAGATGACTCTAAGGAACTAGTTGAAGAATGTAAAGATCCAGAATGAGGAGACCATCCAGTCATACTTCACAAGTGTCTCCTAGATCAAAGAACAACTGGAAGCAATAGATGGAGACGTGGAGAATGTAGAAATTGTGATGACAACATTGAATGGCCTCCCTAGGTCATGGGATTCTTTCATCCAAGGAATATGTGCTAGAAAGAAGTTGGTAAAGTTTAGTGGAATATGGGAAGAATTTTCTCAAGAAGAATATCGGATAGCAACTCGAGAAGAAAAGATGGGAAGTGAATATCAAGCTTTCAAAGTACACTCCAAGAAAGGAAGAAGGGAAAATCATCATCACCAAGGTAAGAATTCTCATCATAAACATAACATTGCAAGAAGGGATTCATCCAAAGTCAGATGTTATACATGCGATGAAATAGGACACTTTTCTAGAAATTTTCCCATGAATAAGAATGGATCCAAGAAGAAGAAGAACTCCAAAAGAAGACATCATGCTCACACTGCTGAGGATGATGATCCTCCTAGGAAGAAAGTAAAACAAGAAAGTGAAGACTCTTCAAGTGAATATGAATATGTTGTGATCTCCGCTCTCACGGGAACTGTCACTCATGGAAGCAAAGATTGAATTATTGACAGTGGGGCTTCCAAGCACATGACAGGTTTCAAGGAATCCTTTGAGAAGCTATCCGAACATAATTTACCCCACAAGGTGAAGCTTGGGGATGACTACCAATATCCCATAAAAGGTAGTGGTGAATTTTCCTACAAGCTAGACTCTAGAAAGTCTATGAAAATGAAAAATGTCTTGTTTGTACCAGGACTGAAGAAGAATATTCTATCCATATCAACATTAGATGCAAAAGGCATGAGGGTTGCATTTGTAGATGGCCAATTCCTCATGTGGCCAAGATGAAAGACTATTGATGATGCAATAGTGATTGGAGAACGAGAAGGAGGTTTATACAAATTGAAGGGCCATCCAGAACAAGCTATGGTCCATGACACAGTAGAGCCAAATGAACTTTGGCACAGAAGGCTTGCACATGTGCATTATAGAGCACTACCACTTGCAAGCAAAGCTGTTGAAAGTCTTCCAAAAATCCAATCAAAATATGAAGGGGTTTGCAAAGGATGTGTGAAAAGAAAGAATACAAAGAAGACATTTCCAAGTAGCAAGAGCAAGGAAAAAGGAATCTTGGAAATCATCTACTCCGATGTATGCGGACCAATGTCATCAAGTTCACTAAGTGGGTATGTATACTATGTTTTTTTCATTGATGAATTTTCTAGGAAGACATGGATTTACTTCATGAAGAACAAAGATGAAGTTTTCAACAAGTTCAAAGAATTCAAAGCCTTGATCGAGAACCACACAGAAAAGAAGATCAAGACCTTTTGATCAGATAATGGTGGAGAATTCACATCAAATGAATTCAAAGACTTATGCAAAGAATCAGGGATTAAGAGGGAAATGATCGAGTCGACGTTTCGAATCCATATCAGGATCCATCTTCAGGACAATGTCGAAAGTGAAGAGATTGAGAATCAAGGATAAATACCGGAACCAGGTAGAAGAGTTCAAAGGTCGGTTGCGGAGGCTAGGGTTAGGTCGAAAATTTTAAATTTTATTTTAAAATCAAGAATGTGCGGAAAAAAGAAAACGTTTATAATGTTAAAATTTCCTAAAACGGCTGAATTAAGGCACTAAAAACTTGATCAGAGAAACTATTACTTATTATTAATAAATTTTTATTATTAATCAATTTTAATATGATTATTAATGTGCCTCACTTTAGGGAAATTTATAAGTTTCTCATATTTAATTTTACTTTTAATTATAATTCCTACTTTTAATGAAATGTGAATGCACTCATTTGGTTAATTTAAGGAATTCTAAGGGTCAAAAAGTCAAGAAATAGATTCTTAATTTTACCTTAAAATTCTCAAGGTTTAAAATGAATTTTAAGGTTAATGTTCATTTTCATTTATTTAAAAGCCTAAGTTTAAAGTGATGGTCAATCTTAATTATTTTTACAAATTTAATCTATTTATTATTATTGCCAAAACATTTTTATTAACAAATTTTAATTTAAATGAATATGGTCAATAATTCTAATTATAAGTTTCCACAATGTCTATTTAGTAACATTAATAAATCTTTATTATTAATAAATTTCATTTAAATGATTCAATATATGCCTAGACCTAGGAAAATTATAATATTTCAATTTTAACTTGTAATAAATTATTATTAATAAATCTTTATTATTAACAATTTACCCTTAATGATTATTGATATGCTTAGATATAGGGAAATTAATAATATTATTCTATTTTGTTTTAATTTTAATTATAATTTTCCAATTTTAACTTGTAGACATTTAGGTTAATTTTTTTTTTAAAGGGCCCTAAGGTTCTAAAAGGTTGAAATTGATTATGCTTTAATTCCTAAAGTTTTAAGAATGAAAAAATATTTAAGATGTTGATTTTAGGCATAGGAAAATTAATAATATTATTATAATTTATTTTAATTTAATTATAATATTTCAATTTTAACTTGTAATTTATTAGGTTAATTTTAAGGGACCCTAAGGTTCTAAAAGGCTGGAATCAATTATGCTTTAATTCCTAAAGTTTTAAAAATGGATCTTAAAAGTTTTAAGAAGTTTATTTTCATTTGAACCTACTAATGTTTTTAAAAATATTTCTAAAAGATCTTCCAATTTTCATTTGAAATTTTTAGATTTCAAGAAAGGTTTTAATTAAGGATGCAGCGGGAGGACTAAGGAATAAAGGGAGAGGCGAGGAAAAAAGGGGGGAGAAGGAAAAATTACGGGACAGAGTGGCCTTTTCGATTGAGAATAGGGGGAAGCCAACTAGTGCTTACCTCTAGGCCCCCATCCCTATTTAGATTGTGTGGGAGTTTGGTAATCTCTAGGGCCTCTCTAAATTTTCTTTTGAAATAGTGGTCTTCTTTTGCGAGGATAATGGTGTCTTCTAGACGGATGTGATGTTTGGTTTTGGCTAGTTGTCCACTACTTATAATCCACAACAGAATGGGGTTGCAGAAAGGAAGAATAGAACTATCATGGAAGCTACAAGAGCAATGCTTCATGATCAAGATCTTCCTATGCATCTATGGGCAGAAGCTGCTAGAACAACGGTGTATGTACAGAATTGTACTCCACACAGAGTACTCGAGAACAAGACTCCTAAAGAAGTCTTCTTCGGAAAGAAACTAGAAGTTAGCCATCTCAAAATATTCAGCTATCCAGTGTACATACACATTCCAAAAGAGAAAAGAACAAAACTAGATCCTTCAAGAAAGAAGGGTATATTTGTGGGATAATCTGAAAGCTCAAACGATTACAGAATATACTTCCCAGGATACAAGAAGATTGACATCAGCAGGGATGTAGCATTTGATGAAGACACAACTTACAACAAATCCAGAAAGATACCTGCTGAAGATACTGAAGAAGCAGAAGCACCCAGAATTCATGATACAACCATGAACGAAGAAATTCAAGAAGAAGATCGAGAATTTGAAGAACCACAAAGACCTGTAGATCCACCTCAACAGAAGAATCCTCACAAGAGGAAAACTTCTTGGGTACGAGAAATTATCCAAGGTGTGGAAAGATACGGGGTTCCAGAAGAGAATCACAAAGAAAGAAAGAGAACCAGATCTTACTCCAGATATGTAGCCTTACTATGTGACTTTATCAATGAAGAACCTTCCAGTTACAAAAAAGTAGCAGAATGGAAAGAATGGAAGGATGCTATGATAAAAGAGTATCAATCAATCATGAAGAATGATGTTTGGGATGTTGTCCCAAGACTAGAAGGGAAGTTGGTTGTAACTTCCAAATGGATCTACAAGATTAAGCATGATGTAGATGGTAGAATAGATAAATATAAGGCAAGATTCGTGGCTCGTGGTTTCTACCAGAAAGAAGGATTAGATTATGAAGAAGCCTTTGCACATGTAGCCAGATACACTTCCATCAGATCAGTACTTTCTTTGGCTACAGTGATGAAATGGAAGATACACCAAATGGATGTCAAGACTACTTTCTTGAATGGTGTAGTGGAAGAGGAAGTGTATTTAGAACAACCACTCAGTTTTGAGACACATGACAGGGAGTCTCATGTGTGCAGATTGAAGAAATCCCTGTACAGTTTGAAACAGGAACCCAGGACATGCTACGGTAGAATTGACAACTTTATATATAGTTTGGGCTTTACCAAGAGTAAAACAGATTGCAACGTTTACTACAAGGTTGAATATGGCAACCTAGTGATTCTCCTACTGTATGTAGATGATCTGTTTGTAATAGGTATGGATAGGTTGATTGCTGATACAAAGAGAAATATTACTACTGAGTTCGAAATGAATGACTTGGGAATGATGCATTATTTTCTAGGTATGGAGGTGTGGCAGAATGCAGATGGAATCTCCCTCGAACAAGGGAAATATGCAGTAGAGATCCTGAAGAGGTTTGGGATGATTGATTGCAAGGCCATGACCACACCTATGGCATCGAACCTGAAGCTATTGAGTGATGGTTCATCAAAGATAGTTGATGCTACAATGTATCGTCAAATGATTGGGTCTTTGATGTACCTAACGAACATGAGACCAGACATTTGATTTGTTGTGAACACCTTGAGCCAGTTCTTGATAGATCTGAGACATGTTCACTTGATTGCTGCAAAGCATTTTCTGAGGTACCTAAGGGGTACAATTGATTATGGGCTCAAGTACGAGGTGAATCAGAAGATTAACTTGGAGGGTTATGTTGATTTAGATTGGGCAGGAAGTGCCATCGATAGGAAGAGCAATTCAGGTTGTTGCTTCGGTATGGGATCAGGTGTGATCTCTTGGTTTAGCAGGAAGCAATCCTATGTGGAAAGGAGTATATCTGAAATAGAGTATGTCACAGCTTGTTCAGCTAGTTGTGAGGTAGTATGGCTGCAAAAGCTACTATCTAATTTATTTGATCTCTAGATGGATGCTACTTGTATACATTGTGACAACCAGAGTTGTGTGAAGTTGTTAGAGAATCCAGTGTTCCATGACAAGTCGAAGCATATCAAGATCAAGTATCACTATATCAGGGATATGGTGCAGAGGGGAGTAGTGAAGCTCTGGTATGTTATGATGGAGGAACAGATAGCTGATGTGTTGATGAAGCCATTGGCTAAGTTGAAGTTCAAGTACTTCAGGGAGAAGCTTGGTGTTCTCCAGATTGAGGTTTCCTACAAGGGAAAATGATGAAATACATAGCCATTTTGACATGGTGAGAGGATTGGTTCCTTCCATGGTCAGATGTAATGGTTGAGCCATTCTATCATGGTGAGAGGATTGGTTCCTTCCATGTCAGATGTGAGTGCTAAGCCATTCTGATGTGACTGTAGGATTGGTTCCTACATGATCATAAGTAAGTGTTGAATGCCATTCTGGGAATGGAGGCACCTGTTCAGTTACTAGGTAGCTCAGTTTGGGACTGGGGGCCATTCTGATAGGACTGTAGGGTTGGTTCCTACATGATCATATGTGAGTGCGCGCCCTTCTGACATTCGTTGTCAGATGTAAGTGTAGAGACCTTTCGGCATGAAGGATTGGTTCCTTGCATGGTCGAATGTAAGTGCTGAGCCTTTCTAACATTGGTTGTTAGATGTAAGTTTGGAGCCTTTTGGCATAGAGGATTGGTTCCTTGCATGGCCAAGTGTAAGTGCTGGACCTTTCCGATCATTGGTTGACAGATGTGAGTGTTGGGCCTTTCTGACAGGGTTGTGGGAGGTTTTCCCACATGGTCAGATGTGAGTGCTGGGCATTTCCTTTTTGATATGATTATGGATTGGTTCCTACATGATCAGATATAAGTGTTGGGTGTGCCATTCTGAATTAGGGTCAGATATAAGTGTTGGAAAATACCTGCATGGAGGGTAGGCCTACAACCATCATGAAAAAGGGCTGGCTCTATAGAACTTCCCATGACAAGAAGAATCATGAGATAGCAACCGTGAAGATTCAGTGTTGATGATCCATATCGAGGGATGATCCAGATCCAGTGACGATGATCCAGATCCAGGTGAAGATGACTTGAAGATGAAGATGAATTGAAGATAGAAATGACGTGAAGGTGAAGATGATGAAGACTCGATGATGATCCAGATGATACAAAGAAGAAGACTTGTGCTGATAAATTGTGTCGAGAGAATACCTTCCTAGTTAAGAGGGAGTGTTGATGTAATTGTAACTTCAGAATGTATTCACTTGTATTTCTTATGTATTGTAACCCGATGTTTATTCCGCGATGTATTGGTAATGTACTTGAGTCATGTCATACCCCGATGTTCCTATCAGGAAGTTTCTATAATGTAAACAAGTCATGTCAAGTCAAGGTGGTTAACTCTCCTATTGTCTAAGGGTTAAAGTCCCCATAGTTCCAGGGAACTAGGGTTATTAGACTCACCTAGTGAAGTCGGTCCTAGTTGGGTTTAGTCAAGTTGGGAATTAGTATAAATAGAGAGCTAGCCTCTCCATTTATCACACACTCACTCACACTCAGTTGTAGCGCATAGCTGAGGAAGAGAAAGACACTGGGTCAAGGAAGAAAAAGATTACTACTGTCGGGAGATCATATTACTATTTTTGGGTTTCACTTTGGTGTTGATTCTATCTCTGAGGAAGTTGCGGGGTTTTCTCCATTTATGGTTTCCCCAAGGAAAAACACTGTGTTCATTGTCTCTTGTGTTTGATTGCTGTGCTTGTTGTTCTCTCAGTTAAATATCCTAATGATATGCTAGCTTAATGTTTAAAATCTAACATGGACATCTAGCAGAGCTTTATTTTGTGTCCTGGGTCTCACTTGTGGTTTTCCTTGTTGTGTATTATAGTCTGCTCATATCGTTGCACCTCCTATCATGACTACAACAATGTGGCATTCTCTTAGTTTAGAAAATATCATCTAAATGTTTTGATTTGGATTTGAATTATGATTCTGCACTGGGTTGGGATTTAAGACAGTCTATCCCGCCATTTTGCAATTAGTTGCGGAAACTGTTCAACAGTGTAATCAAATTCTTTATAATATGTACAAGTTTTTGCATGACTTTGGAAATCTCAGGAAAAATGTATTGGCTTCCAGCAATTATAACATATGACTTTGCCTCTTCCTTGACCAAATTATCCTCCTTATCATTTTCCTCGGACTCTAAAGTTTCCACCCCTTCTTTGCAGAGGGTATTGTTGTTGTTGAGGATATTGTGGTTGTTAATATTGAGTAGGATGATACTGAGGTTGCGCTCTTTCAACTTGCATATGCTCATCATCTTTCATTAAGTAGGTATCTATGTTATTTTCTTGTAGTACCTAAACTGATATGCAATTCTTTTCATCATGACCCACTGATCTACAAAATTTACAATACAGATTAGTTGGTGTTCTAACAATATTTTTAAAGTACATAAATTCTTCGGACTTGTGGCTCCTAGTCTGGCATATCCTACACCAAGCCATCTCTTGGGTGTTTATAGGATTCAATGCTCTTGCTATGACATAGTTCATGAGCACCGGACAATTGTATTTATGGTATCCATCTATTATGCATATTGTAAGCCATAGTTCTTCTTGGACACCCTTCCCTCTCTTAATGTCATGGAGATGCAACGTAAGGTTATCCATTTAAGATTGAATTTGCATCATTCTTGAGCCAGTTTCTCCAACCGACGAGGCTTCTAATTTCATAACTATTTGCAGAGCCTCTATCTGTGACACAATATTCTATTGCATCAATGGGGTTTGGATATGTGGTAAAAAGGCGGTACTAAACCATTCCTTATGCTGGAAATCCGACATTTGGAATCTCACTTTAGCCATCAATGTCTTAAATCTTCGGTCAAAGTCCCAAATAGATTATGTCTATAATTGCTTAATCTCTTTAATTTCAGTGATGCATTGTGATTCATATTTTATGTTTATGAACTCATCTATCAGACCCACTCAAATCTCGTTGAGTGTTTTTGGGACAAATCCTACTAGTACTATGTAAAATTTCATATACCAATCAAGCACATGGCCTCACAGAGTCCTGATCATCTGTGCTTTCTTGATATTCTCATCCTGGATCTGTCACAAAGTCAACACAACTTCGCAAATGAACCAATGTTGTTTTCGGTATTCCAACCAATTTCTATTCAATATTGGTAACTTAATATCAGCTCCAACCATTCGAGTTTTCATGTATCTACTAGTCAGAACAAAATTTTGGCTAGTTGGACTTCCTTGTATGATACTTAAAGAGTTACTATTACTCGTATTTACAGAAGTAATTGGAGATAAGTCTCTCGATCTTATCTCTGGCGACATATGTGGTGTTGTAGCCGAGTTGTAACCACGTTCTCATTCTGGGGATTTAGTGGACTCTTCATATCCTTCATAGATCAACTGACATTCCTCTTCTTTGTCATAAGACCTTTTTTCTAAGTATGACACAAGTTCATAGCCTTCTTCTTCTCTCTCTATGCTACAACTCCCTCTCCCTATCATAGTTTTTCTTCGCTTTCCGGATCTGAATCTCCTTCCACTTCTTAAAAATACTGACTCTAGTTAAGTTGCACTATCTCTTGGGAACATATCACTTTAGGGTTCTACTGATACATAGACACTCTATTTCTATATAATATTCTTATATTCGTAGAATAACTTTTTCACATACAAGAATTTTTATCCACGTCTTTAAAGATGCCATGTATCTACTATGTGGGCCTTGAAAAAAACATCACTCTGCCTCACTGTATGAGGTTATTGTGTCAACAAAAAATTTGGTACTATATACCTTTAGGATACTATCTATCCAAAAATATACAGCCCTCGACACAGGTTTTCTTACTTCTTCCAGTTGTTCAAATAACCAAGGAGTCCACTCTCGTGGTTTTTCGCCTTGAAAATTTCTTTGTTGGGTCGCTAGCTTAGATAACCATTCATACAACACAATGAGAAACTCAGAAAAGAAGATCTCGTGAATGTCTATGTAGATGTATCGGCCCAACCACTCTATTGGGTTCCACCGGTTTCCTTCACTTTCATTTTGTGTGAATTCTAACTCTTTGGATTCCACCCAATATTGGATCTTTGATTTTGTTGGTTTCCACAACATATCCCTCACCACAACGATTAAGGGTCCCAACAATGGAACCATTTATTGGATTTTCTATTCCTATTCTAGGGATCCCGACCCAAGTTCATTCCCTTCTTCTCAACACAACAAAGCCCAATATATAGGCTTGACAGAGAAGAGCTCAGTAAAAAACACATGTGACACAGATGCCGTCTCACTTGAGATATCTCTCTTTAAGGATGGGTAACTTCCAGAACCACATTTTTGCAGTTGGGTGGGAGGATGTTTAGTACCTTGGATATTCCCCAATGATATCAACAAATTATGGGGGTGGATTATTTGTGTTAATTGTGCTTCAACATCTAGGTTGCGCCCCAACTTCCTTATGAAACTCTTTAAATAAACAACAAACATGTAGCATAATAATATCCAATTAATATAATGTGACCTTCTTACATTTATTCACTTATGAGGAAACCTAGAGTTATTCATTCAATACAATAGTTACACATATATCTTATACACATTCATCATTCACACATATACACATAATATAATGTGGAAACTCATACAGGAAAAAACTACAAGGTGCTCTTCATCTGGCATGAGGAAATAGATGCACGTTTCATCTATGCACTAAGCTGCAAACTCTGCTTAAGATCTTCTTCTCTACCTATTAGCTCTCCAGGAAACTACCTAGGGTTATAAGCTAGGTATGCCTGGTAACTTAAGAATTCAATGTTTTTTTTTGTTTTCTTAAAAGGTGGATCAATAGGACAATTAAAAGACTAAGCAGTAAGACAACATACCATGCCTCTAAATAAGCCAGTGCTTCGAGGAATTAAATATCAGCCATAGTAAATAATCAAGGTATGAAGAAAAACATTCGAGATGTCCAAATACATTGAAATGCAGGGTCATACAAGAATATAAAGAAACACTAATTCATCCATGAGCTATATCAGAAGATGAGAGTTCTGAACAACTGAACTGAATAGAATCAAATGTATAATAATGAAAGTGTGGATAGACTGATATCTAATAACCAAAGGAAACTGTGATTCATATAGCAGAGAAGTGTCCAGTACATAGTCCAACATATGTCCCAAATCGAAAAACCCTTCGTTCAGCCTCAGCTCTTAGACTTTATAATTTTTACAAAGTAGTTCAAGATCCTAAAAAGTATGGATCTTGTCATCCTAATTAAAACAGTGTAAATGCAAAAGATAGATATGATTCCTTGAATCAAGGGAATGCTAATGTGTTGTCCCTTCCTTGTGCTTGATAGTCGATGAAGTGGAGTTAGCCCCCAAGGCTCGGTGGACTTCGACTGGTACATAACAGACTTGATATGGATGATGTGGCGCTTTGAACTTAGAGTTGTAGATGCTTCAAATTAGCCAAAACTCCCACTTCACGTTGATTTAGCTCAAAAATCCTGTAGATAATGATAACATAATTTATGATTCATTCATTCTCATCGGCTTTCTGCTAGTTCAGCGAACAAAATTGAGATCTGGGCGAAAATTTAGAGAAAAATTGCAAAACAGGCTTTTGGCAGCTAAGCCTTCTGCCAGTTTCACGCGTTAGCTGCCGAAAGTCAGCCTTTTCGGCAGCTAATGAGCTCTTGGAGGCTCGCCTAAGCTGCCGAAACCTGTAGAATTCCTGAAAAACTGCCTTTGGAAAAAATCGATTTTCTCAACCGTCCGATGTCCGTTTTGCATGTTCGAATATCCGTTTTGCATGTTCGAATAGTCGATTTTGATCTACAGATCATAAGCTATCCACTGGTGCTTCCAGATCTGAATTTGGAGTTCGGGAAGGCCATAAAAATTGCTCCACAAGATCACGCGATTTCAGCAAAAAATTCCTCTTGAGTTATTTCATGTGAGAGGGAACAGCATGGGATTTAGGCATAGTTGTTTAGAAAACTAAGGCTTGCAATGATACTCAACATTCGATGACAGAATTGTAAATACTCAAGCTATATTTCAGGGATCATAACAGATTTCTCCTTAAAGCAATAAATGAGACTCAGGATGAGGAGTATTTCGAGTTAATCAGGACTGTAGATGATCTTCTATTCACTATGAGAGAAACTCGGCGGGATTTTGAATGCACTGACTTAACCAAGTGATCTCCCATCAAGATTTTCTGAGCACTTCAGTATACTCCCTTCATTGTCTAATACCTCCCTGTTCCTCTGCTTGTTTGTACTCTGATTGCATTGCTGTCCTTTTAGGATTATTTCCAGATTTGGATCAAATTCATGAGGAGGACATTTGCACAGAAGCTGTTATCAAGTGTATGTGTAGAGGATCCAAATCTTAATGTTCCCAAACTGTTACACAACATTTCAGACATCAGACAAATGGAGGCTGATAGAAGTACATCCTATATTGAAGTGATAAATGGCATTGACATTAATCTCATGCCCAGACATTAAAATGATGCTTTGCACAACTCTTATATTGTAAACAGGTAGCTTAACAAAGGCTGAATCATCGGGATAAAGCACTTTTTTGCTTATGCACACTTCTGCTTCATAAGGCCGCAGCTAAAAGTTGAAACCATCTCATGGAACTAGCGCAGCAGCACCCTATTTTTAAGATTGTTTTTATAAGGAACGTATGCATCATATTATCCTTCTCTATCAATTGCATAAACGTCCTCAAGTTCAAGTGCTTACTCCTTGTGTGTTGGAGTATGGGTGATTTCAAGATATCTTTTAATTTCTGTAGCATGCCACTCTGAGAAGCAACCTGGAAGGCATTTTCCAAATGGGCACACACCATGGATACCAAAACTTTCCTTGACAGAGCGCACCTCAAACTTAACGATTTGACACCTTTCCATTTGCGAACTGAACACCGAGCTGAGCTCGTTTTAGAACACCTGCGCAACCCATTTTAATCTCGTCATCTAAAAATCCTGTAGTGCTGCGCTGGATCAACCATCCTCCACGCGTTATTTCCATGCATATCACTGATCCACATATAGCTTGACATTTGGAGATTTTCAGAGCACAATCCTTTAAATTTACACATGGAAACATTTTCGGCAACTAAAGTAATTTTGAAAAACTGTCTTAGCTGTCGAAATGGGCCTGTTTCGGCAGTTAAGTAAACTTCCACAGATTGAGTTCACTGCCGAAAGCAAAAATTTTGGATTTTGAAGCACAAGACTCACAGATATAAAATTTTTAACCCATTCTATCACCCAAAATGACGGTGTACTTTTTGGGAGATAACACTACCTTTACATAATCTTCCTCCCACTCATTCTCTCTAATATTCTCCCTATTCTCTTCCTACTTTACTCTACTAGTGATCTTCACACAAACTAGATCGACTCAACCTTTCCTACTCTTCTCCACACTCAGTTGCTGATCCTTTACACTGAAGCACTCAACAATATAGAACTACCAACCAGGAGCTCACACTTTTTAGCCAGGGATAATGTACAATTCAAAGATAATAGTATAGAATGACTGTAGGGATAATTTATAACCTACACACATCTTGGGTTCCTTCTTTTATATCCTTCTTACATACTCCATAGATACTAGACTCAATACTGATTCGATACAAACTCAATGCAGACTCCCTTTCTGTCACTTTCTCAGCTGAGTTTCTATATCTACCCAATCGACTGTATTTCTTATTCTAGCAACACCTAATGGGAGGCACTAACAACCTAACTTACAAATATTCCTTCAGGGATGTGTTATTTCCACTGGCTCTAGCTGAGCTCATACCCATGATCGTTGAGTCCTGTTACTTTCTCAGCATCCTATCTTATTGTTGTTTTCCAACCATTATGCTACTTGCACTCCTTCTGCTGCTGATATTATTTCATACCTTCCCATGTTTCATTACATCCTTACGTTGTGACTTCATTATCTGATGCATCTTCCTCTTTTGATGCCTCCTCTTCTTCTTCCTCTCTTTCACTTCCTCGGTCGCAACATCCTTTCTCTTCTTGCCTTTATGCTGCTTCCTCAGTCACAGCTCCTTCTCCTCCTCCTTTATCTCTTCTCCATACTTAGATAGAATTTTGCATGAATTATTCCTTACTATCCCTAGACCCAATTTCATGTCCCAAATTTTTCATTGGGTCACAATGGACTAATCACATTTTCCATATTCATGAGAGTTTGTCAAATTGATGTTAAGGGTCAAATAATTGCCAAGGATGAAAATTACTAGTTTCCTAGGTTAGGGGTGGAAGATTTGGGATTTGGAATAAGGGAAACAATAAATGATGTTTGAACATTAGAATGGAATATATATTTAATAAAATAGATAAATAAATAAATATAATGGAAAATCAAAGTGGCAATTGATCATGAAGACACATGTAGGATGTGAGACCCACACAAGCTAGATTTTCTATGCCACATGGAATACTCCTATTATCATTTCAAATCCATAAGAAGACCAAGGGTCTTGGTATGACTTGGAAGGTAAATATACTTGGAATGAATCAATTAAGGTCGAATTGGAGTGGAAGAGGAAGAGGCATTTTGGATCTAGTGATACACATGGACTAAATTCCCTAGCTCTATGACAACAATGATGAAGATGCTATGACACCTATGACACAAATAATATATGAAGGATTAAATATGACATATATGACATTTCATGGCTAAAAATAGCTCCAATATGTCACTCAAAGGAGTTAGGGCAGCTAAGATGCTTCCACATGTGATTTGGTGGAAGTGGGAGACTAGGAATTGTTGTATAAGTGGCATTCTTTGGAGTCCTTTCCCAACTAGAGTTGGAATGCATATATTGGAAGGAAATCGACCCATAGAGAGCTTGGAAACTTTATAAATGTCAAGAACAAATAATTAAGGAAATTTTTTATCATTTTGAGAATTTTCATTTCTGAAGAGAGAGAGCTAGTGGATGACTAGTTTCTTGCCTTAGCCAATTTTGAGGGTGAAATATTCCCATCCAAGTTGGTGTGTGGATAGTCCATTCAGGTATTTCATGGAGATTTAATGGAGTCATAAGTTACAGGTTCAAGCTACATGGCATCTCTTGGACACTTCAACATCATCTTTTTCTTTCATCTATTCCAAGTTTTCTCATCATATTCTTGCTCTATGGACTGAGGCACACTTGGGGAACTATTGATATCTTTAGGAGAGATTATCATGGTCCATTTATGATGGTAATAAGAGTAATATAATATTTTATTCATATTCATAAATTATTAGGTTGAAATACCAAATGGTTGTATGTAAAAGTGATTACTAATGAGAAAACAATGACACTTTCCCCACTATATTGATGTATGCGATTGTAATGCCAATGATTTAGAATGAAAGAATGTTTATTTGATATATATATGATGAATTGAATACCATTTATACTATATTATTCATCTTCATAAAGTCTCAAGTCAAAATACCAAAATATTTCATGTAAAAATGTTAAACAATGAAGAAACAATGCCATTTTCCCACTACCTTATTGTGAACCAATGTAATGTTGATGGATTTGAATGGTTAAGTTAAATAATGATACTTTATGGATGAATGGAATGTTATTGATGTATTATATGAGTTTAATGTTCAGTACATAATCATTTGGAGTCATTTTGTTGAGTTTCATAGCATTTGGAGAAGATTTCCTATCATTCCCCCAAGGTTGAAAAATTGGTCATTATAATAAAATTATTCACAAGGGACATTACAGTGGTATCAGAGAATGATCTTTGCACCTGATTTGGTTTTATATTTAGGAGGACAATAATTCAGGGACCACCATTAGATATCAAAACCAAAAGTTCTTTTGTTAAGGAAATCTTTTTTTGAGGAAACTATGACTAGGGATGAAAATGGAACCTCATATGATGGCGAGGATCATATAAAAATCATGAAACCTATATTTGAAGACATGATGAAGAATATTATGAAAGGATTCAATTTTTTAGCTATCCAACTTTGGAGAAAATATATTGATCTTAAGAAAACCAAGGGGGGAAATGCATCATCTTGCTTGATTGAAGGAGCAAAAGGAGGAGACCCATGAACCACCTAGTTTTGAAATAGGTGAAGTAGAATAAGTAGTACATGAATGTGATCGAAATTCACTCCTAAGTGACTTTGAAAAATATGAATAGACATCAGATGACTATCAATATGTTTCTATTGAAAATATTGAGTATCATTTCAAGACACATCCTACTTTGGAAATGAAACAAAGAGCATCTATTGATGGATGATTGAACTATGAAAGAGTACCTACTGATGGGTGCTCACACCTCTATGGTGGTGACATAGAGATCACTTTTGAAAGTTTTTTTGCAATCCAAACTTCCATTAAACATGAAAATTAATACTTTGTAGCATTTAAAGAAGAAGCAAGATCAACTTCCCCATCACCACTTGAGCTTCGTGAAGTTGGTCCAAGCAAGAAGCCTAGAAGATGAGGAGGTTCATTAGAAAGAGATTCATTTTATTGAAAGGTACTTAAATATTAATTAAAATAAGATCCAAGAGTCCATTATAATACTACACGACACTCAAGAATTAGTGTCAAATTCTTGTTGGAGAGATACTTCATCGGAGGAAATATCCTTCCTTGAAGACATGGAGAAGATTCAAAGAGCGATGTGCCACATCAAAGGTAATTTCATGTCTTTTATTTTTTATAGAAACCATTTATTTGAGATTAATGAATTTTTTCATGATGCATACCTGGAGAATAATGAGGATAATCATAAGCTCACAATTCAAAATGAGCAACTTCTTGAAAAGTTGCAAGATACTTGTTTTTCCTCCTATGTTTCATATTTTCAAATGGTAGATTGTTTGGAGGATTCTCATGACATGGTGGATAATTATAAATGTGTAAATTTGAATGTTCTTGATGTGTTTTAATATGAACTTAAAGATACAAACACTTGATGTGGTGGAAGAGGAACTTGAATTGTCTCTTGATGAAGGTTATGCAATTTTTAAAGAAGAGCATGATTCCTCTACATTGGAACNTTTCATCATAATACCCATAGGGATCCTTCCCATTATGAAACTTCTGCACTTTTTGATCAAATGGGTGAGTTAGTTCATTCTCCTACATCCTACAATTCCATGTTTTGCAGCATTAGTCTCAATGAAGTATGGGTGAAAGGGTTCTTTTTATGGTGCCACATGAGGAATATGGAACTCCTAGATTTACTTTTTATGATGACATGGTTGGAGAACATTATTATTCACATTTGCACAAGAATCCTTTGTTACTTTATGATGATGCACATCTACATGGATGCACATATGATATGCATTTGAGTCACCTGAAAACACATGGTTTGTTTTTCTCAACACTTGGTTCATTTGATGTTGGAGGAACTTCATCCAACACTGGGGTGAATAGATTTATGATTGGAGAACAATTTTGTTTCTAGCCACATACTTTTTTATATCTTTATGATTCTCTCATTCATGGATGTATGGGTGAGACTTATTTGAGTCATTTGAAGTCTCCTAGTTTTTTTTGGTCATTACTTGGTTTAGATTTGAGTGGAGATTCTTCATTCACTTCTTGGACGAAAGAAGACATGGCTGAAAATTTTGATGCACATCACATCCTTTTGGAGCAGCATTATAGGACATGGGATCCTTACCTATGTCATTGGAGCAGATTTGATTGGTCACTTGAAGCTTGTATGCACTTGGAAAATGCTGGCCTACTTACTTGGAGGTATAAGCACTTTCATGATTTTTTGATGAGGCACCTCCTTGATGTACATTTTTATTATGTTGTTATGTATTTTAATGATATATATTATGTACTCATGATGTTTAGAAGAATGAATACAAGAATATGGGATCCCAGAACTCTCTCTCCTAATGGTATGGGTTGGAGAGCACTCTTAATTGTTGGAGTGAAATACAAGCAATGGGACCCTAGGATAGTTTTTAGTCCCATTGATTTCAAATTTTTTGGGAAAAAACTAGTATGGGAGATGGATTCCCCACTTAATAAAGTGATTTTAATCAAAGTAGTGTAGCATAAAGCATGGTGGTTTGTTGGGCCTTGAAATTGTCTTTTATAATGGCTTTATTTACATTAATTCCCTGGCCTATTTACAGAAATCTGATACATTTATCTTTATTTTGTCTATCTTTTACTATATTTTCATCAATTATAACTTATAAATGTAAAAGAAACTTAATTCATCATTTTTGATGTGTTATTGCATTTAGTGCGCAATTTGGCACTCCATTCAGCCTTTTCTTTCAGTCCTAAGTTCTGAATTAGATTTGATTTCTTGTTAGTTTACTAATTTGGCTTACATATGTCTTCCATTTCTTATTGATCCTGCATGTACACATTGAAAACATAAAGTAAAAATGAGTTTTAAATATTGATTTAAATTTAAATAAGAAAATAAAAGTATTAAATATTAAGATAATTAAATAATAAAGCAATTGTTTAGCTTTAAATCACTTTTCAAACCCACTAATATGCAAATTAAACACAATTCATATAATACTCATCAAAACAAAAGTGAAATATGATTTTAATTCCTTTGAATATGGTGTTGGTTATTAAATAGAAAATGTTGTATTATATATATACCTTCTAAAACATAAAATGACTTGTTTAAAAACCTCACAGTGAACTATATAGGAATTATGCCAACTAAATGGTTTGTCATCACATGCCATTTCATATTTTGTTTTTTCTTTGTATAACTAATAACCTTTTTTATGTGTAGGCCATGAAAATGGGATCGCGTATCATAAGGATGAGAAGGAGGAAGATTGGGAGAATAATGTGCTAAAGTAAATAAAACTCAGCCACAAACTAAATCGAGCACTCAATAATAGATTCAACAAACAAACCAGCACTAATTCATGAACTATTTGTAGTTACAGGAGTTTCCCAAATAGTGTTCAAACCAGAATTTTAGCAGTCAATATTTCTTCACTGCCATATTGTGCCTCGGTTTACGTGTACATGGGAGAAGAATTCACCAAAATATAAAATGGGTTTGAATAAAGTCCATGCAGCTACTAAACCCAGAATTTGTTTCACCAAAATCACAACCAACAAATATTTATTGAAGGGGCATTTTGCTGATTCGTTCTAGATTGCCTTATTTTTAGCAGTTAATGTTGCTAAACTGCCATATTGCGCCTTAGTTTCATGCATGTGGAAGAATATATCGCCAAACGGTTTAATTGGTTTTGAGAATGTCCATCCATATACAAAACCCATAATTTTTTTCTCCCAAATCCTAACCACCTAAGAGTTATCAGAGGGGCATTTTGTCGATTTGTTCCAAATGTGGGTTTTCTGGGTTGGTTGATTTCTAAGTTGTTCATTTGTTTAATGGAGTTGTTTCTCAGTATTGAATACCCTCTATTTTTAGAGAGGGGTGGTCGACCTGCTCACCCCTCTAAAATGCTATACATTCCAGCCTCTTCCTGAGAGCTGAGGTAGCTAGTCGCCGACGAATAGGCTCTGTAAAAACTCTGTTCAAATTGAATAAAACTCTATGTTCAGCTATGTATGCATGTTTCAGTCTTTTGTGATGTAATTCATTGACGTAGACTAACCTATGATTACTGAGAATCCCCCCCCAACAGCCAGAGGTTCCATTTGTACATATTCAACATTTATCTTTCATTTTTGCAAGATAAGTAATTTTGTTTTTATGTACATATATTTAGTTTTCCTGTAGATAATGTTTTACTATTAATAAATTGTAATTTTTCTATGATTATATGTGGTTTATGCATTCAAAATTGATACGGCTGGCCATTTGCATTTCTGTTTATTTCATCTCTTAGCCTTCCATTTGCATTTATGTTCAGTTAATCTCTCAGCCTTTCATTTGCACCATTCATCTAGATTGCTTTACAGTCTCTCTTTCAGCCTTTAATTTGAATTTAGATAGAATTTTCTAGAATTCGTAGTCATTTCCAGAATTGTTTTATACAAGGATAGTTAATTAGGTCTTATGCTGATTTTTGAATACTTTAACATTTCCTGTAGCTTTCATTTTTAATCTCCATTTTAAGTGCAATTTAGTTTAATCTTAACTCTCAAAATATATAGCTCATTCAGTTCAAATTCATCCTATAACATTGCAAATTATGTTCTTATTTATTTTCTTTTGGTTCAGTTTTCAAACAGTCTTAAATTATTTTTATATACCTCGATTTCCATATCTATAAAATCCCTATCATGGTTTTGTTCATACATATTTGATATATAATAAAGTGATTTATTTCAATGCATTTAACGTATAGGAGTATTAATGTATATGATTTTAATATATTTTTGTAAGTTAACTTGTAAGTATCTAATAACTTTTGTAACTTGTAGATATATATTATAACTTTTGAGCATTATTGCGCTGAGAGGCGCTCTATAGCCCAGTATGGGGGAGATCTTGTAACATTACATAACGTTATGTAACGTTACGTAACGTTACTTTTTACTTCTAAAAAGTAAGAAGTAACAAATATATTTTGTCGGCCATTAAAAAATAAAAAATTAATTATTCGCCAAAATAAATGTCTGCCAGAAAAACAACCTAAAATGGGGGATATGTTGTAATGTTCCTACCTAAAAAAATGTATAAAAAATTGAATTATTTGCAAAAAAATGTTGGCCTTGCACATGGTTTTAAAACCATGTGCAAGGCCTCCTAAACAACCCATGGTGTTATTGTACATGGTTTAGGAGGGCCTTGCACATGGTTTTAAAACCATGTGCAAGGCCTCCTATAAAACCCATGGTTCTCCTAAACAATCCATGGTTTTAGGAGGGCCTTGGACATGGTTTTAAAACCATGTATGGGGGGAGATGTTGTAATGTTGTTCCTAACAAAATAAAAAATATTATATGTTGACCATAAATAGTATTAAATATTAATAAATAAAAAATTTATATGTAGACCTTAAATAAAAATATTTGTCTTTTGATTTGAATCAAATCAATGGCTATGTATAGGACACAACAAATTTGATAGCTCCTTGAGTGCACTACCTAAGAAGAGGTTTGCACCTCTAGATATTTGATCCCTTTCGGCGCTTGATAGAGCCTAGGATCTAGATCTTATAAGTTAATTTGCAAATATTTAATAAATGGATATTTTGTATATTTAATATTTTATTATTTGTTTAATAAAATTTGTGTATTAGATAATTTGTAAGTGTATTTTGTATGTTATGTATATTGCACAGTTTGTATGAATTTAATGAATTTTGCACGATAGATTTTGAGCATTAGGAATAGGGTTTGGTTTGTTTTCATTTTTCCCTTTTTACATTAGTTTTTGGTATTTTTAAAAGTTTTATCTTGAAAGTTCTCATAGTTTAGTTTACTTTTCAAATTCATAGGTTAGTTTTTTATTAGATTAGATTTGTTAAACTAGTTTTCTTACATTAGTTTATGATTCCTTGCAAAGTATTTGTTTACACTTCGTCATTAAATTAATGTTTCAATTTGCTTTATACGATTGCATAAGTTCAATAAACAGAGTAGGATAGTTGGTTAGTTTTCTCTTTTGAAAATATAGAGTAGCTTCACTCATGGAATAGATAGATTAGTTCCTCTTTTCACTTATATCATAATTTCCTTCTTTATAGTAATTAATTTCGTATTTTCTTTCATAATTAATTTCAGTATTTGCTTTCATAGTTAATCGTATGGTTAACTCTCATCCTTGCATAAGCATATAGTTCATGCATTCATGAAATAGTTTAGTTGATTTGTTGCCTGTTATGAATAGTTAAATTTACTTTCATTACATTGGATTACTTTCGGACCAAGTGACTACTTTTCTAGATTAATTGTTGCAATTTCATTTCATAGAATAGATTAGCATAGAATTAGATTTATTAATCTATTTCCTGCCTTTATAGAATAGATTAATATAACATTAGATTAGGTTTGAATTTACAGTTGCTTTTCAAGTTGTTAGTTAATTTTCTGTTTTTATAGATAGATTAAATTCTTGCATTTAAATCATGATAGTCATGCATGTAGATTAAAATCATATAGTTGCATGTTAACGCATCTACATATTTATTTAGCTTAGGTTAGTTCAAGCCTTCAAATCCTGCTCATATTGTGTTTGCATCTCACAAGCTCCCTCCCTAGGTTGACAGTTAAGTGTTGAATTAAATAGTGCATATTTTGCCCAACATTTTAGCGTCATTGCTAGGGAGGTGCTAAAGGGATTGGAGTGTAGGTATATAGGGGTAGATAGGTTGCCTTTACATTACACAACAAGGGGGAGGGGAGAATGGTAAGACGAGAGGTAAGAACCTGCGCATCCACTATAGTGGGGTGCCCCAAATCCTTGTTGTTCCTTTTTCGCACAAGTGTATTTACTTCACACAAAGTTTGATTTACTTCTATTAAGTGTACTTTTCATGTAAGTGTTTTGGTGTGTTGTATTTAAATCACAAATTTGTTTTATTAGTAGATAGTTTCTCAAAAACACATATGTTCTTTTTGGGTACTGTGAGAACCCTAGGGACTAATCCTTGTGTGAAGAAGGACCTACCAACCAATAGCATGGACTCAAAGGTTCTCATTAGTATGAGAGAACTCTCTCGAATCCTAGCAAAAGCTAGAATTTTGATATGTATCAAAGAACGGATCCTGACAGAAGTTGAAAGTTTATCAACTACTCCTGAAATGATAGACGAACCAAAATCCCAAGAATTACAAAAGGATTTTGTTTGCAAGACTGCAAAATAAGCTGACATATTGGGGATTACATCCAAAGGAGAGAAAATGAAAATTAAAGAGTTCTTAACATGCATGCTAACAAATCCATCATATGCTCAAACAACTGCTCAACTAGAAGAAAAGGATCGATATGACATAGCGAAGGAAGGTGAGTACCAAGACTACATCGAAAGATGGTTTCAAAATATAACTCGATCGCAATACCATTCCTTCATTCGACACCTATTGATACAAAGAAAAGTAAGTTGGTTGAATTTCCACATTTAGCTAATCATTGCAATAACCATCGCATATGTGGATAAGGGTATATTTTCTATGTTGATTCACACTTGGTTACATTGGAAAAGCTCACACACTTGAATAAACACGTTTTCTTTCTTCTTAAGGTAGGGAAATGTGTATATAAATAAAGTGTTGCATTCTTAGTTTAGGGAATAATTCAACTTCATTTTTTGTTTTCTTTTTCAAATAAAAGAACTAAGATGAAGGTCATGTTAATAACTAAACTAAAACAATCTTACATCATTATTTATTTTCATACATGCATATTTCTTTTTATACCAATTACTTAAGACCTACTTTAAACATCATAAAGATTTATCATAAATCAAGGTCTATCTAAAACCTAGAGGTCACTCGTACATCCTAGCTTCATTATCAGGGAATGTTATTCAAGCATCTCTACTACACAGTAGCATAAGGGTGAATGAAATTCCTAGTTTGTGGTGAACACTACTTTAATTCTATATGAAAGAGAAAAATTTTGGGACTAGAGACACCTTTCATTTATTATCTTATGGCTTCATCCACTTTACACTAAATCCATCAATCGTGTGTATATTTGATTCAGTAGATTCCTCTTGTGGCCTTTATTTTTCCATGATAATAAAAAATAAAAGATTAGCTATCCTCCAATCCATATACCATCCCACCTTGTAGCAAGGTTTTCAGAGTTGCTCCCCCACCACTCCTTCATAGGAAAAATCATTTGTCAAATATCTATAGGGACTGGAAACATTGGGACAAGAGCATCTGATAAAAAATGGGTTTAAAAGGTTAACCCGCCGGGATATTGAACAGGCTCGCTGGCAGCGCGTACTAGCCTATGGCATGACCAGGTAAACCTAACGGGGTACTGAATAGGCTTGAATAAAAGAGGGGAATATTCCTGGGGAGGAAAGCTTGTTAAAAAAAGAGAAAAAGTCTAAAAAAAAAGAGAAAAAATATGAAAATGAATTTGTGATAATAAAGGTTGCTATGGGTCTACTGGAGGAAGGTATGTATGGTTGATCTAAAGAAAATGAACTCCATCAATATGCCATTTGAGAATGTTTGTAAGTGTACTTAATACCCTACTGTCTAATTCATACCATACCTAGGATATCACTATCATAAAAGTGGGACCCATAAACTTAGCAGTCTAATGAACTTGAAATGCAAACTTTGTCCATAATTACTTGAATAACTATAAACCTTTGAGAAGTAGCAGGGATGACTAGTTTTCTATAGGATTTACTGACTATCTATACCCTCATGTTTTCCATTTTTACCCAGCCTTAATTCATTCATGGTACGAGGACATGCCATACTTTCGGTCTGGGGGAGGGAGTCTCAATTTATATGGTCTTCATAAGCATGAATTATTACTTGTAGTAGGATTGTATGTATTAAGAAATCTTAATTAATATGAAGTTGCTTCGACTATCTCATAACATAACTTTCTAAGTTCTAGTTTTCATGTAGTAATAAAGATGGCTTCGTTTTGCTCAACAATTGTCTATAAACTATTAATGATCAAGTAGGGTTTTTGAATAAATGAAAGACCACTTCCGATTCATTTATGGCACGAGGACATGCCATACCTTTGGTATGGGGGTATGTTGGGCCTCAAAATTTTCTTTTATAATGGCTTTATTTACATTAATTCCTTGGCCTATTTACCGAAATCTGATACATTTATCTTTAATTTGTCTATCTTTTACTATGTTTTTATCAATTATAACTTATAAATGTAAAATAAGCTTAATTCATCATTGTTGATGTGTTATTGCATTTAGTGCACAATTTGGCACTCCATTCAGCCCCTTCTTTCAGTCCTAAGTTTTGAATTAGATTTGATTGCTTGTTAGTTTACTAATCTGGCTTACCTATGTCTTCTAGTTCTTATTGATCCTGCATGTACACATTGAAAACATAAAGTAAAAATGAGTTTTACATATTGATTTAAATTTAAATAAGAAAATAAAAGTATTAAATATTAAAATAATTAAATATTAAAGCAACTGTTTTACTTTAAATCACTTTTCAAACCCACTCATATAGAAATTAAACACAATTCATATAATAGTCATCAAAACAAAAGTGAAATATGATTTTAATTCCTTTGAATATCATGTTAGTTATTATATAGAAAATGTCGTATTGTATATATATACTTTCTAAAACATAAAACTACTTGTTTAAAAAAATCTCACAGTGAACTATATATGAATTATGCCAAATAAATGGTTTGTCATCACATGCCATTTCATATTTTGTTTTTTCTTTGTATAAATAACATACTTTTTTATGTGCAGGCCGTGAAAATGGAATCACGTATCATAAGGATGAGAAGAAGGAAGATTGGGAGAATAATGTGCTAAAGTAAATAAAACTAAGCCACAAACTAAATCGAGCACTCAGAAATAGATTCAGCAAACAAACCAACACTAATTCAAGAACTATTTGTAGTTATAGGAGTTGCCAAAACAGTGTTAAACCCATAATTTTAGCATTCAATATTTCTTGACTGACATATTGCACCTCAATTTGCGGGCATGTGGGAGAAGATCTTTCCAAATGGCCAAATGGGTTTGAAGAAAGCCCATCTAGCTACAAAATCCATAATTTTTTTCACCAAAATTGCAACCAACAAAGAGTTATTGAAGGGGCATTTTGCTGATTTGTTCTAGATTGCCTGATTTTTAGCAGTCAATGTTGTTAAACTGCCATATTGCACCTTGGTTTTCATGCACTTGGAAGAATATATCTCAAAAAGGTTTAATTGGTTTTGAGAACATCCATCCATATACAAAACCAGAAATTATTTCTCCCAAATCGCAACCACCTAAGAGTTATCCCAGGGGCATTTTGCCGATTTGTTCCAAATGTGTGTTTTCTAGGTTCGTTGTTTTCTGAGTTGTTCATGTGTTTAATGGAGTTGTTTCTCAGTATTGAAGACCCTCTATTTTTAGAGAGGGGTGGTTGACCTTCTCACCCTTCTAAAACGCTATATATTCCAGCCTCTTCCTGAGATCCGAGGTAGCTAGTCGTCGGCAAATAGACTCTGTAAAAACTCTATTCAAATTGAATAAAACTCTATGTTCAGCTGTGTATGCATGTTTCAGTTTTCTGCGAAGTAATTCATTGACGTAGACTAACCTATGATTGCTGAGAAGGGCCCCTCAACAACCGAAGGTTCCATCTGTACATATTCAACATTTATCTTTCGTTTTTGCAAGATAAGTAACTTTGTTTTTATGGACATACATTTAGTTTTCTTGTAGATAATGTTTTATTGTTAATAAACTGTAATTTTCCTGTGTTTTTATGTGGTTTATGCATTCAGAATTGATACGGATGACCATTTCATTTATGTTTAGTTCAGCTCTCAGCCTTCCATTTGCATTTCTGTTTAGTTCAACTCTCATCCTTCCATTTGCATTTCTGTTCAGTTCATCTCTGAGCCTTTCATTTGCACCATCCGTCCAGATTTCTTTCCATTCTGTCTTTCAGCCTTTAATTTGAATTTAAATAAAATTTTCCAGAATTCATAGTCATTTCCAGAATTGTCTTATACAAATATAGTTAATTAGGTCCTATGCTGATTTTCGAATACTTTAACATTTCCTGTAGCTTTCATTTTTAATCTCCAGTTTAAGTGCAATTTAGTTTAATCTTAACGCTCAAAATATATAGCTCATTCGGTTCAAATTCATGCTGTAACATTGCAAATTCTATTCTTATTTATTTTCTTTTGGTTTAGTCTTCAAACAGTCTTAAATTATTTTTATATACCTCGATTTCCATATTTATAAAATATGTCTCGTGGTTTTGTTCATACATATTTAATATATGATAAAGTGATTTATTTCAATGCATTTAACGTATAGGAGTAGTAATATATATGATTTTAATATATTTTTGTAAGTTAACTTGTAAGTATCTAATAACTTTTGTAACTTGTAAACATATATTAAACTTTTGAGCATTATATAAGTTAATTTGCAAATATTTAATAAATGGATATTTTGTATATTTAATATTTTATAATTTGTTTAATAAAATTTGTGTATTAGATAATTTGTAAGGGTATTTTGTAAGCTATGTATATTGCATAGTTTGTATGAATTTAATCAATTTTGCACAATAGATTTTGAGCAATAAGAATAGGGTTTGGTTTGTTTTTGTTTTTCAATTTTTTCATTAGTTTTTAGTATTTTTAAAAGTTTTATCTTGAAAGTTTGCATAGCTTAGTTTACTTTTCAAATTCATAGATTAGTTGTTGATTAGATTAGATTTGTTGAACTAGTTTGTTTACATTACTTTATGATTCCTTGCAAAGTATTTTTTTACACTTGGTCTTAGATTAATGTTTTAATTTTGTTGATACGATTGCATAAGTTTGATAATCTAGTAGGATAGTTGGTTAGTTTGCTCTTTTGAAAATATAGAGTAGCTTCACTCATAGAATAGAAAGATTAGTTCCTCTTTTCACTTATAGCATAATTTCCTGTTTTATAGTAATTAATTTCATATTTGCTTTCATAATTAATTTCAGTATTTTCTTTCATAGTTAATTGTATGGTTAATTCTCATCCTTGCATAAGCATATAGTTTATGCATTCATTAAATAGTTTAGTTGATTTTTTGCCTGGTCTGAATAGTTAAATTTACTTTCATTACATTGGATTGCTTTCGGACCAAGTGATCTCTTTACTAGATTAATTGTTGCAATTTCATTTCATAGAATAGATTAGCATAGCATTATATTTATTAATCCGTTTCATTCCAATATAGAATAGATTAATATAACATTAGATTAGATTTGAATTTACAGTTACTTTTCAAGTTCTTAGTTAATTTTATGTTTTTATAGATAGATTAAATTCTTGTATTTAAATCATGATAGTCATGCATGTAGATTAAAATTATATAGTTGCATGTTAATGCATTTGCATATTTAGTCAGCTTAGGTTAGTTCAAGACTTCAAATCCTGCACATATTGTGTTTGCATCTCACAAGCTCCCTCCCCGGTTGACAATTAAGTGTTGAATTAAATAGTGCATATTTTTCTCAACATGGTTCCTCTCTAAAATCTTCATGGAATCTCAAAGACTCAAAGTTAGGCAACTCAGTGGCAACTTCAAAGAATCATACAGAAAACAGGTTCTTCAACACCCATGTTTGAAATTGCTTAAGGACAAGAAATATTGGGAAGGGAGGATATTTTATGTCCTAAATTTTGAATTGGGTCACAATTCCCTAATCAAATTTTCCATATTCATGAGAGTTTGTGAAATTGATAGTAAGGGTCAAATAATTGCCAAGGAGGAAAATTACTAGTTTCCTAGGTTAGTGGTGGAAGATTTGGGATTCAGAATGAGGGGGAAAATAAATGATGTATGAACAATAGAATGGCATAAATATTTAATAAATGAGCTAAGTAAATAAATACAAGGGTAAATCAAAGTGGAAATTGATCATGAAGACACCTGGAGGATGTGAGACCAAACAAGGCAAGATTTTCTATACAACATGGTATCCTCTTATTATCATTTCGAATCCATAAGAATCCCAAGGGTATTGGAATGAGTTGGAAGGTCAATATACTTGGAATGAATCAATTAAGGTAGAATTGGAGTGGAAGAGTAACTGCCATGGAAGAGGAAGAGGCATTTTGGATCTAGTGAGACACTTGGACTAGATTCCCTAGCTCTATGAGAACAACGATGAAGATGCTATGAAACCTATGACACAAATAATATATGAAGGCTAACATCTGGCATATATGACATACCATGGATAACAATAGCTCCAAGAGGGCGCTCAAGGGATTTAGGGAAGCTAATATGCTTCCACATGTGATTTGGTAGAAGTGGGAAACTAGGAATTGTTGTACAAGTGGCATTGTTTGGATTCTCTTCCCAACTAGAGTTGTAATGCATATATTGGAAGGAATTATACCAATAGAGTGCTTGGAAACTTTATAAATGTCAATAAAAAAGAATGAAGGAAGATTTTGATCATTTTGAGAATTTTCATTTGTGAAGAGAGAGAGCTAGTGGATGACTAGTTTCTTGCCATAACCAATTTCGAGGGTGAAAGATTCCCATCCAAGTTGGTGTTTGGAAAGGCCATTCAAGTCCTTCATGGAGATTTAGTGGATTCATAAGTTACGGGTGCAAGCTATAGGAAATATCATGGACACTTCAATATCGGCTTGTTTGTTCATATATTCCAATTTTCCTCATCATATTCTTGCTATATGGACTGAGGCATACTTGGGGAGCTATTGATATATTTGGGAGAGCTTCTCATGGTCCATTTTTTATGGTAATAAGCTTAATATACTCTATTCTTTATCTTCAGAAATTATCAATTCAAAATACCAAATGGTTGTATGTAAAAGTGATTATTAATCAGCAAACAATGACCATTTTCCCACTATATTGATGTATGCCATCGTAATGCTGATGATTTAGAATGAAAGAATGTTTGTTGGCAAGGGTTTTGGATAAGTCAGTTGCGAAACATCGCAGATGTTGCACAAGCTTAGAAGACACCCGACAAGTGAAAGATGGCGCACAAGGTGGAATATAGACTATTTTGAATATTTTATGTTACTTTTTGTACTTTTGGACCATATTTTGTGGATATTGGTCACTAGTTGGTAGAATCAGTTAAGAATTAGTTAGAAATTTGTCCAAATCAACCATGAATGTAAAGGCATAAGTTTATAAATAGAAGAAGAATTGTAAATGTGGAAATGATCATAGAATGAGAATTGATAGCTTGAGACTCAAGTGAATTGTTGTTTGTTTTTGGATCTGTGGTTGATAGCGCAGAAGTAATATGATAAGATGGAAGTTGATCTGAGCTACTATTTTCTTTTTGCCTCTTCCTGTCTTTCTATTTTTATGAATCCAATGGTGAATGTGTGCGACATGGATCTATCATACAATACTTATTACTTATGAATGATGTTATATTTTTAGATCTGTTTACGCAACAGTATGGTTATTTCTATTATGAATGAATGATATGAAATTTTAAGAGAAATGATGAATGTACCTGTTGATGATTAAGTAACTAGTTAGATCTGGTAGATGAGTTGAATAATTGGCAATGCCCATAGTCCTCTTTTGTTCTGCAGAAAATTGGTTGCGTTAGCTCTCCCTCGAACATCTTGGGTGATACTTCATCTGCTTCTTGGGTGTTGCTGGATAGGGTAAAACCTATATGGATTGGTTCTCTGGGAGATCATAACGAGTTGAGCATAGACATAGTTGAAACCCTTGTTGACTGGATTTTATTGGTTGGTTTTGCACCAACAAATGGTTCTATTACCAGGACCTTGTTGCAACTAAGAGGAGGATATGTGGCATCCGACGCGACCCAAAATTAAAGATTGGTTTGATCAGAATCTATGAGAATTTGCTAAAGCAGAAAATCAAAACCCTAGACTGACTACAGATAAGTGGTTGGTGAGATACATACATGATGGTCCTCATGAATACTTTTTCTCTAACTTTCCCATCATATTGTACGAGTGGTTGGCATGGCTCACTTACAAGAAGCATTAGAGGAAACTTCAACTCAAAATGGGCCTTTTAAATTTTATTCAAATTCCATGTCATCATGTGTTAGCCAATGAAATTGCTTTAAATTTGAAATACCGTATAGGTCTTAAACACTTTTTTAATATAAATTTGGGGATCGGAATCATAAAAAAAACTATTTTTTTTGTTCGTATTTTTGACATATCTCCCTGTGTTTTTACTCAAATTTCGATTGGGAGAGCTCGTTGGATGCGGAATTAAATTCCGCATCCAACGAGTACCCACTCGGCATACTTTTGACGGGCCCCGCTACCCAAAAAACAAGAAATACATGAAAAAATGGAATGATGATGTCATCATTCCATTTTTTCAGGTATTTCTTGTTTTTGGGATAGCGGGGCCCGTCAAAAGTATGCCGAGTGGGTACTCGTTGGATGCGGAATTTAATTACACATCCAACGAGCTCTCCTGATTGAAATTTGAGTAAAAGCACGGGGAGATATGTCAAAAAGACAAACAAAAAAGTAGTTTTTTTTTCTTCCTCCAAAATTAATAAATATTATTTTATTATTTTAACTATTATTTTATTAGTTCATTTTAGGAGGCCCATTTTGAGTTGAAATTTCCTGTAATGACAAATTTCCAAGGAG
This sequence comes from Pseudotsuga menziesii, assembly GCA_001517045.1. Taxonomy (NCBI): domain Eukaryota; kingdom Viridiplantae; phylum Streptophyta; class Pinopsida; order Pinales; family Pinaceae; genus Pseudotsuga; species Pseudotsuga menziesii. The sequence continues at coordinate 112,923 of LPNX010671131.1, forward strand.
GATAGCCAACATCCTAGACCCTTGAATTGATCCAAGTGCTGCAGGAAACTGAAAACAAAGCATCGTAGGTTATTGAGGTCCAGCTAGATAGTATCTTAGAAGGATATATCACTGAATTCGCATTCGATACTACCAAGTCCTACAAAAAAAATGAAAGGGATTTTTTCAACTGACCTAGAGGTAGGTTCTTCTTTTCTTTACAATTGTCAATTAAGATGCTTGTCTGTGAAAAGGGTATACTGAAGATGCACCTTGAGTAGTAGAACTTCGGTGTGCAGAGGCAGTGGATACCACGACAAAAGGGGGGAGACAAATGGGAAGATAAGAGGTAGATGGGTGCAAGTTTTGATGAGACTATGAGGGAAGCTGAGGAAGAAAGTGGTCTTACAAGAAGAGGAGCAAGGTTTCGACAAGAGAAGAGGAAGAGGATAGGGGAAGGTCCTGATGCGATCGAGATGCAAGAACACGAAAGAAGACCACATGGGACGAAGCAAACCTACAATGACGAAGAGGAAAACCAGACCCAGAATACACCTAGAATAATAGTAAGATCAAACCCTAGCAGCAACGTACCCACGACTCCACGTACTACTCCACACTTAGGAAAAAACACTAGTTTCACTTTGAATTTCTCGACGTGCCAACAACATTCTAGTAGTAGATCAACATCTGTAGGAAGAAGGCCCAGGATGGAGGTCAATGACACAAGGTTACCTTTGTTTCATGGAAATGGGACCGACGATCCCGATAATTATTTGTTTCTATGCGAAGTAGTGTGGGCAATCAAACAAACTACTGATGATGATGTCAAGAAAGGTCAATTGGTGACTACTCTCCAGGGTCATGCACTCGATTGGTATATGAAATTTATACAATTTCCTATGAGGACCCTTGCAAAAACATTGGATGAGGTCAGGAAAGGACTAATTGAAGAATTCAGAAATCCCAAATATGACCACGGTATATTTTTGAGTTAAAAGAGATTAAACAATTTCCTAATCAGACCGTTTAGGACTTCGATCAAATATTTAAGAAACTGATGGTGAGAGTCAGTTTTGATGTGAGAGACATTTAACACAAAGAATGATTTATCATGGCATCGATAGCTCATATTCGACAACCACTGATGCAACAGAATATTGTGGCAGAGTGAGGCTTTGGAGATTGCAATGAAGTTAGAAGATTCACCTGTTGGGGAGAATGGAGCTAGTATGAACCAAATTCAGGCACAGTTGGCAAACTTGATGCTTCACTGGTAAGAGATTAATAAAGGACAATAGAACCATGAAGATGTTTGGTGCACTTGTTGTCATGCATATGGACACATTGAAGATACTTTCCCTAACCTCAGAAATTATCTCCTATCTAGGGCATCGAACCCACTGAGTTTTGGCAGTGTACCATGGTGTCGCATATGCTAAGTCTATGGTAATCGACACAAAGAATGTAGCTACATGTAGAAGATGGTGACGAAGCCTACAAACCTATATTGTTCATTTTTTCAATCTTTGGGGCATGAATATAAAGATTGTCGTGCATATGAACTGCTTTAGGAAAGGACGTACGTACTTTGTGAAGGGTGAAGATCATCACGCAGTACAAAAATCACAGATGCATCTGCAAGTGGTGCAACCACCACCTCAATCATAGTATACACCACCGTCGTAGATGTAGTTTATGCCATCATAGCCACGACCAAATTTTTCACCACAATAATAATTTTCACTATAGATGCAATATAATTAGATGTCGATGGCTCTGTCGTAGGCATGGAGCGTTCCTTAGTTGCAGAATTAGAACTAGTTGCAGAACCAAAATCAGATACAAAACCATAATTAGTTGTAGAACCAGGCTCAGAATCAAGTTCCACTTCAGACTCATACTTTGAATCAACTGATGAATCCACCATTGAACAAAAATCCACTGCTGAGCCAAAGTTTGTCGATGAACTAGAATCAAGGGTCGATGGTCACAACGATATCAACAGAACCCAGAAAGGAGGATTGTGATGTTTCTATTGTTACCTGTGGGGGTGCAATGATCAAAGAGGATGGGCCCCACACACAGGTTTGATTGGTTGCGAAGAATAAGGCACCATTTGATATGGCAATTGAAAAAGAGACATACTTTGAAGCTCGGGATGCGGTTGGAAGAAATCCCGGTAAGTCACCTATTTATGAAACACCCTCTTCTTTTGATTCTTCATTGGAGGCAAAACAATATTGAAAGCATGGTGCCTTGAAGCAGTTCTTTGATAGTTTCTTGTCATTGGAAAGAGATCCCAATGCTCTGGCCAAGATTGAGAATTTGTTGCACCACCCGGGTAAGGAACGAAAGGACTCCGCAGTGAGCTCTTTACATAAGAAAAATAAATGCAAAGAGATGTGCATGAACATTCAGATTGGGGAATATGAGTTAGATTTAGTCATTCTGGACCTAGGGTGAGACGTGAAAGTAGACCTGATAGAAAATGGGGAGACCAACATTGGGTTGGTCCCCTGTGCATTTGCGATTGGATAATAAGGCTAAAGTACAACCAATTGGATGTGTGTCGAACCTGATTTTGGATGTTGAAGGTATGAAGACCTATTCCAATTTTGATGTGATTGAAGTTGTTGATGATGGAGGCTCCTATACTTTGTTGTTGGGGATTGGATGGGCCAATGATAGTATGGAAGTAATTAACTTCAAGAAGCAGATGATGACATTTGAGAATCAAGACATCAGAGTCATCACTCCCATGGATCCAAACGAAGGATAGATATATACTGAATCGATGAAAGATGAAGTTGTCAGGGGATGGGATCATGCTTACAACATTTCTGAAGATTACATCCACCTAGTTTCTAATGGAGAACTCGGTTGGTGCAACGCTAGTTTTTCATTTCTGATTCTGATGATGCGTTAGAGAATTGGAAAAATCACATGCACAAGTTGTCATTCAGGAAGTGTGGCCTGATCATGCAGTCACTGTTCCATGTTGTGACTGAGATTTTTGAATTACCAATCTACGAGGGAATTCCTGAGTTGTCTAAATTCTTGATAGAGTTTGAAGAGAAGGTATTAGAACCACAACAATTGTTGGCATTGGATGAAGCACTAAAAGATACTCTGGCATGTTGGTGGGTGACTCATAGGAAGATGGATAGTGGATGGGTACAGTGTCGATGGTTGATGATAGTTCACTTTGGAAACAAAAAAGTATATAACACCGGGAATTGTGAAGGGCAGAATGAACCCAATAGTCACTTGATGGAATTATAGACTTTATGGTCATCACAACCAATGGATGAATGGGTCCATTCCTTTATTCATACCTTGGATGAAATGCCAAGGTCATGCTATATATCGACGGAGTTGTGCAGAGAAATAACCACTTGGTAGGAGCTGAGGGTTTTCTTTGCTCATACCTTTAGTTTCACATATTCCAATCCCAATGTCCACAATGCACTTTAGATCATTTGGGATGTGTTCTTAAAATTAGTACCAGTCGCATATCTAGTGGATCTACATGCAGTCGATGATGGAATGTTACAATGTGTCTGGAAGACCTAAGCATGCCGATGAGCTATGGAATATCAATATTCTGGAAATAGAAGGTAGTAGGGATGTAGTAGCACCAAATATACCGACTTCTCCCATCAATCAGCCATTGAAATTTAGAAAATTTAACATTGGGATCACGGAAAACCCAAAATTTTCCGGTGTTGGAGATTACTAAGATGAAGAGAACATGGAAAAGATCATAGATCGTTTGCGTGAATTTCAAGATCTATTTCTGACAAAGTTCTCAGAAATGAAGGGGATACCAGGTGATTTAGGGGAGATGAAAATTACACTAAACCCAAATGCAAAACCAACAAGATAGAGGCAGTATTGCTTGAATCCTTGATACAAAGAAAGAGTCAAGGATGAGCTAGATAGGATGTTGGATGCTGGAATAATTGAGCCAGTTAAAGAATCAGAATGGATCAGTCCTTACAGCAGAATAAAAGTACCCCATACCATCTGCAGGAGAATGGAGCTGTAGAAGCATTCAACAAGATCTTAGAGCATGCACTTACAAAGGTATGTAACGCTAACCAAGATGACTGGGACTTGAATATTCTAGCAGTATTGTGGGAATATCGCACCACTTGGAAGAGGTTAATGGGACATACACCATTCAAATTGGTATATGGGAAAGAGGCAGTCATGCTTATGGAGTGGATTGTTCCCAGTCTACGCATTGCAGCTGCGATGGCCATGGACGATGAATCATTGTAAGAGGAGTGTGTGGCGCAATTGATACATATTGAAGAGGACTGCATTATTGTAGGTTTCCATCAGCGCATCAAGAAGGATCAACAGAATGCTTGGCATGATCACAACATAAAAAAAAAAACATATTCATCAAGGAGATTTGGTGCTGCTATATGACAGCAAGTTCATGAAGCATCTAGGTAAGTTAAAGATGCACTTGTTAGGTCCATATCTTGTTAATTCCATTACTTCTAGGGGGAAATTCAACTACATCAATTAGATGGTGCAGCGCTTCCAAAATTGGTGAATGGTAGCCGACTGAATCCCTATAGGACAGGGTCAGAATCGCATAGTGCTTAAGGCATTGGGCAATAAAAAAGGGGGGG
>LPNX010671131.1:117578-144344 GCA_001517045.1 Pseudotsuga menziesii
AACAATAGGGTCGAGACGTAGTTAAATCAACAATAAATGTAGAACAGTTAATTCAGTTAACCAACATCGCTTTTTGAAGTGATGCGTATTGATGGTGGATCTGACCATTGGGATGACAGGATTGATGACGAATTCAAGTAGTTAATGCATGATTTGGTCATGATGGTCGTAGTTGATTTGGTAATGATAAGGGTGGATCGAATGGATGCTATAATAAGGTGTTTGACATGGGTTGAAAGCACCACTATGCTAAGTTGAGTTGTAAGGATTGTTGAAGCAGAATTAAGTTCCATAGCTACTGAGTGAATTGCGAGAGTTGTAGAGTGAAGAAGAGGGTGCATGATGACTAGAACCTTATGGGGCATTGTTGTGGAATGTAGAGCACCCCAGACACAGTAGATATTTTGAGTGAGAGGGACTCACCAGTCAAAGTATTCACCATTGTCGAGGATATTTCTAGTATGTCAGTCGGATCATCATCAGTCCCGAAGAAGAGGCGGTAGGTGCAGGATCCTAGCTCTTCGACACTAGTGAATAGGCAGGCCAAAAAATCAGTAAGGGTGCAAGAAGATGAAACTGCACAAATGGGGCCATCTAGCTCTAGTGCCATAGATTCAGCGATTCGAACCGAGGTCTCCATTTAGGACATCACAGGCTACATTTATCCCACCTGACCTAGTGCGTATCCTCGAAGGCTAAATAAAACTCACAAGTATCATCCCAAGATGCCACCGCTGCCAAAAGGGATGGTATCCAACACATATATTGTACCAGCATTGGTGAAGATGAAGTATGATGACCATGACTTGTTGGCATTACAGGATGTAGAAAATGTGCCTTATAAGTGTTTTCCCTTAGTTAGAGGTGGACCCATAGTGCGTATCCCACAAGAATGGGAGAAGGGGTTGGATAAAGTTGGTTTTCTAGGACTCATCAACATGCCACACTTTGGGAGGCTGAATGAAGAAAACGCTTATGTCAAGCAACTCTTAGCTTGATTTCATGGAGGTACGTTGTGGTTGGACACACCAGTCATAATCACAGTGGATTTGATCTCAAATATCATGGGGTTGCAAAAGGATGGGCCAAACCCATCACAATATTTCAAACAACGAGATAATGATAAGTGGCTTGCTACATGGTTGAAGATGAAGTATGACTTGCAGTGTGATGGCAGGGTGTATCGCATTGATAGCATCAATGTCTGCGCAACACGAATCAACGTCAGGATACTAGCAAGTAATATTTTCCACAAGAATCACCCCATCTAGTGCACTTGAGGGGTGATTGCATGTGTAGAACAATGCACAAAAGGGGTGCAAATGAACTAGGCACTCTTCTTGCTGAACCAATTGACATAGGATGCAGTATCAGTTCAGAGCAGAGAGAAGCCTTTCACATATAGTTGGCTATTGATCCTAATTATATTAGTGGCTTGGATGGAGCCAATGGATTACCAATGGATGGAGGTTGAAGTAGTTAAGGTGTGCAAAGGTGCATGGTATCTAAATCTGTGGTGGGTCAAGGAACCTACTAGGAAACATGATTGAACGATACACTTTTGGGTCTACTAGGAAGCACTACAGGAAGCAGCTATCAAAGTTCTTCGACTTTCCAATGAGGCCACAACCAAATACCAATGGATCATTTGGTTCACCATAGGACCACACACCATCCATGTGAAAGCTCGACACGACCCAGAAAAACAATGGTTACCAATGTCTTATAAGGTGACGGATGAGGAATTGGATGCGACGATTGATGACTGGACTGCAGCATGGCGAGATCCGGTTAGCATCGATGAAGTATCAGTAGGACCACCAGCAGATGGACCTGATGATTCAATACAAAGAGCTGACCAGCAGAGTCATCATGATGCCAATGGAGAATCATCAATAGAGACTCCCATTGAACCATAGGAACAACACATTCATAAGGAGATAAGGACTAAGAGTTGAATGGAGCAGGGTACAAGCATCAACACAATCTCATCAATGGAGGTGCAACTACAACAACTCGTCAAATTTTTCAATGACATAACCAATGTAGCCACCAAGGAAATGAAGAAGTATTTGCAAGAGGGATTCACAAAGGTAACATCTAAGCTGAAATATGTACATAATGTTGCTTTGAAGTGAGCACTGGAGAGTGTAATTGTGCAGGAATGTGCATCAATTAGCACCGAGCCATGGGTCAGGAATTTTAATATTCCCATGACTGTGATTGATGCTGGACAAGAGGATGTGAATTCCTCACTGCAGCAGCTACAAATCATTGAAATGGACATCAACAAGTTGTCTACCCAGATTATAGTACACATGCAGTGGGTTACAAGCCGGGAGTTGGATGATAGACAAAAGGATATTAGTGACCAGTACTTGCGATCACAAGAGGAAGAGGAGGCGCCATAGAAAGAGGTAGAGGAATTGTACCGTGCAAATGAAACATTGATGACAGCCAAAGTGCAGGAAATAGAGGTGTTGAAGAAGGAACAAGAGGAGTTAAAGAAGAATATTGCATAAGAGATCATAGAACTGAAGAAGAAACTGACTACCTTGTTATTGAGAAGGTGCACCTTTCTTCTAGTCGAGGGAAAGTGGAAGAGGCCATTATGGATTCTTCTCAGCGCATCCATGAAAGCACTACAGAGTTGGATGTAGTAGCAAAGGAAAAGCGACTCGGGGAAGTTATCACGCAGTTACAATAGGACAACAATATTTTTAATGCTCTGGTCTACCTAGACACACCACCAGAGAAAATTGTAGAATGGAAGGGTTCCATCAAGGAGATCGTGACACAGTTTGAATAAATGGAGTAGGATTCCAAAAAGATCACTGAAGCGACGACACAATCTTAGGTTAGTGTCATTTAAGATGAACAGTTAGAGAAATTGACAAAGTAGTTGCAGGAAGCCGAGGGCCATTTGGAAACACTGAAGATGACATTGAGGACAATGCCACCAATTGTTCAGATTATGCAATGAGCAGAGTTAAAGGAGTTACAACAATGAGTTGGAAAGGCTCAGGAGAGATAGCGGAAGCACAATGACCAGCTCGATGAGTTCCAAGAAATTGGATTCCAATTGTTGGTGGAAGCATTCAATGTGCTGCAGGCTATGCAGGAGGGTAAGAAGGAAGTGAATGAAAATATGGTGGAGCACCCATTGAAGCAGAATTTCCTCAGAAGTTAGGTACCTTGTTGAAAACATTAAAATGAGGGTAAAAGAGATCACTCAACAGTACGATGACTTCAAGTTGAAAATCAACTAGTACACCTTGTCTAACTGATGTGGCTTCAGGGTGATCCACAAGATTTTGTTTGGGGCATGTTGGCAGTGGTTTTGGATAAGTCAGTTGCACATCATAGTGGATGCTATGTAAGCTCAGAATACACTGCGCAAGTAAAAGATGGTGCACAAGGAGGAAGCTAGATTATTTTGAATATTTTATGTCACTTTTTGTACTTTTGGACCATATTTTGTGGATATTGGTCATTATTTGGTAGAATCAGTTAAGAATTAGTTATAAAATCTTCCAAGTGGACCATGAATGTAAAGGCGCAAGCCTATAAATAGAAGAAGAATTGTAAAAGTGGAAATGATTGTAGAATGAGAATTGAGAGCTTGAGACTCAAGTGAATTGTTGTATGTTTTTGGATCTGTGGTTGACTATGTAGAAGTAATATGATAGTAAATAGCTTCATCTAAACTACTATTATCTTTTTTCCTCTTCATGTCTTTATATTTCTATGAATCAAATGGTGAATGTGTGCAATATGGATCTATGATGCGATGTTTATTAATTATGAATGATGTTATATTTTTAGATATGTTTGTGCAACAATTTTATTATTTCTATTATGAATGAATGATATGATCTTTTAAGAGAAACGATGAATGTCCCTATTGATGATTAAGTAACTAGTCAAATATGGTAGATAAGTTGATGAATTTCCCATGCCCATAGTCCTCTTTTATTTTATGGAAACTTGGTGCCGTCATCTCTCCCTTGAACATTTGGGTGAGAATTCATCCTATTCATGGGTGTTTCTAGATAGGGTAAAACCTATATGGGCCAGTTCTTAGGGAGATCACGGTGAGTTGAGCGTAGACAGAGTGAGAACCCCTTTCGACTAGGTTTTGTTGGTTGGGTTTGCACCAACAATGTTTTTTTGATATATATATGATGAATGGAATTCCATTTATACTATTTTATTCATCTTCAGAAAGTATCAGGTCAAAATACCAAAATATTTGATGTAAAAATGTTAAACAATGAAGAAATAGTGCCATTTCCCCACTACCTTGTTGTGAACCAATGTAATGTTGACGAATTCGAATGGATAAGTAAAATATTGATGGTTTATGGATTAATTGATTTTTATTGATGTATTATATGATTTTAATTTTCATTACATAAGCGTTTGGAGTCATTTTGTTGAATTTCATAGCATTTGGAGAAGATTTCCTATCATTTCCCCCGAGGTTGAAACTAGTCTTTTTCCATTTGATTTAAGGGAGTTATAATAGACAATAAAAGTTGAATGGTGATGCATATGAGTTCATTTTTATGTCCTTTTTATTTAAACTGATTCCATTCATAAATTTGAGTTGGATTGAGTGCATCTGGAAAGTCATTTTCATCATCTACCCATAAGGGATTTGAACCACAAGTTGCTCATAAAACTCCATACATTGACCATATTTCCAAAGTGAGTTGAATAAGTAATTTTATGTTTAAATACATATATAAACACCATTTTTATCTATTAACATCATTCTTACACCTTTTGGTACAATTTGAGAGCATTTGGAGCTATTTGGAGCCATCTACCGTTGGGGATTTGAGCCTCAAAATTACTAGTAAATTCCCCGAGTCTCATGGATACCTAATCGACCCAAAAACCACTAATAAATATGAAAATATAATTTATTTAATTTTTTATAACAGATCCAATTCTCATACCAACCATTAGTGGAGGCTGTATAGTGTTTGGAAGAGATTTGTTCCAAGATTGAGGGGGAATTTCCACCTCCCAAATTGACTAGTCTTGTCCTGAAACTTCTTCCCTTGAAAATTGCATAAAATTGTTTGGTATATCATTTGATTATATTTATGATAGATGTTTTAATGTATCCCATCACCCCTCATGACCTTCCTCACCAAGTTTGAAATTAATTTGAGGATTTTGGAATCATTTGTATCCATATACCTAGAGTTGAAATTTGGTAAATTTGAGCATATTGGGAAAATTATTCACAAGGGACATTACATCCAACAGTAAAAATGACCTTATTCCCTTACAAAATAGCAGGTAATTTTCATGGTTTACTATGAACATTTAGCTTTTTCATGTTAATATTTGTTATAATTCTGAAGTGTAGGTAGGTAGGTAGGTTTTTCTGAAAACCTAGAAAGCATTTTTGAAATAAGTGGTATACAGATACTAGGTGTAGTTATTAAGGTAGTTAGGTAGGTTTTTTGGAAAACATTGAAGTGAAGGTATTGTAATTCCATTCCATCTCGGAACAAGCTAACAAATATGAATGGAAAGTCATCATGAAAGAAAGGTCAAGGTACCACACTAGGAGATGGAGGCGCTAACATAAGGACCAAAAAGGTTCAACACAAGATCAAGGTCAATAAGGGTGGTCATAAAAAAGTGGGAAGATAACCAATTCACCCACAAGACCAAGGTGTACCATCAAGGTACAAAAATAAACATTTTACCTACAAGACCAAGGTGTACAATAGAGGTAGGGAAAAAACCCCTTTTACCCACAAGACCAAGGGTCAAACTTTTATCTTCTCCTTCAAGGTATATAGTCCATAGGTATTATGTAAAAAATATATAACAATTTGGGTGACTGAAATACAACATCTATAACATAATTTTCATTTCTGTCAACTTAACTCTCCCAAGGGTCCCTGTGTTAAAGTTGAAGCATCCAAGGACAATAAAAAACAACATCAGTAACAAATTAATGAACAAGTTAAACTAGAATATGTAAAAGAGAAAACAATGTGGTAACATATATAACATAAATTTCATTTCTTTCAAATTAACAATCCCAAAGGTCCCTGTGTTAAAGTTGAAGCATCCAAGCACAATAAATAACAACAACAATAATAAATTAATGAACAATTTAAACTAGCATACGTAAAGGAGAAAATAATGTTGTAATATATATATTTATTTCATCTTAACACTCCCAAAGGTCCTTGTGTTAAATTTGAAGCTTCCAAGGACAATAAATGACATCAATAGTAATAAATTAACGAAAAAGTTAAAATAGCATATGTAAAGGAGAAAACAATGAGGTAACATATATAACATAATTTTTTGTTTCTTTTAACTTAACACTCCCAAATGTACTTGTGTTAAATTTCATGCATCCAAGGACAGTAAATAACAACATAAGTAATAAATTAATGAACATGTTAAACTAGGATATGTAAAGGAGAAAACAATGCGGTTTAGACCTTTCAATACCTTCACAAACCCAACCAAGACATCATAACCGACATAATGTTTGTATCTTGTTGTATGATACAATCAATGAAAAAATACCTTGGACCTTGTAGTATTTAAAACTTTCATCATCTATAAAATTCTACAACATATTAGTAACAAGTTCAACTATTCTACAAGATTTTCAAAAAGGTGATTTTATGTAATTGATCATGCTATAAATGCATTTAATATAGAAATAATCCTATGTCACGTCCCCACATTTTGGACATCAAAAGTGTTGACCTTGTCCAACACCTAGGGGTCAAAAATATGCATTAATTACCTCAACTAGGGATTTTTTTCCAAATATTATGTATGAGGCTTATACTTAGTTTTATTTCAATAATTAATTAACTAATGTGCAAATAATATGTGGAATTGAGCTTTCCATGTCAGGAGGGTGCAATAGGAAAGCCAACTTGCCAAGGAGGAGAATTAGAAATTTTATGACAAAGCAATCAGATGGAAAAGGGAAAGTGCCAAAAGGCATAGAAAATAAGTCAGATAAAAAAGCAGAAAACATTTGACAAATGAGGGCGCAGTTTCCTTTTGGAGACTCAAAAAACCTGTCATAGGAAAAGAAAGAAACATTGGCCTAAGGAGGGCGCAATTTCTAAGTTATATGTATGACTTGGATAGAGAAACATCTTCACATGACTCTTGCTTTAAAATTACTCAAGGAGGGCACATGACTTGGCCAAGGCTAGGGTTTCAAAGTGGATGACTTGCTCCCACAGGTCACCTATTGCCTATACCTTCAAAACAAGTCACCAATGGTTTTATTTAAATACAATTAGATCTCATTTACTCAATATTTGGTTATTGTATGTTTTGTAATTGAATGAAGATTAAGCTTCATTACTGAGAGGTGAGCCTTGGTCTATTGGGAGTTGTGCCCCAAGTCTTTTCCTTCCTTTACCCATTATTCTTCCTCCCATTCCTTTCTCATTGGAAGTGTGGAGAAGATGATGATCATCCCATGATATAAGATCAGATGTTTTTTGCAGCCATTTTCCTTAGTGAATTTGAGCTCCAGTGAAGCCAAGCTTGACCTACACTCCCACCCATTGTATTGTCATATTTTTTGTTAGATTTTTATCATTAAATCTAGAATTATGATCTTAGGATCTTTAACTAAGACAATAACATGCACAACAATAAAACACAAGAGACAAGAGACACAAAAAAATTTCCTCGAGGAAACCATAAAGGAGAAAACCCCGCAACTTCCTCAGAGATAGAATCAACACCAAAAGTAAAACCCAAAAACATAAAGATGATCTCCTGACAGCAGTAGTCTCTCTATTTGATCCCAACAACTTTTCTCTCACTCATGCACCCCAATGAGTGAGTGTGTGTGTGATAAATAGAGATGCTCACTCTCTATTTATATTATTTCATTCACTTGAATCCCACTCCAACATGTCGGCCTCACTTAACAATTACTTACTAGAGTCGGCATCTCTAGGAGTGTCTAATAACCCAAGTGCCCCACAACTTGTGGCGACTTTGCCCTCTGATCAACAAGGAGGGTTAAACTTGACTTAGATGGTGGGGACTATTTCCCCAACTTACAATAAATCACCTAGGGTCAACTTCTGTACGATATTATAATAACCCTAGGGCCCCAAAACTATGGCGACATTAACCCTTGAACAATAGGAGGGTTACCCACAATGACTTGACATGACTTGTTTACATTATAGAAACTCTCAATCGGAACATCGGGGCATGACATGACTCAAAGAAATTACAGACACATCCTGGAATAAAAATTAGGGTACAATACATAAGATATATAGATGAATACATTCCAAATTTACAAATACATCAACACTCCCTCTTAACTAGGAAGTTATTCTCTCGACATAATTTATCGGCACAAGTCTTCTTCTCTATATCATCTGGATCATCAGTAGAACATCATCACTGGATATGGATCATCAGTCGATTTGGATCATCTTCACTAGATCTAGATCATCACTGCTAGATCATCATCATTGGATCTGGATCATCACTGCTGGATCATCGTCACTGGATCGTCATCATGGGTGCTATCTCATGATTCTTCTCGTCACAGGAATTTCTATAGAGCCAGCCATTTTTCATGTTGGTTGTAGGCCTTGCCTCCATGTAGGTGTTATTTGGTGCTTATATCTAACCCTAAGTCAGAATGGCCCACCCAACACTTACATCTAACCATGAGAGGAACACATCCAACACCATGTCAGAAAGGCATGCCCAGCACTCACATCTGGCCATGCAGGAACACATCCCACAACCCTATAAGAAAGGACCATCACTTAAATTCACCAGCATGATAAGACACACCTACTATCATCTGTGAAAAGGAATAGCGCTCACATCCACCAGCATGATAGGACACACCTACTATCATCTGTGGAAAGGATCAGCACTTACATCCACCAGCATGGTAGGACACACCTACTACCATCTGTGGAAAGGCATAGCACTTACAATCACCAGCATGGTAGGACACACCTACTACCATTTGTGAGAAGGATCTGCACTTACATCTCACCATGGAAGGAACTTAATCTTCTCACCATGTCAAAATGGCTCTCAGTCCCAGACTGAGGGTTCCTAGTAACTGACCAGGTGCCTCCATTCTTTCAGAGAATGGAAACAACCCTTATATCTGATCGAGTGGGAACACATATATCAATCACATCATACTAGACATGTACTCATATCTGATCATGTGAGAACACATCCCATAGTCATATCAGAATGGCCCTTAGTCCCATACTAAGCTTTCTTGGTAATTGATCAGGTGTCTCCATTCAAAGAATGGCAATAGCCCTTATATCTGATCAAGTGGGAACACATCACTCAATCACATTAGAATGTCCATGAACACATCCCATAGTCATATCAGAATGGCCATCAGTACCAAACTGAGCTCTCTTGGTAAACGACCAGGAACCTCCATTCAGAGAATGGAAATAGCCCTTATATCTGATCATGTAGGAACCAATCCTATAGTCATATCAAAATGGATCAACACTCATATCTGACATGGAAGGAACCAATCCTCTCACCATGACAGAATGGATTTACCCTTACATCTGGCCATGGAAGGAACCAATCCTCTCACCATGTCAGAATGGCTCACAGACTCATCACTTCCTTTTGGAGGCAACCTCCATCTGGAGAACACCAAGCTTCTCCCTAAAGTACTCAAACTTCACTCTGTCCAATGGCTTTGTCATACCATTAGCTATATGTTCGTCTGTCACAATGTACTGGACCTTCACTGCTCCTCATTGCACCATATCCCTGATGTAGTGATACTTGATCTCAATATGCTTTGGCTTGTCATGGAACACCGGGTTCTCCAACAAGTTCACACAACTCTGGTTTTCGTAATATATACAAGTAGCATCCAACTGGAGATCAAATAAATCAGATAGTATATTCCTCAGCCATACTGCCTCACAAATAGCTGAAGAAGCTGTGACATACTCTGCTTCAGTTGTACTCAGTGCCACACAGGATTTCCTCCTGCTAAACCAAGAGATCACACCTGATCCCATACTGAAGCAACACCCTGAAGTGCTCTTCCTATTGATGGAACTTTCTACCCAATGTAAATCAACATAACCCTCCAGGTTAATCTTCTGACTCACCTCATACTTGAGCCCATAATCAATTGTACCCCTCAAATACCTCAGAATATGCTTTGCAGCAATCAAGTGAACATGTCTCGGATCTGTCAGGAACTGGCTCAAGGTGTTCATAGCAAAGCAAATATCTGGTCTTGTGTTCGTCATGTACATCAAGGACCCAATAATTTGATGATACATCATAGCATCAACCGACTCTGATGAATAAACACTCAATAGATTCATGTTTGATGTCATAGGTTTGGTCATGTAGTCCATCATCCTGAACCTATTCAGGATCTCTATTGCATACTTCCCTTGTCCAAGGAATATTCCATCTGCATTCTGCCACACCTCCATGCCTAGAGAAATAGTGCATCGACACATAACAAGAGCATCACTGGTCTTCTTCCTTCAACCTTGAAGCAAAGGTTGGAATCCACTTTACTCTCAGTAAAGCCTAGAGTCATCAGTAATCTATCCATCCTGTTGTACCATGTTGCACCTCATGATCTTCTACAGTCACTCCCTCTAAAGTGAAGCATCATTCTCCCTTTGTCTTTCGTACTCTATGTACTGAAACATTCTGTACCGTAGTGACAAGTATCTTCCTCTGCTACTAATATTCTATGTATCCATCTAGGATCACATGATACCAAGATCCTCTATCTTGAACTTTTTCAAAATTTCTTCTCACACCCATCTGTGAGCTTGTCATCCTTTATCAAACTTGTAGCAAGGCTTCAGATCTTCATCAAGCTCCTCATGTTTGTGTTATCCCATGGGTGTCTTCTGAGCTCATACAAGGCCTTCTTTCATTTGCACACATGATTCTTCATGTCATGTGTCTCAACTCCCACTGGCTGCAAATGTCTATTTGTAGTCTATGCCTTCTTTTTGTGATAAGCCTCGTGCTACAAATCTTACCTTGTATCACACGATGTTTCCATTTACTACATGATGGAACTAGGAACTTCCCTTCATGTATCAATACTGCATCCTAGACATCATTCTTATTGATTTGGTATTCCCTTTCTTCTTAGTTACTTCTTCATAGCTGGAAGGTTCTGCATCAATGATGTCGCTGCATTCGTCATATTATTCTTCATCTTGAACTGTCTTCACTTGTTCTTCGAAACAAGTCTCATCCTTATTTGCTTGTAGGTGATTTTACACGATCTTTCCTACAAGTCAAATTCATTAGTTGTATGGTTAGAAACATTTCATAAGGCATATTCATAATTGTTGGACATAGTTGGGTAGACCCGGGTTTACTGTAATGTACCAACAAAACCCCTAGCTCACTGGCCCTTTCGATGACAGATCGCAGAATGGACTGAAGTCTCACCCAAAGTGATCTTGGATGGGTTGGCTGAAGAATCAGGTTTCCTCAACCAAGTTCTATAGCATCCTAGTGTCGTTTGTCTCTTCTTAGCCAGCGGGATCTCTCCATGATGCGCTGTTTCTCTGTTCTAAGCTGACTCTGCTAGATTACTGGTTCTTATCGCATTGCAGCTTCTAAAATGATGTGCATATGTTCTCCTCTGCTCACCTCTTTACCTGTGATATCTCACACCACAGCTCCTTTGACAGTGCGATATCACATTTCTATGCTGCGATAATTCCTACAGTAAGGCTTAATATGCTCATCAACTCTTAAAGTCCAACTACTTTCCCGCGGGGTATAACAGCTTGGTTAACCTTCATAAGGGTGTTACACAATCTTCACCTAAGCTTCTACAGTAACACACTGAACATTACTTATGCTCAACTTGCTGAACTAAATATACGGAGGTCATTTAACACTGTAACTATTAACTATCATGAATCAAGCACTGGTAAACTCATACACAGAATACTTAACAGATTCAACTCGCAGGTAACCTTCTAAGCTACCGTAAACTGATGGATAGCATGCATACATTCATTAACTATTAAGCAAAGTTAATGTCTTGAATAACATATAGCAAATAAGTAAACAAAATCACATGAACAGTCACACAAGACACATATTTTACGTGGTTCACTTCCAGGGGGGGAAGCTACATCCACGGGAACTGGTTTTTATATTATATCTTGAGAGAGTAAACACAGTTCCGCTGCAACCTATTATGCAGCTTGAGATCTTCTGGGAAACTCCACACACACAACCAGGAGCCCTTCTCTCCTAGATCTCTTCTCCTTCTATATTGCCTCCTCTTGCAATATACTCTTCCTCTATCTCTCTCTCAATCCCTGCGGATTGTTACATTCATGCTCAAGGAGTCAGTTGCTGGTTACAGTAAGATAACTACAGGATTAATACAGAACCAGAGCTCGACTCTTACAATACTAAGACACTAGAGACTCTTAGCTAGCTCATTGTCTAACTATTTGAATGTCTAGATGTCTAACCTTACATAATACAAAATACATGCTTATATAACTGGCCCGAAGGTCTCACCATGTTACAACACTGTGGGCCTTTCCCAACAGTAACCCAAAAAACCCTAACTATGACAGTTGGCATATCTGTACTTTGAACTGCCACTTTCCATCACACCACAGCTTTCTACAGTCTTCCATGCTTCCCGACGCTGATCATGGGTATGGGCGCCACTTCCTCGGTCTCTCCCCTTCTATCCTTTGTCTTCAATACCTCTGCCTATTGCTCCTTTTCCATTTATGAGGGTAGCTAAGCCCTCCTGTCTTCACTGCTGCCTTAAGTGTAGTGGTTGAGCTCTCCCTTCTCGGCCGATGCCTTAAGTGCAGTGGTTGAGCTCTCTCTTCTCAGCTGCTTAAGGTACTGTTTCCTTTGAATTTCTTTTCTTGATATAGCAGCTTTTCCTGTAGCTGTGGGGCCCTGCTCCAACAGTCCCCTAACACTTACTTGTGGCTCGTCCTCGAGCCACTAATAGCTAGCTTCTCCTACTGTATTTTCTCTTTGGCTTCCTGTGAAGTCCTTGCGAATCTCTCCCTGATTCCTGCGAATCCTTTGTCCATAGCTTCGACATAGTCTTGTGCCTCTTCGAGCATAACCTACGTAATGATGGGGTCCTTTGTGCTATCAAGTTCACTTTTGCTTGTAGTGAACTCCTTGACCTTCTGCTCAACCGCATCGATCAGCTCTGCGATTTGTTCCTGATATGGTTGAAGCAGGTTATTGAATTGGATCTCTTTTCTTCTCAACCGCTATGCTTCCTATTGCAAATGGTTCATCTCTGTCATCTTCTTCATATTTGCAAGAGCTCCTAAGCTCTTGACTTCTTCCCTCATTACTGCTGTTGCATGCTCTATGTTCTCGATGCTCTGCTGCAACTCCATTCTATCTGGGAGCTCATCTAGCTCCAACCATGTCTTCGTCGCATCAGCTAATAATGACTCTGCATCATCTATGCGACACTCCATCTATGTTAAAGTGAGTCTAAAGGCCCATGCCCTTGCTTCCTTGTTTTCCTCAGGTGTTCCTGGTGCTCGAGCCTCAAGCTCAACAATCTGCGCCTTGTGGTATTCCTCCATATTGGCCATTGTCTCTTCCAGAGCATTTGCTCTGTCTGCAATTCTTCTTACCTTCTACGTGAGAGGCAAGGAAAAATCTATGTTACACTGGGGTAACTCCATTGCGATGTTCTGCAGGACCTGGCTTAGATCCTGTTCTCTGTCTTCATATACTCTTAACTCCTTCACCTTTTTCTGAAAGCGTGCAGTGAGCTCTACATTCTATTGTCTCAGCTGAGTGTTCTATTTATAAATCGCAAGCTCTCTATCCCTGAGCTCTACGGCTATCTACTGCTGGATCATCTGTAATTGATCAACAGGGAACTATGCCAGATTAACCTCGGTAGGGTGTCTAACCTATATCTGCACATCAATCATCGAATCAAGGAGTCGGATGCTCCCCGGTGGTATCAACACTGTATTGATGCGATCCTTTGCAAAGAATTCCTCGTGGGAAATCGATTGTCTTGAGTTTTCTCCTACTATCGCCTTGACTGGCCAAATATGCATCGCGGAAGTCTTCTTAATTAGTGCCTTCAACTCCAGAAGCTGGTTATCAATCATGCTCTACAGCTTGTCCTACGATGTCTACATCGCCTAAAACTCTTTCTTTGATCAACTGCAAACTCTGTGATGAAGCCTTCCAGCAAACTCGCAAGCCAAAAGTCTACTTCCCGTGAGATGGGATTATCTATGCTCTTCATGGTGTGAATCAGCTCCGGTGTCCACACAATGTTCCTTTTATTCTTGAATATATGCTTGTCAATCAACTTTGACAACCAGTCGTACAACTCATTTGCATAGGTTGCAAAAAATATCTCATGCAGGTCTATGAAGATATGTTTTTGTAACCAGTCCTCTGTACTCAGCCTAGGACTCTTGTTTTTTTTTCCAGCAAATTATCTTTCCTTAGACCCAACCCAGTGGTTAAGTTCTTCTTTAGTAGGATGCCAATAGAACATTAGCTCTTCAATTTGTTCAAAACCAGCAACGGAACCATTTTTTGGACATGGTTGGGCAGACCTGGGTTTACTGTAATGTACCAACAAAACCCCTAGCTCACTGGCCCTTTCAGTGATAGACCATATAACGGCCTGAAGTCTCACCCGAAGTGATCTTGGATGGGTTGGCTGAAGAATCAGGTTTCCTCAACCAGGTTCTGTAGCATCCTAGTGCTTCTTGTCTCTTCTTAGCCAGCGGGATCTCTCAGCAATGCGTTATTTCTCTCTTCCAAGCTGACTCTACTATATTACTGGTTCTTATCACATCGCGGCTTCTAAACCGATGCTCATACGTTCTCCTCTACTTTCCTCTTTACCTGTGATATCTCACACTGCGGCTCCTCCGACAGTGCGATATCACCTTTCTATGCTGCGATATTTCCTATAGTAAGGATTAATATGCTCATCAACTCTTAAAGTCCAACTGCTTTCCCTCAGGGTATAACAGCTTGGTTAACCTTCATAAGGGTGTTACACAATCTTCACCTAAGATTCTACAGTAACACACTGAACATTACTTATGCTCAACTTGCTGAACTAAATATATGGAGGTCATTTAACACTGTAACTGTTAACTTTCATGAATCAAGCACTGGTAAACTCATACACAGAATACTTAACAGATTCAACTCACAGGTAAACTTCTAAGCTACTATAAACTGACGGATAGCATGTATACATTCATTAACTGTTAAGAAAAGTTCATGTACTGAATAACAGATAGAAAATAAGTAAACACAATCACATGAACAGTCACACAACACACGTATTTTACGTGGTTCACTTCCAGGGGGGGAAGCTACATCCACGGGAACTGGTTTTTATATTATATCTTGAGAGAGTAAACATAGTTCCGCTGCAACCTATTATGCAGCTTGAGATCTTCTGGGAAACTCCACACACACAACTGGGAGCCCTTCTCTCCTAGATCTCTTCTCCTTCTATATTGCCTCCTCTTGCAATATACTCTTTCTCTCTCTCTCCCTCAATCCCTGTAGATTGTTACATTCATGCTCAAGGATCCGGCTGCTATTTACAGTAATATAACTACAGGCTTAATACATAACCAGAGCTCGACTCTTACAATACTGAGACACTAGAGACTCTTAGCTAGCTCGTTGTCTAACTATCTGAATGTCTAGATGTCTAACCTTACATAATACAAAATACATGCTTATATAGGTGGCCCGAAGGTCTCACCATGTTAGAACACTGTGGGCCTTTCCCAACAGTAACCCAAAAACCCTAATTGTGACAGTCGGGCTATCTGTACTTTTAACTGCCGCTTTCCATCACACCACAGCTTTCTGTAGTCTTCCACGCTTCCCGGCGCTGATTGTGGGTATGGGCACCGCTTCCTCGGTCGCTCCCCTTCTGTCCTTTATCTTCAATACCTTGTCCCATTGCTCCTTTTCCATTTATGAAGGTAGCTGAGCCCTCTTGTCTTTGCCGCTACCTTAAGTGTAGTGGTTGAGCTCTCCCTTCTCGGTCGCTACCTTAAGCGTAGTGGTTGAGCTCTCTCTTCTCGACCGCTTAAGGTACTATTTCCTTTGACTTTCTTCTCCTGATATAGAAACTTTTCTTGTAGCTGTGGGGACATGCTCCAACAATAATGGCAAATTATTATGCATAAATATATGATCATGCAACTATTTTAGCCAATACAACATTCATCCATATCTCATGGAAACCTTCTAGATGCCTTCCATATCTACCAGGACAACATTGAGATTGTGCACTAATACAATATGTCAGCAAAGAGGTTTCATTGTAGATAAACCGTAATGGAGAGTTGTATAGCACCATGAGCTACTTACCCATCACATGCATATTATTAGTATACTGTCATTAATGGAAACAATCTATCATGCATAATACATTAACTGAATATAAACAAATGTATAACAAAACAATATCATGAAATGACAATTGAATACTTATCTTTATTTGTTTCATGGGTAGACTCCTTCTTGAGCCTTCAACTTCATCATCTTCTTCATTCATAATAGCATCATTTCCTATCCAAATGCTCAGATGGATAAGAGGTTCTTCAAGAGTTGGGTTCCTTATATTCCTCATCACTTGAGGTATCTTTAGTTTCTCTCATCTTCTCTTATCTTATTATGAGTTGAGCTTCTTCTTCTTCTCAGAGTTTGCTGAAATTAATCACTTCCTTATGGCACACATTCGTCGCATGAATGAATCCCATGATCCTGGGATACCATTCAACGTGTCTATCACCACTTCTACCTTCTCCACTTTTTCTTCTACTGCTTCAAGTTGTTCTTTGACTTGAGAGACCCTTGTAAAGTATGACTGTATGGCCTCTGCATTCTGGATCTTCACATTCTTTAATTGGTTTCTTAAGGTCATATTCTGATATATGTTCTTCCCTTCAAATAGCTTGGTCAAGGAATCAAACATCTTCGATGTATTTAGGGAAGACACTTCTGGTACAAGGTGATCCGTGATTGAATCAACAATGATCTTTTTGGCCTTAACCAAGTTCTTCTAGTGTAAGGATTTTAGCCTCATCTCCCTCTAGAACTGGAACCTCTCCACTCATGTGGGTGTCCAATTCATTTTCTTCAGAGATATCATATACTTCCATGCTTGGAATTTGTCAACTTCACCAAGCTTATCATCAAGATAATGTGATAGATCAATTTGAAATGAGAACCTCAAATGAAAATAGCAAAATATTATATCTTACCAATTTGAGGTGTCCATCCTGGCTCCGGAGCTGGCTGATCTAGGGTTTGTCAGAGAAACCCTAATTTTCAAAACTTGGAATCTTTCAAATCGGATTGGATAGAAAGATATATCTCTTCAATTTGAGTTGTCCAATGTACTCCTTTTCTTAAAACAGTGGAGGGAAGCTCCCAGAATAGGAAGCCCTAGTTTACCAATTTCTTCTACAAAAATGGGTAGACCTGGGTTTACTATAATGAACCAAAAACACCCCTAGCTCAGTGGCCCTTTCGTTGATAGACAAAAAGCATCCTGAAGTCTCACCCGAAGTGACTCTAATGGGTTGGCCAAGGACTCAAGCGTCTTGGACCAGGTTCTGCGGCAGTCCTACTTGCGACTTGCAGCTCATCTAGCTGCGAGGTCTCTTCCTCTGCGCGTCGCGCGACCTTCTGCTCGCGTTGCGCGATCTCCTTGTCTCGCAGCT
Organism: Pseudotsuga menziesii; assembly: GCA_001517045.1. Lineage (NCBI taxonomy): Eukaryota > Viridiplantae > Streptophyta > Pinopsida > Pinales > Pinaceae > Pseudotsuga > Pseudotsuga menziesii. The sequence continues at coordinate 135,371 of LPNX010671131.1, forward strand.
CTTCTAGCCGCGAGGTATACCTTTATACCACCATGTGGTCCTTCTCTATGTCGCGCACTTTCTCTGAGTCGCGATATCTCCAACCTTACTGCATCGCCGCGCACCATGCGACACGCATCTCCTGCCCAACTCTAAGTCCTCAACCTGCGGTATCGTGCATCCCAGCTCCTCTGTCGGTGCGGTATCACCTCTCTGTGATATCCTACCTCTGTGGTTTAGCACACTTAGAGTTGCTCATGTCGACGTGCAAGACTTAACATACAAGGCTATTCAATACTGCAACTAGTGACTGTTTCACACAAAGCATAAATGAACCACATACAACACGCCAAAGACTTTGATTTATACTTTTCCTTCTATATTACTGTGAGCTGATTAACACACTCATTCATTAAACTGTAACCAAAATCCATGAAATGACTGTGAAATGCATAAGTAAACATAGCAAATAATCCAATCACATAACACATGATTTTAACGTGGTTCACCTCCAGGATGGAAGTTACATCCACAGAACTGTGTTTTCTTATAGCTCAGGGGAAGGTAAAACACAGTTCTGCTGCACCAAATATGCTGCTCAAGATCTTCTCTCTTAGATATTCTTTCTATATATATTGCTCTCCTACAATATACTCTTCCCTCTCTGTCGATCCCTGCGGATCATTACATGCATACTCTATAAGCCAGCTACTGGTTACAGCAAGATTGCTACCGCTAATAATAGAACTAGAGCTCAGCTTTTACAATAGTCTAATGGTCTGCAAAACACTACTACGACTGAATGACTCAACTAACTGACCAACCCTTTTACAATACAAAATATATCCCTTTATAGGCAGCCCAAAGGTCTTGCCATTACAACACTATGGGCCTATCCCAACAGTAACCCAAAACCCTAACTAGTGATAGTCGGCCATATCTGTACTTGAGGTAGCCTCTTTCCATCACACCACAGCTCTCTGCAGTCTTCCATGCTTCTCGGCACTGATCATGGGTACTATGCACCGCTTCTCTTTTCTGTCCTTCTTCTTCAATGCTTCAGCCTCGTTGCTCCTTCTCCTTTATGAGGGTCACTGAGCCCTCCTGTCTTCCGCCCCTGCCTTCAATGCAATGGGTGAGCTCTCTCTTCTCAGACACTCAGGTACCGTTTCCTTTATTGACTTATCTATCTAAAAAGTCATGGTTTCCGGCTCTTCTCTACAGCTGGAAACATGCTACGGCGTCGTAGCTCTGTCTTATCTTCTTTTCGCCAAAAATTATCTCTCCACTAAACTAGCAGCTTCTTCTGTAGCTGCAGGACCCTGCTCCAACAGTTTCACCAATTGGGACTTATGATCATTTTCCCAAGGTGACCTATTACAGTACTGTTCAGAATAACAAAGTTGTATGGACTACCCCATGTCACTGTTTCATCTTCTGGATCTAAAACATAGACCACAGTAAGTACAGTACGTTCCCTTTCTGTAACGTCTTCATAAATTTCATTTGCACCTTTTTAGCTCAAGATATAACAATTCTTCCCAGGTGTCCTGTCTAGGGATGAATCCTGGAAGAGGTTGGAACCCTAAATACGAGGGATCATATGCATCCAAGGCTGAATTTTGGATAAATTGTAAATAAGGATTTTATATTCGGCCTGTGAAAGTTTAATCTCTTGATCCTTCTTCAATCTCGAGATATAGCGAATCTACCAAAACTTATCAGTTTTAGTATTTTAGGGTTTTTCCAGCTTGGGGTCAAACTAGGATTTGAATTTCCCAGAGTTATACCCAACCAAAAATCTCAACCCAGGTCTCTAAACTTTGATTTTGATGAGGAGATAAATCCCATGCTGGGATCACTCAAAAACTCCTCTTCTCTAAGAGACCCTAATTTCACGCACCAAAAAATGAAAATGCTCGAAATCGAATTATGCTTCGATAGAAAGATGTGCCCTTCAATGGAGAGTTATCCTAGCATGCTTTTTCTGATAGATTATGGAGAGACACCCATAAATTAAGAATCCCTAGCTTCTGCAGCTGCACAATGTCTTCTTCTCAGGTTAGCTCTGATACCATGTTAGATTTTTATCATTAAAGCTAGCATTATGATCTTAGGATATTTAACTAAGAGAATAACATGCACAACAATAAAACACAAGAGGCAAGAGACACAAAGAGTTTTGCTTGGGGAAACCATAAAGGAGAAAACCCCGCAACTTCCTTAGAGATAGAATCAGCACCAAAAGTAAAACCCAAAAACATAAAGATGATCTCCCGGCAGCAGTAGTCTCTCTCTTTGATCCCAACAACTTCTCTCTCACTCATGCACCCCAATGAGTGAGTGTGTGTGTGTGATAAATAGAGAGGCTCACTCTATATTTATATTCTTTTGTTCACTTGAAGCCCACTCCAACATGTCCTCCTCACTTAACAATTACTTACTAGAGTCGACATCTCTAGGAGTGTCTAATACCCCTAGTGCCCCACAATTTGTGGGGACTTTTCCCTCTGATCAACAAGGAGGGTTAACCTTGAATTAGATGTTGGGGAATATTTCCCTGAATTACAATAACTCACCTAGGTTCGACTTCTCTAGGATAGTATAATAACCCTAGGGCCCCACAATTGTGGGGAATTTAAGCCTTGAACAATATGAGGGTTACCCACAATGACTTGACCTGACTTGTTTATATTATAGAAACTCCTGATTGCAACATCGAAGCATGATATGACTCAAATATGATACAGACTCATCACAGAATAAACATCGGGGTACAATACATAAGATATACGGATGAATACATTCCGAAGTTACAAATACATCAACATTTTTGGGCCTCCTTCCCACTATTTTGAGTCATATTCTGGAGTGTTCAGTCATTATACTTCCTTTTTATGTGTATCATCCTATAAAAACTATTTAATATCTCTTTCATACTGTAAGAATTCTTCCAAATAAGCTCATATATTAATTTTTCCTTGTATGAGCTTAATTTGCCATTAAAAATGAGGGATTTGATCAGTTTACTGAAATAATAATTGAGTAATGGACATGAACATGAATTGAAGGATGAAATGTGTTTATTAAATATATATTAGGATCTATTAAAATCCATTCTCTGGTCTGATATATTTCTAATAATAATTTCATGTTTTTTGTACACCCTAGCTAGATGACTAGTTAAATTTTACTAGTCTCGCCATTTTTGTAATTTTGATATTTTTGTTAATACAAAATAAATTATGTAAGATGATGTATGTTTTTAAAATACCCCTATGTCCATACAAACCCAAAAATGTATATTTATTTGAATATATACCTGATTTGAGCATCCTCCACTGCACAGGGCCTCACTAAGCCAAGATTGCCCAATTTTCCCAATTCACTCCTAAACTTCCCAAAAAATTACAAAACTGTTATAAACTTAGTGAAACCTTATTTTATTCTTTCCAAGTGTCTTATAATACATATTTTCACTTTCCCAAGTTTCTAGTTGAAAGGCAATGAAGGAATCTTCCTAGTTTCACGGTTGGGTGACTGAGAAGCGTGGAAGTAAGTTTCGGAATAGATGAATCCGAAACCTAAATGGTACCCAATATAAATGTGTTAAATAATATTATATCTATGTCATGAAATATTATTTGGTTGCTTCCCTCTTCCCATTTCCGTGCCTATGAATTTCTTCGTAAAATACCCTTGTTTTCCTAGCCAAAGATTTACTGAATGTGTGCAAGTTATATATCAGAATTTAAATTTAAATTTAAATTGCAGCAATAGTTAGTGTTCTGATTTTTACATAAGATATTGGAACATTATAGCCTACAAATGGAAAACCCATTTATCCACTTGTAACTCTTTTGCGCTTTTCAAAACTAACTACACCAACATTAAAAAGATTTGTTTTTGACAATCTATCAACAACTACAAATGTAATAGACACGTGTAAATGAATCAACTACAACTTTAGATAACTTACAACAACATATAAAAAGAATCAAGTACCCTACCTAGTCCACTAGAAGACAAAATATAGACATGTCACTCACTAGAGCAGGAAATGTATCAATTTCTTGAATAAATGTCTGCATGAACAAAAAAGGAAGTGGTGTCTATTAAGCCTACTCCAATAGAAAATAGTTGGAAGAATTTTATTCCTACACATGCAATACAATTATAAATGGAAAAAAATAAAAAAACAATTGGATATAATGGTGATTCATGTATAAATGTATGGGTTAGGGATACCATATTCAGTTGGTCCTTTGGTGAACACGACCCTTTTTCTTAAAGCATGTAGAACATGCATCTATATTGTATTAATAAGAAAACAAATTTGGGTTTGGAGCAGAAAAATTAAAAATTGTGTACTTCAATGCATAAATTTCTAAAAGAATACCAGAAACAAAAATAGTATAGCTATGATGATACAAGATAAAGTAAAAACATAATTTTCACTTCTTTTAACTTAACACTCCCAAACATCCCTGTGTTAAAGTTGAAGCATCCAAGGACAATAAATAACAGCAGTAGTAATAAATTAATAAACAAGTTAAACTAACATATGTAAAGGAGAAAAAAATGTGGTTTAGACCTTCCTTTATATACTTAGCTATATATTATGATCAGAATTTATCTCTTAGGAGAAAAGTCACTAACTAAATAATGGACATACTTGAGAGAGATATATATAAGTAGTTGTAGGGAAGAGTGAGGAAAATACATACCTCAAGGTATTAATCACAACAATCTATAAATGGGGATGAACTTTCAATCCCATTGTTGTAATAAATGATGGTCTTTTAGGATAGTCATACATCAAGCAAATAGAATCTCCTTTCAAATGTGCATAGGCAGCCTTAACCCACACTCTAGCATGTCCATTAGAGTGCGACACACTTACATACATAGTAGCATACTCAAGGATGCTGAAAAGGAGCACAAAACAATAAATTTAATTCATCGTGATAGAATGGTTAAGGTACCACACTAGGAAAGGGAGACTCGCATAAGGACCAACAAGGTTCAAAACAAGGTCAAAGGTTAACAAGAGTGGTCATAACAAAGTAGGAAGACAACCCTTTCACCCACAACACCAAGGTGTAAAATCAAGGTGGGGAATAAACCCTTTTACCCACAAGACCAAGGGTCAAACTTTTATCTTCTCTCTCAAGGTATATAGTCCATAGGTTTTCTGTGTTAACTTTTCATATGCTTAGCTAATACATCAGTATTTCATTTCATATTCATAAAAAAAGCATATAAGCAGGATCACTGAAAGAAACAGTATCACAAGAACAACACAGATTTATCCTAGGAAAACCTAGCAAAATCTTCCTCAATATAGATGCCCAAAAAGATAAAAGATAAAACCAACAATGAGATCAAAGCCTGATCCTCCTCCTTCTCCATCTGCTTCTCTCTGTCCACTAATGCACTACATAAGTGAGAGTGTGTGTTATAAATGAGGAGCGCCACACCTATATTTGTATTCATCCTTTCACTTCAATTAACTCATCCGACATGTAGGATCTAGTTAATCATGTAGGCTCGAGTTACACATGTAGGCTCGAGCTACACATGTAGGCTCAAGTAACCACACTGTGGTGCTAATGGCCCACCTTTACAATTACAGGGAACAACCTCATGAATCTTATTAGTTCTTCCAATTAGAAGCATTGGGATACAAGATAATACAAGTGGTTCTCCTTGTAGGACCATCAGGGACCACAAAAGATACATATAGAATATTCTTCAAAGTTACAATATTTCAACACTCCCCCTTAACGAGAAGGGTATTCTACAACAACATAAACAACAACAATAGTAGGAGAGAGATAGAGGACATCATCAACATCATCAGGGTAACACATATATAAATCATTGGAATCTTTTCAACATCATATAGACTTCATCTTCAATATTCAACGACTGTAACTCTTTGATCACCATCAACATCTTTTGACCTTTTGATCAGCAACATATTCAGCAACATCTTCAACACTTTGACCTTTCGATCGGCAACATCTTCAGCACATTGGCCTTTCGATCAGTAACATCTTCAACAACATTTTCAGCACTTAGACCTTTCAATCAGTAGCAACATCTTCAACACTTTGACCTTTCGATCAGCAACATCTTCAGCATTTTGATCAGCAACATCTGCAGTACTTTGATCTTTCGATCAGAAACAACTTCTTCAGCATTTTGACCTTTCGATCAGCAACAACATCTTCAACACTTTGATCTTTTGATCAGCATCATTATCATTGCACTCTAATCTTTTGATCTAAAACATCATCATCAAAATATCATCATACTCTGATCTTTCGATCAAAACCATCATCATCAAAACATCATCATACTCTGATCTTTCGATCAGAAGCATCATCGTCAAAGCATCATCATACTCTAATATTTTGATCAGTATGTCATCATCAGAGTCATCATATTTTTGATTTTTCGATCAGTACGTCATCATCATCATGAAAACATCATCATCATGAAAACATAATTATCATCAAAACATCAACATCATCAAAACACCAACATGATCCTTCCTTTTGGAATTACGGGATCAACATATTTGTGGTACTCATACAATCCTTCCTTTCAGAATTACAGGATTTTGGTCTTTATGGAGTTACCAATGATCCTTCCTTTCAGAATTATGGGATTTAGGTCTTTACGGAGTTACTAATGATCCTTCCTTTCGGAATTACGGGATCAACACATTTGTGGAACTTAGACAATCCTTACTATTGGAATTACGGGATCAACAAATATATGGAACTCAGACAATCCTTTCTGTTGGAATTACGGGATCAAGTCAATGATCCTTCCTTTCAGAAATATGGGATTTAGGTATTTACGGAGTTACTAGCGATCCTTCCTTTTGGAATTATGGGATCAAGTCAATTATCCTTCCTTTCGGAATTATGGGATTTAGGTATTTATGGAGTTACTAATGATCCTTCCTTTTGGAATTACGGGATCAACACATATGTGGAACTCAGACAATCCTTCCTATTGGAATTACAGGATCAAGCCTTTATGGAGCTACCAACGATCCTTCCTTTCAGAATTACCAGATTTAGGTCTTTACGGAGTTACTAATGATCCTTCCTTTTGGAATTACGAGATCAACACATATGTGGAACTCAGACAATGCTTCATGTTGGAATTACGGGATCAAGTCAATGATCCTTCCTTTCGAAATTACAGGATTTAGGTCTTTACAAAGTTACTAACAATCCTTTTTTTTGGAATTATGGGATCAACACATATGTGGAACTCAGACAATCCTTCCTCTAGGAATTATAGGATCAACACACGTTCTTGAGTATCGAAGTCACCAGATCCATTCTGAACCGAAGTTCAAGGATGATACAATCCTACCACCTTCTTGATGACCGAAGTCACCGGATCCATTCTAAACAGAGGTTCATGGATGATACAATCCTACCACATTCTCAGGGACCAAATCCTCCAGATACCATTCTGAACCAAAGTTCAAGGATGATGCAACCCTGACACATTCTTGAGGACCGAAGCCTCTAGATACCATTATGAACCGAAGTTTAAGGATGATGCAATCCTACCACATTCTCGGGGACCAAAGCCTTCGGATACCATTATGAACTAAAGTTCAAGGATGATGCAATCCCACTACATTCTTGAGGACCGAATTCACTGGATATATTCTAGGTAGATGTCCCAGGATGATACAATCCCTCTTCATTCTCGAGAATCGAAGTCACTGGATCACTTTAGGGAAAGTGCCCAGGGATGATACAATACCACTGCAACATCACTACTCCCGCTTTCTAGGAAGGTCTTTTCGAACAACACCAAGATTGTCTCGAAAGTGTTCGATATTTACTTGAGACAGAAGCTTCATCAGTACATCATCATCTACATCTTCAGTATGTGAATACTAAACTATCACCATCTGTATCTCTAGTATGTGAATACTGAAAGCATCATCATCTATATATTCAATATAGAAATACTGAAAGCATCATCATCTCTATATTCAGTATAGAAATACAGAATCACCATCATCTGCATCTGCATTATGTAAATACTGAAACATCATCTATATCTTCAGTGTGGGAATAGTGAATCATCATCTGTATCTTATCTCATAGGTAGAAATACCAGATTTTTATGTGTTATAATGAAACACAGGGTTCTCTGTCATCGCAACTCTAGTTATCACATAGAATAATTGTAGTATCCATGTTCAGGTTAAAGAGACCTGATATCAGCTTCCGAATCCATATGGCTTCACAACTTAGCGGCGCAATCTGCTAGGTATTCTGCTTCAGCTATGCTAAGAGAAACACTGGACTGTTTCCTGCTAAACCATGAACTCATAGCAGACCCCAAACAAAAGCATCTACCTGATGTGCTTTTCTTGTCTGAGATACTTCCAACCCAATCTGTATCTGTGCAGCCATACAATCTATACTCATGTATACCATCATAGTATAGACCAAATTCTATAGTCCCTTTTAGATATCTTATCACACGTTTTGCAGTTATTAAGTGAACCCGTCTTGGTTGAACAAGATATTGAATCAAGGTGTTCACAGCAAAACAAATGTCTAGTCTAGTGTTTGTTAGGTACATCAATGACCTAATGATCTGTCTGTAGTGAGTCACATCCACTAATTCTAATGATTCATCAGCTAACAGCTTCAGGTTGGAGTCCATGGGTGTGGCCATGGCTTTGCATTCCAACATATTGAATCTCTTAAAATCTCTATCGCATATTTTCCCTAGTTGAGAAAGATTCCTTCTTAACATTGCCATACTTCCAGACCTAGGAAATAATGCATTAACGCAAGGTATTGTTAGTTTTTCATCACATTTAAGCTAGCATTATGATCTAGAATAACAAGCACAACAATAAAACACAAGCACATCACAAGAGACAAGAGACACAAAGAGTTTTCCTCGGGGAAACCATAAAGGAGAAAACCCCGCAACT
>LPNX010671131.1:144664-225700 GCA_001517045.1 Pseudotsuga menziesii
TGTCATCTTCGTCTTCAAGTCATCATCAGATCTGGATCATCTCTCGATCTAGATCATCATTGAACATCATCACTAGATCTGGATCATCTCTCGATCTGGATCATCATCACTGGACTGGATCTGGATCATCACTCGATCTAGATCAACACTGGTGCTATCTCATGATTCTTCTCGTCATAGGAAGTTCTACAGAGCCAGCCCTTTTTCATGCTGGTTGTAGGCCTACCCTCATGTAGGTATTTTCCCGGCACTTACATCTGACCTGCTCGTTAGAAAGGCACGCCTAGCACTCACATCTGATCATGTAGTAAACTACCATCCCATCAGAAAGGCCTAGCACTCACATTCACCAGCATGATAGGACACACCTACTATCATCTGTGAAATCGCTCAGCACTTACAACCACCAGCATGATAGGACACACCTACTATCATCTGTGGAAAGGAATAGCGCTCACATCCACCAGCATGGTAGGACACACCTACTACCATCTGTGGAAAGGCTCAGCACTTAGAATCACCAGCATGGTACGACACACCTACTACCATCTGTGAAAAGGCTCTGCACTTACAATCACCAACATGGTAGGACACACCTACTACCATTTGTGAAAAGGAACTGCACTTACAGTAACCAGCATGATAGGAGACACCTACTATCATCTGTGAAATGGCACAGCACTTACAGTCACCAGCATGATAGGACACACCTACTATCATCTGTGATAAGGCTCAGCACTTACATCCATCTAGGCGAGAACACATCCTGCTCATAATGATGGAAGGGCATGCACTCATATCTGATCATGAGGGGAACACATCCCAACAATCATATCAGAATGGCCCCCAGTCCTCCTCGACTGAGCTACCTGGTAACTGACCAGGCGCCTCCATTCTCCTAGAGAATGACAGTTTCCCTTACATCCGACCTGCTCGTCGGAATGGCCAACACTCACATCTAACATGGAAGGAACTTAATCCTTTAGCCATGAACAGAATGGTTCAGCCCTTACATCTGATCAAGTGGGAACACATCCCTCTATCACATCAGAATGGCTACTCAGTTCTTATACTGAGTGTTCCTGGTAACTGACCAGGTGCCTCCATTCCTAGAATGGCAATCGCTCTTACATCTGTCCTGCTCGACAAAATGGCTAGCACTCATATCTGACATGGAAGGGAGCAACCCTACCACCATGACAGAATGGCTTAGCCCTTATATCTGACCTACTCATCAGAATGGCTATGGATCTCAGCACTCATATCTGACATGGAAGGAACCAATCCTCTCACCATGATAGAATGGCTCAGACCTTACATCTGACCATGGAAGGAACCAATCCTCTCACCATGTCAGAATGGCTATGGGTCTCATCTCTTTCTCTGGGAGGAAGTCTCGATCTGGAGAACACCAAGTCTCTCTCTGAAGTACTTGAACTTCAGCCTAGCTAATGGATTCGTCAATACATCAGCTATATGTTCCTCCATCGCAACATACAGGAGCTTCGCTGCTCCTCTCTGCACCATATCCCTGATATAGTGATACTTGGTCTCGATATGCTTCGACTTGTCATGAAACACTAGATTCTCTGACAACTTCACGCAACTCTGGTTTTCACAATGTATACAAGTAGCATCTAACTAGAGATCAAATATATCAGACAGTAGCTTCCATAGCCATACTGCCTCACAACTAGCTGAACAAGCTGCGACATACTCTGCTTCAGCCGTACTCAGTGCCACACAGGATTTCTTCCTGCTAAACCAAGAGATCATACCTGATCCCATACTGAAGCAACATCCCCAAGTACTCTTCCTGTTGATGGCACTACCTGCCCAATCTGAATCAACATAACCTTCCAGGTTAATCTTCTGATTCACATCGTACTTGAGCCCATAATCAATTGTACCTTTCAGGTACCTCAGAATATGCTTTGTAGCTGTCAAGTGAACACTCCTCGGATCTGTCAAGTACTGGCTCAAGGTGTTCACAGCAAAGCAAATGTCTGGTCTCATGTTCGTCAGGTACATCAATGACCCAATCATCTGACGATACATCGTAGCATCAACCGAATGTAATGAAGCATCACTCAATAGCTTTAGGTTCGATGCCATAGGTGTGGCCATAGCCTTGCAGTCCATCATCCCAATCCTCTTTAGGATCTCTGCTGCATACTTCCCTTGTCCAAGGAAGATCCCATCTGTACTCTGCCACACCTCCATGCCTAGAACAATAGTGCATCGACACATAACAGGAGCATCACTGGTCTTCTGTCTTCAACCTTGGATCAAATGTTGGAATCCTCTTCACTCTCAGTAAAGCCTAGAATCATCAGTAATCTACCCATCCTGTCGTACCATGTCGAACCTCAGGATCTTCTGTAATCACTCCCTCTGAAGTGGAGCATCATACTCCCTCTGTCTTCCGTACTCTATGCACTGAAACATTCTGTACTGGAGTGACAAGTAGTATCCATCTAGGATCACTGGATACTAAGATCCTCTATCTTGAACTTCTTCAAAAGTTCATCTTGCACCCATCTGTGAGCTTTTCATCCTCTATCAACCTTGTAGCAAAGGTTAAGATATTCATCAAGCTCATCATGTATGTGTTATCCCATGGGTGTCTTCTGAACTCGTACAAGGCCTTCTTTCATTTGTGCACATGATTATGCATGTCATGTGACTTCACTTCTATTACCTGTAAATGTTTATTTGTAGACTATGCCTTCTCTTCATGAGAAGCCTCATGCTACGAATCTTGCTTTGTATCCCACGATGTTTCCATCTACTGCATGATGGAACTATGAACTTCTCTTCAGGTCTCGATACTACGCCCAGACATCATTCTTCTTGAACTGATCTTCCCTTTCTTCTTGGTGGCTAGAAGGTTCTACATCAATGATGTCACTGCACTCATCATATTATTATTTGTCTTTGAACTGTCATCACTTGTTCTTCGGAACAAGTCTTCATTCTTATTTGCTTCTAGGCGATTATGTATGCGATATTTCCTACAAGTCAAATGCAATTGTATGGTTAGAAAAATTTCATAAGGAATATTTATACTGGCAAACACTTATGCATAAATATATGATCATGCAACTACTTTAGCCAATACAACATTCATCCATATCTCATTGAAAATTTCTAGATGCCTTCCATCTCTACCAGGACAACATTGATATTGTGCACTAATCCAATATGTCAGCAAAGAGGTTTCATTATAGATAAGTAGCAATGGAGAATTTGTATAGCCCCATGAGCTACTTACCCATCGCATGCATATTAGTAGTATACTGTCATTAATGCAAACATCCTATCATGCATAATACAATAACTGAATATAAACAAATGCATAACAAAATAATATCATGAAATGACAATTGAATACTTATCTTTATTTGTTTCGAGGGTAGACTCCTTCTTGAGCCTTCAGCTTCATCGTCTTCTTCATTCATAATAGCATCGTTTCTTATCCAAAAGATAAGGTGGATAAGAAGTTCTTCAAGAGTTGAATTATTCATATTCCTCATTGATTGAGGGATCTTCTTTGAATGGTGATATCTTGATCTTCAATTTCTCCCCTCTTCTCTTCTCTTCTTATGATTCAAGCTTCTTCTTCTTCCCAAAGTTTGCTGAAAGTAATCACTTCCTTCTGGAACACATTCCTTGAATGAATTCCACGATCCTGGGAGGCCATTCAAGGTGGCCATCATCACTTCTGCATTCTTCACTTTATCTTTTACCACTTCAAGTTGTTCTTGATTTGAGAGACTCTTATGACTGCATGGTCTCTGCATTCTAGATATTCACATTCTTCAACTGGATTCTTTAGGTCATATTCTGATTTTTGTTCTTCCCTTCAAATAGCTTGAAATTCTATTCTTCCGTTCTGCAACCCCATTATGTTGTGGATTATAAGGAGTTGACAACTCCCTCTTAATCCTTGCTTCTTTGCATAGCTCTTTGAATTCATTCGAAGTGAATTCTCCACCATTATCTGATCGAATGGTCTTGATCTTTTTTTCAGTATGGTTCTTGATCAAGGCTTTGAATTCCTTGAACTTGCTGAACAGTTCATCTTTGTTTTTCATAAAGTAAATCCATGTCTTTCTAGAAAAATCATCAATAAAAGAAACATAGTATGCATACCCACTTAGTGAGTTTGCATACATTGGAGTGGATGATTTCTAGAATGCCTTTGGCTTTGCTTTTGCTGCTAGGAAATGTCTTCTTTGTATTCTTCCCTTTCGCACATTCTTTGCAAAATCCATCATGCTTTGTTTGGAATGCAATAGGTAGTGCTCTGTAATGCCAAAGCTCATTTGGCTCTACTGTGTCATGGATCAAGGCTTGTTCTGGATATCCCTTCAATTTGTACAAGCCTCCTTCTTGTTCTTCAATCACTACCACATCATCGATAGTCTTTCCTTTTGGCCATATGATGACTTGACCATCTAAGGATGCAGCCCGCATTCCTTTTGCATCAATGCTGAAATGGAGAGAAGGTTCTTCTTCAATCCTAGCACAAACAATAATTCTTTCATCGTTAGAGACTTACCAGAGTCTAGCTTGTATCAAGATTCCCCACTACCTTTTATTGGATATTGGTAGTCATCTCCTAGTTTCACCTTGTGAGGTGATTCATGTCTGACAGTCTTACAAAGGATTCCTTGAATCCCGTCATATGTTTGGAAGCCCCACTGTCTATAAGCCAATCATCACTTCCATGAGTAATGTTACCTATGAGAGCTGATATCAGAACATATTCATCCTTGCTTGAAGAATCTTCACTTTCATATATGGATCTCTTTTTGGATGGTTCATCATCCTCTGCAGCATGAGCATGATGTCTTCTTTGGCCTCGTCTCCCTCCGAAACTGGAACCTCTATACTCATGTAGGTGTCTAATCCAGTTTATTCAGAGAGATCAAATAATTCTATGCTTGGAATTTGTCAACTTCACCAAGCTTATCATCAAGCTATTGTGATATATCATATTGAAATGAGAACCTCAAATGGAAATAGAAAAGGATTAGATCTTACCGATTTGAGGTGTTCGTCCTTGTCCCAGAGTTCGTTGATCTAGGGTTTGTCATAGAAAACCTAATCTTCAAAATTTGGAATCTTTCAGATCTGATTGGATAAACGGATAGTTATCTTCAAATGGAGCTGTCCAATGTACTCCTTTTCTGAAAACAGTGGAGGGAAGCTCCCGGAACAGGAAGCCCTAATTTTCCAATTTCATCTACAGAAATGCCTGTTACTGTTCCTATGATATCTACGGAATTACTGCTCCTATATGTCTAAAATTTATCACTGAGGTAACCTCACATTTACTTGATCCAACACCACAATTTTCATCAGAATTGGTTTCACCATTTGGGATTTATGATCCTTTTCCCAAGGTGACCTGTTACAAGACTCTTTAGAACAGCAAAGTTGTACGGCGTGCCACGTGTCACTGGTTCATCTTCTGAGTCTGATATTTGGAACACCAAAATTAAAGTCCATGCCCTTTCTGGAACATCTTTAGGAATTCCATTTGGACCTCTTTAGCTCAAGATATTGCAGATCTCCCCATATGTCCTGTTCAGGGATGAATTCTGGAAGAGGCTGGAACCCTAACTTGGAGAGATCATATCTCCTGGATTACAGCAAATATGAGTCTTATTTTTGGACACACGATTCATCAGGATTTTATATTGGTCCCCTGCATTTTTTTGCTTCTGATACTTTTCCAATCTCAGAATATAGCGACTGTACCAAAACTTAGCAGTTTTAGTATTTAGGGTTTCTCCTAGCTCAGGGTCAAACTAGGGTTTGACTTTCCTGGAGTTTTACCCAACCAAATTTCTTGATCTAGGTCTCTAAACTTAGGCTTTTATGAGGAGAATAACCTTATTCTGGTATCACTCAAAAATTCATCTTCTGTAGAAAGCCCTAATTTCCGCATCGAAGACTGAAAATGCTCGGAATCAAATTCCGCTTCGACAGAAAGATGCGCTCTAAGGAGGAGAGTTGTTACACCTTAATTTTGCTGAAAATATATGGAGGAAGATCCACAAAATAGGAATCCCTAGTTCCTGTAGCTGCACAATGTCTTGTTCTCAGGTTAGCTTTGATACCATGTTAGTTTTTCATCACATTTAAGCTAGCATTATGATCTTAGGATCTTTTCACTAAGAGAATAACAAGCACAACAATAAAACACAAGCACATCACAAGAGACAAGAGACACAAATAGTTTTCCTCAGGGAAAACATAAAGGATAAAACCCCACAACTTCCTCTAATATAGAATCAACACCAAAAGAGTAAGAGATCTCCCAAAACAGCAGTAGTCTTCTGTCTTCTGTCTAGTCCCAAAATTTCCTTCTCCAGTAGTGCGCCACACTTGGGAGAGCAAGTGATGTATTTCACAAGTGATAAATAGAGAGACTCTCACTCTCTATTTATATTCATCTGTTCACTTGAATTGCCTTTTCACATGTAGGCTCAACCTAATAATTACTACTCGAGCCTACACCTTAATTAGTGTATAATAACTCAAGTGCCCCGAAACTATGGGGACTTACCTAATGACTTGATATGACTTGATTACATTATTAATCCTCCCGATCGGAACATCGGGGCATGACCACATGACTAAAATACATAATAGAGACATCCCAGAATAAACATCGGGTTACAATATATAAGATACATAGAAGAATACATTCCGAAGTTACATATACATCAACAGGTATTTCATCTCAAATTCTTTTGCTAGTTTCTTCTTGTTTTCCATAATCTATTTCTCATTCCCTGTCAAGAATAAGTCATCCACATATAATAACAATATGACAGGTTCATCTTCTACAACCTTGAGGTAAATGTTAGGATCAGCTTTAGTCTTCGTAAATCCCATGCTCGACAGGAAACTATCTATTCTTCCATACCAAGCTCTGGGATATTGCTTTAGGCCATAGAGGGCCTTCTTCAACTTGCATACGTGATTCCATCTGTCTTAAAATTCAAATCCTCATGACTATTCAATGTAAAACTTGTTCTCAATCATACCACTAAGGAATAATTGTCTTTAATTCATCATGTACCTTGCTTCCTGGAGTAAGTGTCTCTTCAGAATTAATTCCCTCTTTCTTATAGAAACCTCTAGCCACAAGTCTTTCCTTACTTCTATCAACAACATATTTTATTGTGCAAATCCATTTGTAAGATACCACATTCTTGCTTTTTGGTTTGAGTACTATATCCCAAACATCATTCATAACATATTCCATGAGTTTGTCTTGTCAGATCATCAACACATCCTAGTCTTCTGCATTCAACCTTGAAGGTTGGAACCCACTTTACTCTTGGTAAAGTCTCAATCCATCAAGAAGTTTTCCATCATATCGTATCGTGTCGAACTTAGATATCTTCTGTAGTCACTCCCCTAGAAGGGGAGTATCATATTCCATCTTCATTCTGTACAGGTGGTTCTATGCTTGATATATACTTATCAATAGATTATGTCATGTCATAGTCTATTCTTTCTGAGGCAAATCACGAACCTTGATTTGTACACTTTTTCTTGTAGATCCATATGGAAGATACTACGTACTTCCCTTTATGTCTTGAAATCATATCGTATACATCATTCCCCATGATCAACTGTTATTCTCTGATCATAGCTTCTTTCATAGAATTCTTTTCTTCATCTTGAGTTATCTCTCGTACCCATGGTGGTCTTCATCCTTCGAGGTGGATCTACTGCTCTATGAAGCTCTTTATTTGGTCATGGTGTCTCTGACCCTGGGAGCTTCAGATTCATGTTTATTGGAGTGAATCTTGAATTGTTGTCACTTGTTCTTTGGAACAAGTCTCATCCTTCTTTTATTGTAGGAGGTTGTACAGGACCTTTCCTACAATTCAAATGCACCAGTTGCATGGTTAGAACTAATTCATAAAATGTATGCATAACAAAAAAATCTTATGCATCATGCAATTGTTTAGCCAAAACAACATCCATCCATATCTCATAGAAACTTTCTAGATGCCTTCTACCATGACATCATTGAGATTGTGCACTAATCCAATATGTCAGCAAAGAGGTTTCATTCTAGATAAGTAGCAATGGAGAGTTTTGTAGCACCATGAGCTACTTACCCATCACATGCATATTAGTAGTATATAGTCATTAATGCAAACAATCTATCATGCATAACACATCAACTGAATATAATCAAATGTATAACAAAACAATATCATGAAATGACAATTGGATACTTATCTTTTATTTTTTTCGTGGGTAGACTCCATCTTGATCATTCTGCTTTATCATCTTCTTCATTCATGAAATTATCATTTCTTATCCAAATGATAAGATGAATAAGAGGTTCTTTAAGAATTGAGTTCTTCTTATTCCTCATCGCTTGAGGGATCTTCTTTGAATGGTGAGAGCTTGATCTTCAATTGCTCCCATTTTTCTTCTTCTCTTCTTATAATATGAGCTTCTTCTTCTTCCCAGAGTCTATTGAAATTAATTACTTCCTTCTGGCACACATTCCTTGAATGAATGAATTCTATGATCCTGGGAGACCATTCAAGGTGGCTATCACCACTTCTGCATTCTTCGCTTCTTCTTCTACCACTTCAAGATGTTCTACATTCTGGATCCTTACATTCTTCAACTATTTTCTCAAATCCATATTCTGATTTATGTTCTTATATTCAAATAGCTTGATCAAGACACCTGTGGTACAAGTTGATCCGTGATTGAATCAAAAATGATCTTCTTGGCCTTGATCAAGTTCGTCTTGTGTAAGGCTTTGGGACTCATCTCCCTCTAGAACTGAAACCTTTCTGCTCATGTAGGTGTCCAATTCATTTTCTTCAGAGAGATCAAATACTTCCATGCTTGGAATTTTTCAACTTCACCAGGATTATCATCAATCTGATGTGATAGATCACTTTGAAATGAGAACCTCAAATGCAAATAGCAAAAGATGAGATCTTACCGATAAGAGGTGTTCGTCCTGCTTCCATAGTTGGCTGATCTAGGGCTTGTCAGAGAAAACCTAATTTTCAAAACTTGGAATATTTTAGATATGATTGGATAGAAATATATATATCTTCAAATGGAGCTATCCAATGTACTCCTTTTCTGAAAACAGTGGAGGGAAGCTCCCGGAACAGGAAGCCCTAGTTTTCCAATTTCTTCTACAGAAATGCCTGTCACTATTTCTATGATATCTCTGAAATTACTACTCCTCTATGTCTGAAATTTTGCACTAAGGTAACCTCACATGTCTCAGATCCAACACCATAGGTTTCATCAGAATGAGTTTCACCAATTGAGATTTATCATCCTTTTCCCAAGGTGACTTGTTAGAGAACTTTTCAGAATAGTGAAGTTGTACGACATGCCACGTGTCACTGTTTCATCTTCTGGTTCTCAAATTTGGACCACAGAAATTAAATTCCATGATATTTCTGGAACATCTTCCATAATTCCATTTGGACCTCTATATCCCACTTTATAATAAGTTTCCCCAGGTGTCCTCTTTAGGGATGAATTCTGGAAGAGGTTGGAACCCTAACTTGGAGGGATCATATCTACCATAATATAGTGAATCTAAGGCTTCATTTTGGAAACAGTGTACATACAGATTTTATCTTTGGTCTCTGCACTTTTCATCTCCTAAACCTTCATCAATCTCTAGATATAGAGAATGTACCAAAACTTAGCAATTTTAGTATTTAAGGTTTTTCTAGCTCGGGGTCAAACTAGGGTTTGACTTTCCTGGAGTTTCACCCAACCAAAAATCTTGATCCAGGTCTCTAAACTTTGATTTTTATGAGGATATAAATCCTATGCTAGGCTCACTCAAAAATTCTTCTTCTGCAAGAAGCCCTAATTTCTTCCGGGGAGAGAGAGAGGGCTATTTTGCCTTGTGAAAGCTGTCCTATTCAGGTTGGCTTTGATACCATGTTAAATTTTCATATGCTTAGCTAATACATTAATATTTCATTTCATATTCATAAAAAAATCATATAAGTAGGGTTTCTAAAAGAAACAGTATCACAAGAACAACACGAATTTATCCTGGGAAAACCCTAAAGGGAAAAACCCAACAAGAGCTTCCTCAATATAGATGCCCAAAAAGATAAAAGATAAAACCAACAAGGAGATCAAATCCTGATCCTCCTCCTTCTCCAGCTACTTCTCTCTCTCCACTAATGTGCTACACAAGTGAGAGTGTGTGTTCTAAATGAGGAGCGCTACACCTCTATTTATATTCATCTGTTCACTTCAATTAACTCATCTGACATGTAGGCTCGAGTTACACATGTAGGCTCAAGTAACCACACTGGGGTGCTAATGACTCACCTTTACAATCAGAGGGGACAACCTCGTGACTCTTATTAGTTCTTCCGATTAGAAGCATCGGGGTACAATATAATACAAGTGGTTCTCCCAGTAGGACCATCGAGGACCACAAAAGATACATATAGAATATTCTTTGAAGTTACAATATTTCAACATTCTGTATAATAATTATAAGTTTTATCATCACCGTGTAAGGAAGGTCCAAACTATGAAACAGTTTGAGTGACTGCAATACAACATATATAATGTCATTTTCATTTCTTTCAACTTAACACTCCCAAAGGTCCTCGTGTTAAAGTTGAAGAATCCAAGGACAATAAATAACGACAGTAGTAATAAATTAATGAACAAGTTAAACTAGCATACATAAATGAGAACATAATGTGGCAACATATATAACATAATTTTGATTTCTTTCAACTTAACACTCCCAAAGTTTCCTGTGTTAATGTTGAAGCATCCAAGAACAATAAATAATGGTAGTAGTAATCAATTAATGAACAAGTTAAAGTATCATATGTAAAGGAGAAAAAAATTTGGTAACATATATAACATAATTTTCATTTATTTCAACTTAACACTCCCAAAGATACCTGTGTTAACGTTGAAGCATCTAAGGACAATAAATAAAAGTAGTAGTAATCAATTAACGAACAAGTTAAACTAGAATATGTAAAGGAGAAAATAATGTGGTAACATATATAACATGATTTTCATTTCTTTCATCTTAACACTCCCAAAGGTCCCCGTGTTAATGTTGAAGCATCCAAGGACAATAAATAAAAACAGTAGTAATAAATTAATGAACATGTTAAAAAATCATACGTAAAGGAGAAAAAAATGTCGTAACATATATAATATAATTTTCATTTATTTCAACTTAACACTCCCAAATTTCCATCTGTTAAAGTTGAAGCATCCAAGGATAATAAATAACATAAGTAGTAATAAATTATTGAACAAGTTAAACTAGCATACATAAAGGAAAAAACAATGTGGTAACATATATAACATAATTTTCATTTATTTCAACTTAACACTCCTAAAGGTACCTTTTTTAAAGTTCAAGCACCCAAGGACTATAAATAACAATAGTAGTAATAAATTAATGAACAAGTTAAACTAGCATATGTAAAGAAGAAAACAATGTGGGTTAGACATTCCCTTATATACTCAACTATATACTACGATGATACATTTTCTCTTAGGAGACAGAACAATGGACATACCTAAGAGAGAGAGAGAGAGAGAGAGAGAGAGAGAGAGAGAGAGAGGTAGTTGTAGGGAAGTTTGGACAAATATAGACTGCAAGGTATTAATCAAAACATCCTAGAAATGAGGATGAACTTTCAATCCAATTTCTGTAGTAAATGATAGTATTTTAGGATATCCATACATCAAGAAAATAGAAGCTCCTTTCAAATGTGCAGAGGAAGCCTTAAACCACACTCTAGCACATTCATCAGACTATGGAACACTTACATACATAGTAGAAGCCTCAAGGATGATGAAAAGGAGAACATAAAAATAAAGGTAATTCATCATGACAAAAGGCTCAAGGTACCACACTAGGATAGGGAGGCATTAGCACAAGGACCAACAAGGTCAAAGTTCAACAAGAGTGGTCATAACAAAGTTTGAAGACAACGCTTTCAACCAAAACACCGAGCTGTACAATCAAGGTGGGGAAATAACCCTTTTACCCACGATACCAATGGTTGAAATTTTATGTTCTCTCTCTAGATATATAGTCCATAGGTGTTCCGTACAATAACAATACATTTTATCATCACCATACAAGGAAGGTCCAAACTAGATAAAAAATTTCATGTACATGCAGTAAAATTATAAACGGAAAAAAATAAAAAATCAATTGTTATCACATACAAGTTGAGTCAACACTTTGGTAATAATTTTAGTTTTAAAATATATCTATGCTATGTATAAAACTTGGAAATACAGAAATGAAGAAATTATGAAACACTTCTAGTAACTGCAATACAACATATATATCAGATAATACCAATAAAGCAATCAATTTCAAACCAGCATATAAAATAAGGATAAGATATTAAGTTACACAAAATTGTTCAACACTTTTGTATAATCAAAAAATAAAATTATATTGCCTGGATAAGGGGTACTACTATAAAAATATGTCATTACTAGTCCAGACTCTCAACAACATGAACTTCAAGAACACCAATATTTGGGACAAGAACATAAAAATCATCTAGTTTGATGAATTTTCCAAATACTTCTTTGGCCATCGAATGAAACTCCTTTCCTTCTCCTTCAAATGGAGAAATCCATTTATTTTATATTCATACATCAGTGGGATGTTACTTGTGACATTGATGATATTGAAATTTGCATCTTCAGGGCCAAGTGCCACTCCATGGATCAAATAAAGTGAATGAATTTGTCTAATGTCACTATCATATGAATCCAATATTTTAACATTTTCACCTTCCTGGATTAATTCATGCTCCTCTGGAATTATTGTGTTGGCACGGGGATTTGAGCCCCCCAGGTCGAGCAAACGGAGGCCACTCCTAGACAACAGCAAAACTGCTTTAGACTGCACCTCTAGCCCTATGCAGTCAGAGAGGGATCTCTTGTTTGTCACCAGGGTCTACTCCACATAAGGTTGTCAATCTTGTGTGTCACCAGATTCTACTCCGCATAGGATTTTCAATCAGCATGATCAGGGGGCTAGAATCCTGAATGGGGCAAAGTATGTTGAGGAGAGGTGCATGGTGGGATTACCGGGGGCAAGGAACCATGGGAAAATGGAGTCAAAAACTATGTAAGAAACGATTACAAAGGGAAAGAATGACGTGGGATTACAAACAGAGGCAAAATAGCCATTGATTTCCCAATCAGGAGATATTTAGTGGGTGATTAGAGGACAAGAAGGGACAGTCCATCGCATGGAGCACCAGCGAGATGAATTCCATGCAACTTTAGAAGAACCATTGGTAAATTCCTGGAACAACAGCAGGAGCATAGCGAGTATAAATTCTTGACTGTTATACACTAAGTTGCAGACATGAAAGAAATCAACAAACTGGAATGGAAATAGGAAACACATTTACACGTAAAGGAAAATACATATTGGGAAAAGCAATGACACATGAATATCTGCCATGAGAAATAGTTCTTTCACTGCAATTTATTCATACATGGGTATCAAGTTTTACAAATCGGGAGCCTCAGCTCGGGAATGTTTCCCAATCCAATTCACTAACTCCTCTCTCTCTCTATCGAGAGCATTCTTATACAATCCTATTGCTGAGACTACTGAATTAAAGCTGTTACAAGTCATCATCAGGTGTTAAAAGTGCAAGGAGTGGACTATTGCCTTGTTTTACAAATATAAACAAACATTATGGTGCTATTGGATGCATTTGTACTGGGTAACAGCTTGACGTGTCTGGATGTCATGACGGATGATGAGTATGATGCCTCCCTCTTTGCCTGAAAAGTGTGCTTCCACTGTGTTCAAATGCAGCTTTCCGCATGGTCACATGCTGGCAAAGTGGTTGGCCTCCTTCGCTAGTCCCGCTGCATCCCCCACCTCCTTCCTCTTCGGGTAACACTATTACCAGTGGGATTTGGAAGAAGTGTTGCATCACTTCTGGTTGAGACAGACCTATGGGGTGGTTTGTCATTCTTGTACTCCTCACCTCTAGTGAGGTGAGCTCTCCCACAGGAACAAGGGTGTAGCGTATCTACACCAGCCCCATCACCCCTAGAAAGTGGACTTCACAAACCGGGTTTTTAGGGCTTTAAATCCCTGATGCTCCCATCTAAACAAATGTTTATACATGGAACAGTCAATGACTATCCCCTTCCATGGAGGCTTTGGTGGGCGTGATGCTATCAGGGGTTCCTGAAAAAAACACCTATGGGAAGTAAGTGTCTAGACCTCGCGTCATTGGAGATGTGGGTATCACGTCTAGGCCCCGATGGTTAGTGTCATCATTGGCATGCAAATACCAAGGTGAAAAGTGAGTATGGAACCTTCTCACCAACCATCAATGACCCCAGATGGACAAGCTTCTCAAACCATATCTTCATCGTCAAACTGTATTAGGCCTTTGCGGATTCATGGAGAAATAGAACTCGGGCTCTAGAGATATGTTAGTTCACTCTTGTTGAACTAAAGGAAGTGTTTATAGGGATTCGAGATTGATATTTGCAAAGGCTGGTCAACATTCCTACACATTCTATCATCAAGTGTATCCGGTCTCAACATGTGTGAAGGACCAAGCAGAGTGATCCTTTACTTGCTGGGGATTTATTCATTTGGTTTCATCGACCATGGTGCCTTACTTTCTACTGTGGGAAGAAGTTGTGGACACCATATAGTACAGTAGATCCATGCTACATATTTCATGAAGTGGATGCTCCCATGTTTCCTTGTTCCTTTGAAGTGGGAAACGGAATGGTCCCCCACTTCGCGTTGGCTTTTCCTCGTGTGAGCAACGGATTTTCTAGATACTTTCCTCATTTCCATAGGCCACCTTGCACAAAATCCTCCTATCCTTTTGTGATATGACTCTCCTACAGGGATGATTCCACTGCTGCGCATGCTACAAATGGTGTCGAAGAAATCGACCAATCCGCGAGAGCATAGATTACACACATGAACGCCTCCTCCGCTGTCATCTTCACACTGGATGGGAAATATATACCTCAGGATTCTTCTCAGTCATTCAATCAAAGGAATATTTTATTTCCATCGTCCATGTTCCATTCATCATGCCACCAATGTTTCTCCTTTGAACACCACGGGCAGTTCTGGATCGTGACACGTTCTTAACCGTCGATCGAGATTGACCTTTCATGTAGCTGTCGATCCGAGTGGGCCCCACCATCTTTCGCAATGGGATACTTATATATTTGTCCATGCTAGTTCTCATTATGAAATGAACCATAGCTATAGATTTATCCCTTTTCTCATCGTGGCCGTCAATCTTTGCGACCTCTACCACTTTTTTTGCGATTTGAGATTGCGGTTTTACCCGCACAAGTATAAATCACAAAATTAATTTGGGCCACAGATCTACCTTGGATCTCATCTCAACCGTCGAAGGCCTCTACTCATTAGCACATTTCGCAATCCAGGATGGAAGTCTTGATCGTGCATATTTGCTCGCGTGAAGCAGTTTGGAGCTGTTGATCCACCTCTGATCAATCGCAGCCTTTGATTATGAATTCTAACCAATGTTAACAACACACCTACCACTTTCCTCATTGAAGGGTGGTCACATGAAATTCAAGGGACTGGGACCCCTACCGAACCTTCGTCAAGCCCTTAGATCAATCTGTTAAAAACGAAGTGTTAACAACTAGCTCCATGAGGGATGTTATCCTCCCAGCGAGGTAGCAAAGAACCCCCATAGACCAAGTGTCAAAACCATTGGGCCGCTTTCAGTCTTTCTTTGAAATCTCCATCCTGTTCCATGCCACTGCTTTAGCGAATTCATGTTGCTCTTGCAAATCATGGTGGTGACTGTAAACCTGTGCTCGTAACTTAAAATGAAAACAAATTGAAAACAGTAATGAAGGAAATGCTTGATAACAACTGAGCTTATTTTCTCCTAACTACTCTACCTAACTTTGTACACAAGTCTAATTAAGTGAAATCAGACTTCCAATGAAGCCAATCAAGAAACTAGCCTAATATTCTTGTTCTTGTACGGTGCTTGATGGACAAAAATGAAACAAATAATGGGAGAAGGAAATGATAAAAAAATTGATCTTTAAGGCAGAGATGCAACCAATCATTTCCTTCACCCAGACCCTCCATGTATTCGGACATAGAGTCGTATAAATCACAGCAACCTCCAACACGCCCTGACACCTACTCTTGGGAAAGTTGTCCGGAGCTTCCTGCTTCCAGGGAGTCTTTAGGCTAACACTTGGAAGATTGCATACGAGGACCTAGAGAATCTCTCTCAAATGGAATATCCCTCTCTCCACCCTAAATTTATGTAACAAGGGCCTGATGTGCTTCTAGAGGGAGGTCTTCCACTTCTCTAGTGGAATTGAGTAGGCATACTCCTTCTATGTGAGGTGGCATTCCTGAAGGCGGAGTATCAGAAAAATTATTTATCTTTAAACTGCTGCATCTGTCTTCATTTCTGTACAAGCTTCTGGCTTGCATCACCTCCATTTCTTTCTGCTTTTGCTTGGAGGCGTTAACCATGTGTCATATAAATTAAAAAGAGGCATAAGACAAGGGTAGGCTATCACCTCCAGTGCTCTCATCATCTTTTCCCACTTCAATGTCCTGATTTTGCGTTGCACTTTGATTTATTTTATCAGAAGGTGTTGTTTCAATAGCTAGCTCATCAAATATATTCTATAGGTACTCTTCTTCATATTTGTCATACACAGGCGCACCAAACTCCTTCTTAAAATCATCCCTAGTTGACTAGAGATGGGGTGAGTCGCCATCTTCAGAGAATAATCCTGCAGGACCGCCTATTCCAGCCTCAAGCTAGTCATCCTTTTGCATACCATGAGAGATATTTGATGAGCCAGAGGATTCATCCTTCTGCTTGTAGGGCCCAACCAATTTGTATGTGTCTTTTATTTCACCACCAGTGTCCTAACCTGGTGATTTCTTGGACATCTCAAGGTTTTCTGCAACCTCCAAACAATCAGCGAACATCTGCTGTAGGGTGGTCGATTTTCTCTCCAAAAGAAGCAAGGACGGGTCAGGGGAAAAGGCGGATGCGTAATAGATCTTCGTAGTGTTCTCAAGAGGTTGAATTCCCTTAGGCATGTTATAATAAAATCTTGCAAATATTTTGTTAAAACTAGATATGGCCTCCCCCTCATGTCTCCTCAGGGAATAAAAATCTGAAAGTATTTCCTTCAGTGGCCTTCTCCTACCCCAAAAACTCAAGAATGTGCAAGAAAGATATTCCCAAGTGTTGATGGACTTAGGCTACAAGTGTTTAAACCAGAATTTGGCATCTACTTATAAGGATAGAGTGAAATCCCACATGCATACATCATCATGTTCTATCTCGAAAAGGTCAGAGAAATGCTCAAAGGCTTGTATATGTTTCTCATCAGTCAAGTTTTTAGATTCTCTGTCAAACTTGGGGAGGTACTTGTAATATTTCGCGGGAAAATCATGGAGGGTAGGAGGCAATTGTAGTGGTTTATATTGGCTTGGATAAATGGGGGAGACAAGGTTAGGTATGATAGCTAAACTATTGTCCGAGGTTTCATGAATTTTACAGGGGTGTCCTTTGACATTGGGTGCCCCTGGATAAAGATCTAGGCCAAAATCAGATGTACAAGATGATGCAATGCTTTTGGTTCATAAAGAAGGATAAACAGGAACATATTCATGGCTCTACTTAGGATGAGCTGGGCTATAGAAGGCTGTTTTGATAAATCTAAGAAAAGATAAGAGCAAACTTACAAGATATGATAAGGCATCCTAGAAGAAATGCGGACTCAAGTGCTTGGACCTTCCGCCAGACATTTCTAAGCTTTATGAGGGATCCATTTTCTAGGCGATATCTTCCAGCCTTCCTTGGTCATTATATTTTTGGGTCACATCACCAGCGGAGTCGCTAAAGTCTGAATCGTTCAAGAGTGGAGTCGCCAGGTGAAAAGTGCTCAACCTTCTTGATGTCTGGCCAATTGTTCACCATCAACATCCAGATATAAATCTTTGTCATTCTTCCCAAGGAGGATCTTAAAGTTCATCTCCAGCAACGGCCCCAGTTTGTTGGCACCAAGATTTGAGCCCCCAAGGTCGAGCGAGGGAGGCCTCTCCTGAGCAATAGCAGAACCACTTTAGAAAGCGCCTCTGGCCCTGCGCCGTTAGAGAGGGATCTCTCATTTGTCACCAGAGTCTAGTCCACATAAGGTTGTCAATATTGTGTGTCACCAGAGTCTACTCAGCATAGGATTTTCAATCAGCATGATCAAGGGGCTAGGATCCTGAATGGGGCAAAGTATGTTGAAGAGAGGTGCATGGTGGGATTACTGGGGGCAAGGAACCATGGTAAAATGGAGTCGAAACCTATGTAAGAAACAATTACAAAGGGAAAGAATGATGTGGGATTATAAACAGAGGCAAGATAGCCACTGATTTCCTAATCATGAGATATTTAGTGGGCGATTAGAGGACAAGAAGGGATAGTCCATCGCATGGAGCACCAATGAGATGAATTCCATGCAACTTTAGAAGAACCATTGGTAAATGCCTGGAACAACAGCAGGAGCATAGTGAGTATAAATTCCTAACCGTTATACACTAAGTTGCAGACATGAAAGCAATCAACAAACTGGAATGGAAACAGGAAACACATTTACATGTAAAGGAAAGTACATATTCGGAAAAGCAAGGACACATGAATCTTTGCCATGAGAAACAGTTCTTTCACTACAATTTATTCATACATGGGTATCAAGTTTTACAAATGGGGAGCCTCATCCCAGGAATGTTTCCCAATCCAATTCACTAACTCCTCTCTCCCTCTATCAGGAACGTTTTTATACAATCCTATTGATGAGACTACCAAATTAAAGCTGTTACAAGTCGCCATCAGGCGTTAACAGTGCAAGGAGTGGAATATCACCATGTTTTACAAATATAAACAAACATTATGGTGCTAGTGGCCACATTCAAGCTGGGTAATAGCTTGACATGTCCGGCCGTCATGACGGATGATGAGTATGATGCCTCCCTCTTTGCCCAAAATGTGTGCTTCCACCATGTTCAAATGCAGCTTTTTGCATGGTCACACGCTGGAAAAGTAGTTGGACTCCTTCACTGGTCCTGCCGCATCCGCCACCTCCTTCCTCTCTAGGTAACACTGTTACTATTGGGCTTTGGAAGAAGTGCCGCATCGGTTCTAGTTGAGACAGACCTGTGGGGTGGTTTTTCATTCTTGTACTCCTCACCTCTAGCGAGGTGAGGTCTCCCATAGGAACAAGGGTCTAGCGTATCTAAACCAACCCCATCATCCCTAGCAAGTGGACTTCACAAAATGGGTTTTTAGGGCTTTAAACCCCTAACACTCCCGTCTGAACAAATGTTTATACATGGAACATTCAATGACTATATCCTTCTGTGGAGGCTTTGGTGGGTGTGATGCTATCAGGTGTTCCTGAAAAATAACCTACAAGAAGTAAGTGTCCAGACCTTGCGTCGTTGGAGACGTGCATATCACATCTAGGCATCGATGGTTGGTGTCATCATTAGCATGCAAATACCAAGGCGACAAGTGAGTATGGAACCTTCTCACCAATCATCAATTCCCCCAGATGGAAAAGGTTCTCAAACTAGATCTTCATCGTCAAACTCTATCAGGCCTTTGCGGATTCATGGAGAAATAGAACTCGAGCTCTGGAGATATGTTAGTTCACTCTTATTGAAGTGAAGGCAGTTTTTAAAGGGATTTGGGACTGATCTTCACAAAGACTGGTCAACATTCCTGCACATTCTGTGATTAAGTGCATCTGGTCTCAACATGTGCGAAGGCGTGAGCAGAGCGATCCTTTACTTGCTGGGGATCTAGTCATTTGGTTTCATCAGTTGTGGCACCTTAATGTCTGCTGTGGGAATTAGTTGTGGATGCCATCTAGTACAATAGATCCATGCTACATATTTCATGAAGTGGACGCTCCCATGTTTCCTTGTTCCTTTGAAGTGGGAAATGGAATGGTCCCCCGCATCACGTTGGCTTTGCCTCATGTGAGCAGCGGATTTGCCGGATACTTTCCTCATTTCCCTAGGCCAACTCACACAAAATATTCCTATCCTTTTGTGATATGACTCTGCCACATGGATGATTCCACTGATGCGCATGCTAAAAATGGCATCGAAGAAATCGACTAATCCGCAAGATGCAGATTACACGTGTGAACACCTCCTCCACTGTCATATTCACACTAGATGGGAAATCTGTACCTCAAGAGTCTTCTTAGTCGTCCGATCAAAGGAATATTTTATGTCCACCACACATTCCATTCATCCTGCTGCCAAATTTTCTCTTCTGAACACCGCAGGCAGTTCTGGATCATGACATGTTCTTAACCGTCAGTTGAGATCGACCTTTCATGTAGCCATCGATCCGAGTGGGCCCCACCATCTTTCGCAATGGGAAACTTAGATATTTGTCCATGCTAGTTCGCATTGTGAAATGAACCGTAGCCATAGATTTATCCCTTTTCTCATCATGGCTGTCGATCTTCGCGACCTCTACCACTTTTTCACGATTTGAGATTGCGGCTTTACCAGCACAAGTATAGATCGTGAAATGAATTTGGGCCACAGATTTGCCCTGGATCTCATCTCAACCATCGAAGGCCTCCGCTCATTCGCACATTTTGGAATCTGGGAAGAAAGTCTTGATCGTGCATATTTGCTCACATGAATCGGTTTGGAGCCGTTGATCCACCTCCGATCAATCGCAACCTTTGATTATGAACCCTGCCCACTGTTAATAGCACACATGTCGCTTTCCTTGTTGAAGGGTGGTCACATGAAATTCAAGAGACTGGGACCCCTACTGAACCTCTGTCAATCCCTTATATCAATCTATTAAAAACAGAGTGTTAACATATTGAGCACTGTAAAAACAAAATAGTATACAAATTAAACCATATTCTAATATATAAGGCTTCTATATAGCTACAAAAGCTGCTACTCATTTAGTACATACCTTTCTATGTTCATCTAGCCGATGAGATTATTTTTTCCCTTTTATAATATAATTTGGTTTTTAAGGTTTTTATATATTTAAATTTTGATTATTGCATAAGATTTATTTTTTTAATATAATTTGGTTTTTAGGGTCCTTATATATTTAAATTGTGATGATTACAAGTAAGTCAAGATTTTTATTTAAAATATAAATCTTTATGGTAAAAAGAATACAAATGAAAATTTTATTTTTCTTTCAAATATATATTATTATAATTAATTATGTAATACTGAGACAAAGTGGTATAAAAAATTAAAACAAACTTGTATTTTAGTGTGAAAAACAAATTCACAACAAGATCTAGGAACTAAGGGAATCCTCACAACTCAATATATTCATAAATTATGCAGAAAAATAGTAAAAGTGAGCAAATTAATACATAGAGATAGTGCCAATAACTGAGTTTATTATGAATTTCCAACATGTAAATATGTCTGGAACATGTTTATAATACAATAGGAAAAAATCATTAGCCTTTGGAGGTAAATTGGAGGCATACATGTGGCATGCTTAGATGGGACCTCAAACCCAGGTAGGCAGATCAATGAGCACCCAAACCACCTCAAATGGTCACAAATGGCCATGTAAACATGGATTAATCATGCTAGGACATAAATTAGGGAAGGACAGGCATAGTGGAGTTCATGGGTTAGTGGGATTGCCTCTAAGTAGCAATAAATGGTCCAAAGGAGAAAAAAACACCCAAATACCATGCACGAGCACCTCTAGTCAACCAATTTCCCTATTTTAAAGAAAGGGGACTGCACCAAGGACTGAGAAGTCATAGACTCATAAATGAGGGCTCATGTGTCTCTAAACTAGAAAAATGAGGGAACTTGGGTGCAT
Organism: Pseudotsuga menziesii; assembly: GCA_001517045.1. Classification (NCBI taxonomy): domain Eukaryota; kingdom Viridiplantae; phylum Streptophyta; class Pinopsida; order Pinales; family Pinaceae; genus Pseudotsuga; species Pseudotsuga menziesii. The sequence continues at coordinate 166,636 of LPNX010671131.1, forward strand.
TAATGAGTCCCAAACACCCAAATACCTTGCTAGACCAACATAACCAAGGTTTGGACCATATGACATAAGTACAAAACAAATGAAAGTGTGTCCTAGATATATGTGACCATGGTACTAGTTGGTATGATGCTCTAATACCCCCCCTTAAACCTGAATTATTGTAACCACATAAACAATTGTGGTCTTGGAAACTAAGGCTCAAGTCACCTCTTACAAAAATTTCTTTTTCCATATAACCAAGGCAAGGAGGAAAACCTCATGGGAACAAAACCTCCCCTATAAAATGGACATGGAGAAAAATATGAAAGTGAATATTAATCATCACCATGTGTCACCCAGTCCAGGGAGTGACCTCATATAGGTGAATTTCTTCTTTGTGAAGCTCTTGGTGAAGATGTCAACAATTTTCTTTGTAGATGGGAAATGATGCAATGATATCACTTGCTCATGCACCAAACTACGGATGTAGTGCATATGTATCTCAATGTGCTTGGTCCTCTGTATTTGTACTATCTAAGTGGAAATATTAATTTCACTTTGATTTTCACATCAAATAATAGTGGGTGAATCAAGTGCAAAACCAAGTTCTCTAAGAAAGCCATGCAACCACACACATTGTGTAGTTGTATTCATTGCTCCTCTGTATGTGGACTCAACTGATGAAAGGGATATAGTGTGTTGTTTATTACTTGAACAGCCTATGGGAACATGTGCAAGAATTCATACATAACCTGAAGTGGAATTTCTGTCAATGGAATCTCCATCCCAATCAAAATTAGTAAATCCAACTAGTTCCAGTGGAGAACTAGCAACATAGTGTACCTCGAATTGTTTGGTTCATTGCACACAATGGAAGATCCTTTTTTTATCCTTCCAATGGATCTCATGAAGCTCCTGCATATATATTTCAACAATACCTACATCATAATCCAAATCAGGTTGAGAGTGTGTGAGATACAACAAGCTCCCAACTAGTTTCCTATACAACGAGTTGTTCACCAAGGGAGATGAACCAAAAACAGCTAGTTTCACTCTTGGAATGAATGGAAACTTGGTTTCCTTACATTAAGACATTTTGAACTTCAATAATAGGTCTACAAAATAATTTTATTGGATTACCTTGATCCCTGAATCATATTTCTCAATCTCTAAGCCAATAAATTGTTTCAACAATCCATGGCCAGTCATGGAAAACTCACTGTGCAATGGAGACTTAATTGAACCTATATAAGCAATGCAAATTCCAGTGTTCAAAATATCATAAACATACAAAACTACTACCTTCAATGAATCACCTAAATTCTGAAATTACACATTAGGATCATATTTTAATCTTTCAAATCCAAGCGATAACATAAAGTTGTCCAGCTTGGCATACCAAGACCTGGGGGCTTGCTTGAGGCCATATAGAGACTTCTTAAACCTGAAAACAAGTGAAGGATAATGAATTAAACCTTCAGGATTCTACATATAAATATCCTCATTAAGTTCACCATGAATAAAATCACTCTTCACATCCATATGATGATCCTTCGATCGCTTAGATGGAATAATGACCAAAACTAGCCTGATAGAATCTATCTTTGAAACTGGTGCAAATGTTCATGTATAGTCCACTCCATGGAATTGAGAGAAGAATTTGGAAAAAAACTTGGACTTTTACTTTATATAAGATCCATAAACCTCCACTTTTTTCCTATAAACCCACTTACATTTCACTAGTCTCCTCTTGGAATGTAGGAAAACCAATTCCCAAGTCTCATTGTCTTGCAAAGACTTAAACTCTTCTTGCATGGATGTTTTCGATATTGGGTAAAGTGATGCTTCCTGAAATGTATGAGGATAATATCCAACCATCATAAATTATCTCTCTGAAATATTCAATTCACAAGTAGAGAAATCATTGTGAAATTGAGATATAGTCTTCCTACAATATAGTAGATATCTAGGAAAATCACCATCTGCTTGTATGGTTTTCTCATCCCACTTTCACCTTATGGGTGAGTCATGATAGGAATGAATGTCATCAAAATAATATTCAATATCAAAAAAAATAAAAAAATGATCCAGATTTATTTGTGAACGAAATGAAAGAACAGATATAGAGTCATAATAACAGAAATTTTGCAAAGATAACAAAGATATAGTAAACAAATATTCTATTAAATTGCGGAAATAGAACATATTGTAATACAATTGCTAGAATGGTGGTAGCTATCTCTGAGAAGAGATGTGGCTTCTATGCTCATCTGTGCCAAGATTAATACAAAATGAGGCCAAAGGGGCCTATTTATAATAATAATGAGGGTGAGAACCCCAAAAGTCCAAAATGTAACTCTAGAAGATGAACCGTCATAAAGTTTGCGGCCCCAAGGTGGTAAGTTGAACAGCCAACTTCCCGGGGTCATAAATTTTGCAGACGATCTCCGATTTGGGCGTTTGATAGCTTGTTGGAAAGGTCTATCTAATATTTACAACTTTTGGTCAACCAAATGCATTCCAATGGAAACCATTTGGCCCTGAATCACCAAAAAACATCGTTTAGGGCCTCAAAATGGCCCCAGAAGTTTGGGACCCGAAAAAATGTAGAAAAATAACTAGGAAACTACCACAATGGACAATTGTTTTGAGCCAGTGGAATAAGTGGGTGGCCACTGATCTCCATCTGGATCAATCCTCCCTCCTTAGGAATCAATGGTCTCCATTGCGTCAAATCCCGTATCATCTCTTGAACTATGTGTTGAGTTGATCTCCTAGTGCGACATCTTTTGATGTGAAGAGGCTTCCTTTATTTGACATCCTGAGAGGGCTGTAAATGTTATATGAATGATTTTTTTTCTAGATGAGCACCTTGAATTCATGGCCTTACATCGTAGAGGTACTCAAAGATATTAGGAAACAATGGCTCTGTCTTATTCTTGTGTCTGATGAGCAGAGACACCCTGTGTAGAGGGTGTGGAGGTCTCTGTGATCTTATGTTCTCCTTTAGATGCAATTCTTAAGAGGAATAATTTTCTAATGTGGGAGATTATCTTCCTACCTTGCGAGACTTTGTTAGTTGCAATGGTCTCTGGTATTCGATATAGTTTTCCTCCCAAAGTAACAATGACACTTTGAGGTTGTGACTCATATACAACATGACGCTTCCACATATATGGTTGTCCTAAAAGAACATCACAGACTTCAAGTGGGGCCACATCACACAGTACCTCATCTTTGAAANGAATAATGTGGATACCTTGTCCTTGTCTTAGCCAACTGATGTTGTAAGGTTGTGGGTATGGTGTTGTCGAAAGCTCCAATCTCTTAATGACTTCTGCTGAGATTAGGTTCTTTTGGCTGTCATTGTCAACAAAAAAATGTAGAGGCATTTGATTCACCCACAAGTGTGAGTGGAATAGGCGCTCCTCTTCCTTTGACTCTTCAGGATCCTCTAGCTGAATCTGTGTGGTAGAAATAGTGGTAGTGGGGTCTGCATCAATGATCTACCTCCCATTGTATGCGGCTGTGGCATTGGGTTCAGAATCAGAATTAGGATCTAATTATGAAGATTTGATCTTGGCCACTAATGACTGCTTTGAGCGACATTTATCAATGTTGTGCCAAGGGATTTTATGAAATTCGTACCACTTATCGATGTCCTTCTTTGTCTTTCCATCTCCCTTCTTTGCTTGTGGCAGGGACTAGTTGTCCTTTCCTTGTCCTATGTTTTGCAGGCCAGGGTTTCCCTTGCCTTGCTTTTGCGGTGGGTGTGCAGGTCTAGAGTCTCGCTTGTTCTTTTGTTGAAATTTCTCCTCGATTTTGACAGCATATCGATAGGCGGATCCAAGTGAAGAAATGTCGAGGAAGTCCATCTTTGTTCGGATGTACCAATGTAGACCACTATGATATTTCAGAATTAGGTGTCGCTCCAAGTCCTTGATACTCAGCTTTGTATGCAAGGTATGAAATTTGTTGGTGTACTCTGACACCGTATGGTCTCTTTCTTGACGCAGAATGGTCCATTTTGTGTACTAGTCATCATAGTTTCCCACAAGGTAATACTGTTCCCTGAAGGAATCTATGAAAGAGGCCCAAGTGGGATTTGTTTCAAACATTCTAGACTTGTCTGATGAGTTTTTCTCACAATAAGTACCCCACCAATTTCTGACACGGGGACTGCCTTAAGGAGCGTAAAGGTGATCTTTTCTCTATCAGAAAAATTGTGGACAGAGAAATACCCTTCTAGAACATTCAACCAATTATCTAGGGCATCTTCATTGATATTTCCTTCAAATAAAGGAATATCAAAGTTAACTTGTACCTTAAAGGGATTTGCATCCCCGAACTGACTGCTCGTTGAAGATGCACTTGTCGTTTCCAGCATTCACCGAAGGATTTGGGAAAAACTATCCATCATCTCATTCCTCTGTTGCTCGAGGGATTTCTCGATCAGTGACTTGATAGGATCTCCTACTCCATCGTCTCTCTTTTCTTCTGCCATGGGAGGTCATTTGGGATGGCAAGAATGATCAATTGAAATTAGTTTGAGACCAAACTCTCTATACTCAGACCTCGTCGGGGACATGCGTCGAGAAACAATCAAAGAGCAGATTGCTCTGATACCATTGATCTAGATTTACATGTGAATGAAGTGAAAGAATAGATACAGATTCATAATAACATAAATTTTGCAAAGATAACAGAGATACAATAAACAAATATTCTATTAAATTGTGGAAATAGAACAGACTGTAATACAATTGCTGGAATGGTGGTAGCTATCTCTAAGAAAAGATGTGGCTACTATGCTCATCCATGCCAATATTAATACAAAATAAGGCCAAAGGGGCCTATTTATAATAATAATGAGCTTGAGAACCCCAAAAGTCCAAAATGTAACCCTAGAAGATGAACTGTCATAACGTTTGCGGCCTCAAGGTGGTAAGTTGAACAGTCAACTTCTCGGGGTCATAACTTTTGCAGACAATCTCCGATTTGGGCGTTTGATAGCTCGTTGGAAAGTTATATCTAATAATTACAACTTTTGTGTCCAAATTCATTCCAATTACAACCATTTGGCCCTGAATCTCCAAAAACGTTGTTTAGGGCCTCAAAATGGCCCGAGAAGTTTGGGACCCGAAAAACTATAGAAAAATAACTAAGAAAATGCAACAATGGACAATTGTTTTGAGCCGGTGGAATAGGTGGGTGGCCACCGATATCCATCTATATCAAAATCAAAGAAAGAATCATTACTTTCATCATAATGGAGTGGAGGATGAGAGCATTCCCCCTTGACTAGTTTTATCTCTTGCATGGGATCTTCTTCAAACTGTACACTCCTTTCAATGAAAGTTTTCTGAGATGATGGATCAAAGAGATTGTATCCATTTTCATATTTTGAATATCCAACTATAATGGACTCCTTTTTTTGAGTTTCAAGGCCTTTCTTTTCTCAGGAGGTATTCTAGCCCAAGCCTTTGAGCCAAAACCCCTGAAATGAGAAACATTGGGTTTGTGACTACTCCTAGCCTCAAATGGAGTTTTCTCTTCCAATGATTTATGTGGAATTTTTTTCTAAACATATGAATCATAGCTGATATCTTCATACCATATATTAGGATTTAAATCCTTAGCCTCCATCATGCATGTAGCCATCTCCTTGAGAGCTCTATTCTTGTGCTCTGCAACACCATTTTGTTGTAGTGTGTAGGGAAAATAATGTTGCATATGGATGGCACATTCTTCATAGAGATGCTACATTTTCTTGTTGACATACTCATTTCCATTATTTTTCCTAAGAACCTTGATTTTATTCTCACTCACGTTCTCAACTACATATTTGAACACTTTGAAAGTCTCAAGAACATCATATTTTTGCTTGAGAAAATATACCCAGCAATACCTTGAGAAATAATCTATGCAAGTTAACACATATCTTGAATATCTATATGAGAGTGTGGGAAGAGGCCCTATCAAATATGAATGGATCGGATAAATAACTTGGACAAGCTTCCTTGCCTTTCCTTTGTCATATTTGTGCTCAACGTGTTTCCCCACTATGCACCCTTTGCAAGTGCCTTTGGAAAACATGATGTTAGGAAGCCCTTCAACCATGCTTTCCTTTCTTAGTGATTGGAGGTACCTATAATTGAGGTCTCCAAACCTTTCATGCCATAGTTTTCTAGTTTCATTTGCATGATACAAGAGCACATTCCCTTGGGAGTAAGGTATGAAGTGAGAGAACTTATACATTCTCGAATCATGGTCAGCAAAACCCACTGCAACAACTTGGCCTATAGAGATTTATGATATCTACACATCATTTGGAGTAAATTTAAATCTCTTGGATTTACCTGTGTGTGTCATTTGATAGATAGAGAGTAGGTTTGCTGCAATATCATGCACAAACAACACGTTGTTTAAGTACCCATATTATAGATCGATCCTGACAATTCATTTGGCTTGGATCTCTAAATAATTACCCATGAGAATGGATGGACCATTGTAAGGATGTAGGGATGAAAATAAATATTTAATGGAATACATGTGACTTGAATCCACTGAATATATGATGATGGAAGAATATCTTGAATATCTAGCAACCAAAGCATGGCATGTTTCCCTGTTCTCTGATCTTGAACCTCCCTCTTTCTTCCTTGCGCCTTCTGGCAGGGGGGTGTTTTTCTTCTCAAGGAGTTGTGCCATCATGTAAATGGTTATCTTCATGCATGCACTCTCTTAATGCCAAAATTTGTGACAATAAGTTCATTTTTTCTTCTCTTGCTTCTTCTTTTCTTTGTTTTTCCTAGGATTTGAACCCCCATCTGAAGATTTGGGATTCTGTTGCCTCTTCTTCTCTTGTTGATTCAAATATTTGGATTTATTCTTTCCTCTGGATTGATTCAAAACACCTGTAGGAAGGGATTTATACTTGGTGGATTTGATGGTACCCATTTTCACCAATTTGTTTTATTCTTGAGTCAAAGACTCCATGAAATCTGGCAGTGGAGGCATTCTCCAATTTCAAACTGTCATCTTTCCCGAGTGGAATGTGGAGATAAACACTATATGCTTAGGGTCTATCTTTGAAAGAATGGACAAGATCAATTTCTCATATTTATTCTCAACACCACATCATTTCAGCTGAAGCACGAATGATCTGAACTTTGTGAAGAAATATTGGATTGTCCCAAAGTGAGTTGGGCTCAATGAGATCAACTCATTTTCGAGTTGGTGTCCTCTCATCTCATCATTCTTCCCAAAGTGTGACTAGATATTGATATAGAATTAATTGAATGTGGTAATACTGTCTACATGGAATAGAAGGCCCTTCAAAATACTAAGACAAAGCATCCTGAATTCTTCATCCAGGCTGTTGAAGTACTTTGATTTTTCCACAGGAGAGTTGAGCTCAGTCTCAGTCCCCATGATTACTCTGTAGATTCCTTTGAACCTCATCTAGATCACCATTTAGGCATTCCATTAAAAATAATTTAATGGGGTAATAAATACATGACACTACTCAATTTTTTTCTTTGCACTAAGTGACAAAGACACTAGAACTACCTACAATGTAAACACTCGATTTTTTATGGAAGAGACCCTAGATAACAACTCAAACTTTATGAGTTCGATTTGCATCTCCAAATATCTATGATAAAATGTGAAATATGATTTAAATAAAGATATAGGAGCTAAGGTAATCCTCACAACTCAAGATATTCACAGATTATGCAGAAAAACAATAAAAGTGAGAAAATTAACACATAGAGATGGAGCCAATAACTGATTTTAATGACTGTCCAACATGTAAATATGTATGGAATATGTTTATAATATTATAGGGGAAAATAATTATCCTTTGGAGGAAAATTGGAGGCATACATGTGGTAGGCTTATATTTGACCTCAAACCCCCTTAGGTGGACCAATGAGCTCCCAAACCGCCTCAAACGGTCATGAATGGCCATGTGAACATGGATGAAGCATGATATGACATAAATGAGGTTATCATAGGTTTGGTGGAGTGCATGGGTGAGTGAGAATGGCTCTAGTAATCAATAAATGGTCCAAAGGAGCCAAAAACACCCAAATAGCATGCATGGGTGCCTCTAGTCAAACCATTCCCTATTTTAAGGAAAGGAAAGACCAAAAAGGATTGAGTATTCATAAATGAGTGTGCATATGTCTCCATAATGGTAAAATTGGGGTGTTGGGATGCATTAATGAGTCCAAAACACACATACCCTTCTAGACCAACATAACCAAGGTTTGGACCATATGACATAAGTACAAAACAAACAAAAGTGTGTCCTAGGTGTATGTGACCATGGTAATAGGTGGTATGATACTCTAACATTTAGTTTTCAAAAAAAAAATTATATATATTAATATTATATTTAGTATATAAGTTTGATATATGAATAAAATATCAATTGAATGGTATATTAATCTTTTACGAAAGAGAGATAAAATACAGAAATAAGCATAAGACATAATAGATGAGTTATTCTCTTGTTCCCTTGGTCCTGGTAGGGAAGAGACTAAGTAATATATTGCTAAGTTGGAGTAGATTACAAATGGTATTTTAAGAGAGAATGAAGCAGAAAGAAAAATGAATAGTAGAGTAGTATGGTTAGCAATGAGATATGAGAATTCAACTTACTTTCATAAGTTCGCAAATTAGGGAAAAATAAGAAATATTATCTGGGAATTAAATAAAAGTGGAGGGGAGTCTATTAAAGGTTTTGAAAATTTAGTAGAAGAAGTAGTTATATATTTTAAAGAAATATATTTGGAACCTGAAAGGAACAATGTTTCTGACATAGTCTATTCCTGTTCATTTTTTCGATATGGATAAATGACGAAGATAATGAATATTTTTTTGCTCCAGTGACAATGGAGGAGTTGAAAGATACTCTGGGTAAGAGAAAGAAGGATAGAATTCGTCTCCCTTATGGGTGTAATTCTGAATTTGTTCTTTCCTTTATTGATGTGTTGGGAAGTGATATATTAAGAGTCATTGAATATTGAAGAACCTTAGGAAGAATACTGGCAAGTTCCAATTCTACCTTCAGCGTTCTCATTCCCAAAGTTGATAATCCAGATTCCTTTGGGGAATTAAGACTTATATCCTTATGTAATACTTTGTATAAAATACTATCCATCATTATTATTTAAATACTCTTAATCCATTTCTATATACTAATATCTCTCAAGAACAATTTGGGTTTCTATAATACATGAGCATCCATGATGTCGTGGGTACGACTGAAGAATTCCTTTAATCAATAAGAAGTAAAGATTTAAAATCCAAGGTGATCAAAATTTATATTTCCAAAGTTTCATGTCCCCAATTATTCATTGGGTCACAATGGCCTAATCACATTTGAAATATTCATGATATTTTTTCAAATTGATGCTAAGGGTAAAATAATTGCCAAGGAGGAAAATTACTAGTTTCCTAGGTTGGGGGTGGAAGCTTTGGGATTTGGAATAAGGGGTAAAATAAATGATATTTGAAAATTAGAATGGAATAAATATTTAATAAATTATCTAAATAAATAAATACAATAGAAAATTGAAGTGGAAATGGAGCATGGAGACACATGGAGACTATGGGGCCCACACAAGCTAACATTTATGTGCCACATGGAATCCTCCTCTTGCAATTTTGAATCCATGGGAAAAATAAATTTTATTGTATGATTTATAAGGATAATATAATTTTCCATATGAATCATATTTCAAATTTTTAAGGAAATCTAACTTACACGGGAGAGGAAGAGTCATTTTGGAGCTAGTGAGACACTTGGACTAGGTTCCCTAGATCTATGACAACAATGATGAAGATGATATGAAAACTGTGAAAAAAATAATATATGAAGCATGAAATATGAAATATATTACATTTCATGTAGAAATATATCATCCAATAGGGTTCTCATGTGAGTTGGGGGAGCTCAATGGGTTCCTACTCAAATTGGGGGAAGATGGAAGGCTAGGAAAGGGAGGACACATGGAAAATCTTGAGCCCACACCCAAATTAGAATTGGATTGAGTTTGTGGATGTATTGGAAACCTAATAAGGCTAAGGATGTTTATAAAATAAATTAATAAAGAAATATAATGGCTTTTGATCATTTGAGAAATTGTCATTTGTGAATTGTGAGAGCTAGTGGATGACTAGTTTTCTTTCCTTAGCAAATTTCGAGGGTGAAAGATTCCCATCCAAGTTGGTGTTTGGAGAGGAAAATAATGTATTTCATGGATATTTAATGGATTTTTAATTTCATTTGTAATATTCTTGGAATCTCACGGTTTCTTCTATTGGATCACTTCATCTCAACCATTTCCAGTTTTCATTGCATATTCATGCTCATGGAGGGATTGCGCCTTGGGTGAGCTATTGTAATTTGTGGGAGAGATTATCCTGGTATATTTATGATTGTAATAATTTAAATATTCTAATTATTAATTCTCATAAATTTTCAATTATAAATACCCAATATTTGTATGTCAAATTGACTTTTAATGAGCAAATAATGACCATTTCCCCACACTCTCATTTGATGACGCACTTGTTGGAGTGATTATTGCGCCTTTATGAGGATGGTTGATGAAAAATATTTTATTTATTATGTATGTATATATAATATCATCTCAATATTCTCTTTAATTAGAAATAATAATAAATACATGTGCAAATGTCCTCATTTCCAAGCTTTATTGTGACTAGTTTCCATGTGATGATTTTCCCTTTCAATGGAGATTTTGTATCTGATGTATATTGAAAATTGTATAAATGTTATGTGATGTTACTAAGATATATAAATTATTTCAATGAATTATATTCATATTTCTCTATTCTGAACCATTATATGCAGCATTTATGAGCCGAAGTTGAGCTTTTAAGTGTCATTTCGCTTAAGCAAATATCATTGAAATTGTGCATTCATATATGATGATTTAAAACTCAGTTTCAGAAATATTAACCACACCAAATGACAGTAAATAAAGTATATTTACATTCCCCATACTATTTTATGAAATTTGGGAGGGTCTAATAGGAGTTGGAGATCCATTTCTTCCATTACCCCAAGCGGAATTGCATCATAAATTGCTAGTAATTTTTCCTTTTTTCCATGATGCCCACTTCGATTTTCAAATGTCTATGACCTATCATAAAAATATAAGAGAGTCACTTTAATATTCCTAATACTTCCCACATCAGTCCCTACCAAATTCGATACCGGTACTCTTGAGCCATTCAAATCCCCTTTGGTCAAAACTAGTCGAGACAATTTTTCCAAAATCCTTCCTTTGTTGGGAATTTTTAAAAAGGGACATTACACAAAGCTTATGACAGATCTTGTTGGTTATATATTATACTAGTTCTAATACAAAGTGTTTTTTGATTGAATATGGTAAATTAAATATGTGCATGTATGACAACAGTTAATTTTGTAATTTTAATAAATGGTGCATTGTCAGGGTTTTTTAATCCCTCTAGGGGGTTGAGGAAAGGGTTCCCATGGTCCCCATATATGTTTTTGTTTGTGATAGAGGACCTTAATGGGGCCTTAAATTTGGAATATTTTGATAATATAATTCAAGGGATTATCTTTGGAGAGGATGTTAGCATTACTCACAAACTATTTGTTGATGATGTTTTTCTGTTTCCGCGGGAATAAGAGGAGGAAGATAAATCAGTGAAAGAGATTCTTGATAGGTTTAGTAGGGATATGGGGATGTAAGTAAATTATAGAAAGTTAACTTGTTATCACAATGATATTGAAGTCCATAATTTAAATCAATTTAAAGATATGTGTCTTATGGACTAGTTTGATATTGCATTAGGTTTTAAGTACCTTAGATTCCAACTAAAACTAAACAATTATTGTTGATTTGACTGAGACCAACTAATTTTAAAAGTTGAAGTTAGAATTAAATTCTAGTGCAATACATTTCTGTCTAGAGGTAGGAAATTAGTTTTGATACAAGAAATGCTAAATTCCATTCCATTTTTTTGGATGATAATTGCTCAAATCCCACTACAACAAATCCTAGCATTAGAGGAAATTTCAACTCAAAATGGGCCTTTTAACTTTTATTCAAATTCCATGTCATCATGTGTTATCCAATGAAATTTATTTAATTTTGAAATACCGTATAGGTCTTAAACACTTTTTTAATATAAATTTGGGAATAGGTATCATAAAAAAAACTACTTTTTTTGTTTGCATTTTTGACATATATCCCCTTGTTTTTACTCAAATTTTGATCGGGAGAGCTCTTTGGATGCGGAATTAAATCCTGCATCCAATGAGTACCCACTCGGCATACTTTTGACGGACCCCGCTACCCCAAAAATAAGAAATACCTAAAAAATGGAATGATGACATCATTATTCCATTTTTTCAGGTATTTCTTGTTGTTGGGGTAGTGGGGTCCATCAAAAGTATGCCGAGTGGGTACTCGTTGGATGCGGGATTTAATTCCACATCCAAAGAGCTCTCTCGATCAAAATTTGAGTAAAAACACAAGGATATATGTCAAAAATACAAACAAAAAAGTAGTTTTTTTCTTTTCTTCCTCCAAAATTAATAAATATTATTTTATTATTTTAACTATTATTTTATTAATTCATTTTAGGAGGCCCATTTTGAGTTGAAATTTCCTCTAATGAATTAGCACCCCTTTTTAGTGTAATTTGTTTTTACATTTAGTGGTAAAACTAGATGCTAAATGGGACGTGTCATGGACAAAATGTAAATCTTCTATGACACCCAAAATCAGGTATATTTTTTTCTTTGAGAATAATGTCCAACTTTTCTTCCTAAACAACGTCGAGGTTTGCTTCTTAAATAACGTCCTATTTTTCTTCCTAGTGAGCATATGCTTTAACTTTTTAAATGAAATCCCTATTAGCGCCATATTTGCATCCTTAATAGGACCATGTTAGCATCTATGTTCATGACATATTTGCATATAAATTACCATCCAATATTGCATCCATATGTGCTACCACTTTAGCATCTGATTTTGCACCATGTTTTACTTCCAAATATGTGTCAATTTTTTCTTCCAAATTTGCACCAATTTTTTCTTCCTTTTTTGCATCGTGTTTTTCGATAGAAATTACACGAAATATTTATTCTATTTTTGCACCATATTTTTCTTCCTATCAATTCCATGTTTGGATTTATCATTAGTACCAAGTGTTGCATCCTTTTTAATTCCTAGTTTTGTGTCTCTATCTATTCCAACATTAACACCTTGTTTTTCTACTACTGTAGCACCCAATTTATCGTCCATTTTTACTCCCACACTAGAACCACATTTTTATTCCATTTTATCGCCTTTGATTTTTAATTATTTTCCTTCGTCATGAGCGCCTCATTTAGCTTCTCATTTAGAATCCAATATTTTTTCTTTGTTTCCCACTAGTTTATCTTCTAGTTTGGATTCTACTTTGGCATCCAAAATACAATCAAAATTGAATTCCAAATTAGCACCATGTTTTGTGTCCAATATGGCTTCTAGATCTAACACATAGTGGGATTTTGTTTTATCGCTTGGTTTTTCTTCCTTATTGGAACCACATTAGACTTGCTATTTAATACCTACATCCATATTCAATTGTGTGCTAATATTTTTATTATCTCAAATTATTATAATTATTCATTTATTTCAATAGTTCTCATATATCATTTACTTCATAGTTATGAAATAACATAATGATACATTCAAATTAATTGTAGATACCATTATTGAAATTAATTTCATAGCATTTATGAATACATTTAATAGAAAGAGAAAACATTTATCCAAAGTAGTAATATCATCATATATATTAATTTTCCATGAAAACATCATCAACAACTTCCAATATATATAAATTTAAAATATAATAATGATAACATCAGCATTATCTTTCATCAAAAGAAGTGAAATTATAAAACATCTTCACATCAATAACCTACCATACAGATCATCGTATTAAGGTTAAAAGAACAAGTGAACAATATATATATATAGTGAAAATACCAATATCACAAGAAATGTTTTATATATATATATATATATATATCCATTTCTATGTTAGATTTTATCCTTTAAGCTAGCATTATATTAGGATCTTTATCTGAGAGAATAATAAGCACAACAATCAAACGCAAGAGAAAATGAGCACAATGTTTTTCCTCGGGGAAACCATAAATGGATAAAATCCCACAACTTCCTAAGAGATAGAATAAGCACCAAAAGTAAAACCCTAAAACAGTAAGATGATCTTCCGACAACAGTAGCCTCTTTATTTCTAGCCCCAACAATTTCTTCTTCCTCAGCTATGCACTAAAACTGAGTGTGAGTGAGTGTGTGATAAATAGAGAGGCTCACTCTCTATTTATACTAATTCCCAACTTGACAATAAATCACTAGGGCCGACTTCTCTAGGAGAGTCTAGTAACCCTAGGGCCCTAGAACTGCGGGGACTTTAACCCTTAAACAATAGGAGGGTTACCCACGATGACTTGACATGACTTGTTTACATTATTGAATCTCCCGATAGGAACATCGAGGCGTGACATGACTCAAATACATTACAGGCACTTCTCTAAATAAACATTGGGGTACAAGACATAAGATATACAAGTGAATACATTCTGAAGTTACAAATACATCAACAGTCCCTCTTAACTAGGAAGGTATTATCTCGACACAATTTATCATCACAGGTCTTCTTCTCTGTATCATCTGGATCATCAATGAGTTCTCATCATCTTCATCTTCAAGTCATCTTCATCTTGATCTGGATCATGACTCGATTTGGATGATCATCGCTGGATCATCACTGTTGGATCATCATCACTAGATATGGAACATCATCAATGGATCTGGATCATCATCATTGGATTTGGATCATCACTTGATCTAGATCATCACTGGGTCATCATCACGGGTGCTATCTCTTGATTCTTCTCATCATAGGAAGTTCTACAGAGCCAACCCTTTTTCATGCTAGATGTACATCTACAGAGCTAGTCCTTTTTCATACTGGATGTGTCATCATAGAGCTAGTCCTTTTTCATACTAGATGTGGCATCTACATAGAGCCAGTCCTTTTTCATACTGGATGTGTCTTCACAGAGCTAGTCCTTTTTCATACTATATGTGGGATCTACATAGAGCCAGTCCTTTTTCATACTTGATGTGTCTTCACAGAGCTAGTCCTTTTTCATACTAGATGTGGGATCTAGACAGACCAAGTCCTTTTTCATACTAGATGTGTCTTCACAGAGCCAACCCTTTTTCTTACTGAATGTGGGATCTACACAGAGCAAGTCTTTTTTCATACTATATGTGTCTTCACAGAGACAGCCCTTTTTCATGCTGGATGTGGGATCTACACATAACTAGTCCTTTTTCATACTAGATGTGTCTTCACAAAGCCAGCCCTTTTTCATGCTAGATGTGGGATCTACAAGAGCTAGTCCTTTTTCATACTAGATGTGTCTTCACAGAGCCATCCCTTTTTCATGATAGATGTGGTATCTACACAGAGCTAGTCCTTTTTCATACTAGATGTGTCTTCATAGAGACAACCATTTTTCATGCTGGATGTGGGATCTACACAGAGCTAGTCCTTTTTCATACTAGATGTGTCTTCACAGAGCCAACCCTTTTTCATGCTAGATGTGGGATCATCACATACATCTGAAAATGGAAGGAACCAATCCTCTCACCATGTCATAGCTCTTACATCTGACCATGGAAGGAACCAATCCTCTCACCATGTCATAAGGGCACATCACTTATATCTAACCATGGAAGTATCCAATCCTCTCACCATGTCAGAAGGGCACATCACGGACTCATCACTTCCTCTTGGGAGGAATATCGATCTAGAAAACACCAAGGTTCCCCCTGAAGTACTCAAACTTCACTTTGGCCAATGGCTTTGTCAACACATCAGCTATATGTTCATTCGTCACAACATACTGGAGCTTCACTGCTCCTCTCCACACCATATCCCTGAAAAAGTGATACTTGATCTCAATATGCTTCGACCTATCATGGAACACCGAGTTCTCCAAAAACTTCACACAACTCTGGTTGTCACAATATATAAAAGTACCATCTAACTGTAGATCAAATCGATTAGATAGTAGCTTCCTTAGCCATACTTCCTCACAACTAGCTAAACAAGCTATGACATACTCTACTTCAGCTATACTCAGTTCCACACAGGATTGCTTCTTGCTAAACTAAGAGATCACACCTAATCCCATACTGAAGTAGCAACCCAAAGTGCTCTTCCTATCGATGCCACTTCCTGCCCAATTTGAATCAACATAACCCTCCAGGTTAATCTTATGATTATCCTTATACTTGAGCCCATAATCAAATGTACCCTTTAGGTACCTTAGAATATGCTTTGTAGCAATCAAGTGAACATGTCTCGGATCTATCAGGCACTTGCTCAAGGTGTTCATAGCAAAGCAAATATCTGGTCTCATATTTGTTAGGTACATCAAGGACCCAATCATCTGAAGATACATCGTGGCATCAACCGACTCAGATGAAGTATCACTCAATAGCTATAGGTTCAATGCCATAGGTGTGGTTAAGGCATTGCAGTCCATCATCCCAAATATATTCACGATCTCTACTGCATACTTCCCTTGTCTAAGGAAGATTCCATCCGCGTTCTACCACACCTCCATGCCTAGAAAATAATGCAACATACCCAAGTCCTTCATTTCAAACTCAGAATCAAGGTTTCTCTTTGTATCAGTAATCAATCCATCCATACCTGTTACAAATAGATCAACTACATATAGTTTACTATCACTGGATTTCCTTCTTCCACCTTGTAGTAGACATTGGAATCTGCTTTACTTTTGGTAAATCCCAAATTGGATAGAAAACCATCAATTCTACTGTACCATGTCTTGGGTTCCTGTTTCAAACTGTATAGGGATTTCTTCAATTTACACACATGAGTCTCCCTGTCATGTGTCTCAAAACCAACTGGTTTCTCCACATACACTTCCTCTTCCACTACACCATTCAAGAAAGCAGTCTTGACATCCATCTGCTGTATCTTCCATTTCATCACTACAGCCAGAGAAATTACCGATCTGATGGAAGTGTATTTGGCTATAGGTGCAAAAGTTTCTTCATAATCTATTCCTTCTTTCTCGGAGAAGCCACGATCCATGAATATTCCTTTATATTTTTCTATGCTGCCATCTGCAGCATGCTTGATCTTGTAGATCCATTTGGAAGTCACCACAGACTTCCCCTTAGGTCTTGGGACAACATCCCAAACATCATTTTTCATGATCGATTGGTACTCTTCGATCATAGCATCCTTCCATTCTTTATTTTCTGTCACTTCTTCATATTTGGAAGGTTCTTTATCAATGAAATCACATAATAAGGCTACATAACTGGAACAAGACCCGGTTCTTTCCCTTTCTCTGTGTGATTCTTCTGGAGCACCATATCTTTCTACAACTTGGATAGCTTCTCATACCCAAGCAGGTTTCCTCTTCCAAGGATTCTTCTCCTAAGGTGGATCTATAGGTTCTCGAGGTTCTTTTATTTCTTGATCTTCTTCTTGATATTCTTCGTTCATGGTTGTGTCATGAATTCTGGGTGCTTCTGTTTCTTCAAATTCTTCAGCATGTATTTTTCTAGATTTGTTGTAAGATGAGTCTTTGTCAAATGGTACATCCCTACTGATGTCGATCTTCTTAAATCCTGGGAAGTATACTCTGTAAGCCTTTGAGCTTTCAGAGTATCCCACAAATATACTCTTCCTTCCTGAAGGATCTAACTTTGTCCTCTTTTCTTTCAGAATGTGTATGTACACTAGGTAGCCAAATATTTTGAGATGGATGACTTCTGGTTTCTTGCTGGAAAAGACTTCTTCAGGTGTCTTATTCTCGAGTACTCTATGTGGAGTATGGTTCTGTACATACACTGTTGTTCTGGAAGCTTCTGCCCATAGATGCATGGGAAGATCTTGATCATGAAGCATGGCCCTTACATCTTCCATGATCGTTCTATTCTTCCTTTTTGCAACTCCATTCTATTGTGGATTATATGGAGTGGTTAACCCCCTCTTAATCCATGAATCTTTGCATAAGTATTTGAATTCATTCGATGTGAATTCTCCACCATTATCTGATCAAAAAATCTTGATCTTCTTTTCTGTGAGGTTCTCGATCAAGGCTTTGAATTCCTTGAACTTGCTGAATAATTCATCTTTTCTCTTCATAAAGTATATCCATGTTTTCCTAAAAAAATCATCAATGAAAGAAACATAGTATATGTACCCGCTTAACGAACTGGATGACATCGGACCACATACATCAGAGTGGATGATTTCCAATATTCCTTTTTCCTTTCTCTTGCTACTTGGAAATGTCTTCTTTCTGTTCTTTCCTTTTACACATCCTTTGCAAACACCATCATGTTTTGTCTGCATTTCTGGAAGACCTTCAACAACTTTGCTTACAAGTGGTAGTTCCCTATAATTCACATGTGCAAGCCTTCTATGGAAAATTTCATTTGGTTCTACTGATTCATCAACCAAAGCTTGTTCTGGTTGGCCCTTTAATTTGTATAGACCTCCTTCTTGTTCACCAATCACTATTGCATCATCAAAAGTCTTTCCCTTTGGCCACATAAGAACTTGGCCATCTACAAAAGAAACCTTCATTCCTTTTGAATCCAATGCAGATATGGAGAGGAGGTTCTTCTTTAGTCTTGGTACAAACAATACATTTTTCATATTCATAGAATTTCCAGAGTCTAGCTTATAGGAGGATTCACTGCTACCTTTTATTGGATACTGGTAGTCATCCCCAAGTTTCGCCTTGTGAGGTGACTCATGTTCAGATAGTTTCACAAATGATTCTTTGAATCCTGTCATATGTTTGGAAGCACCACTGTCTATAATCCAATCATTACTTCCATGTGAGATAGTTCCCGTGAGAGCAGAGATCAGCACATATTCTTCATCACTTGAAGAATCATCACTTTCTTGTCTGATTCTCTTTGTGGAAGGTTCATCATCCTCTACAGCATGAGCATGATGTATTCTCTTGTTTTCCTTTTTCTTCTTCGAGTTCCCTTTCTTAGGGAAGTATTTGTATATGTGACCTTTCTCATCACATGTGTAACATCTAATAGTAAACAGATCTCTTCTAGAGTGTGAAATCTTTCCTTTGGAGTGATGATGGTCCCTTCTGGTTTTCTTGTTGTGGATTGTGAGAGATTGATCTTCACTTCCCATATTTTCTTCTCGAGCTGCTACCTGAGATTCTTCTTGAAAGCATTCTTCCCATAGTATGCTGAACTTGACTAACTTCTTTCTGGCATAGATCCCTTGAAGGAAAGAGTCCCATGCCATAGGAATACTATTCAAGGTGGTCATCACAATCTCTGCATTCTCCACTTCTTCATCTACTACTTCCAGTTGTTCCTTAATCTAAGAGACCCTTGTAAAGTAAGACTGGATGGTCTCTGCATTCTGGATCTTTACATTTTTCAGTTGGTTTCTCATAGTCATCTTCCAGTTTATGTTCTTCCCTTCAAACAGTTTGGTCAAGGCATCAAACATAGCTTTACGTGTCTTTAGGGAGGACACCTAGGGTATGAGGTGATACTTGATTGAATCAGCAATAATCCTCTTATCCATGACCAATTTCTTCTTATGTAAGGCCTTAGCCTCATCTCCCTCTAGAACTAGAACCTCCTCATTGATATAGGAGTCCAACTCATTTTTTCTAGGACGAGGGAGATCCTATACTTCTAGGCTTGGCAGTTATCATCTCCCTCAATATTTTCATCAAGATTGGTATGATGAGACATCTTAACTGAGAACCTCAAATGGAAATACAAAATATTTAGATCTTACGAGGTCAAGATGTCAGATCTAGATCTGGAGCTAAATTTCTGTAGTGTTGGTTCAGGGGCAGATTAGGGTTTGAATTTCCCAGAGTTTTGTCCAACCAAATGATTTGATCTTGATATCTAAACTTTTATTTTGAGGAGGATATCAATCCATGCCTAGCTCACTCAAAAATTCCACTTCTATGGAAATTCCTAATTTTTAGCAGCAATGTCGGGTCAAAAACTAAAAAAGATCAGAATTAGATTCTGCTTCAACAGAAAAATGCGCCCTAGGGAGGATAGTCATCCCAACCTTCTTTTGCTGAAAATCTATGGAGAGAGATCCAAAAAGTAGGAATCCCTAGTTTTCGAAGTTGTACGGTGTCTTCTTCTCAGTTTAGCTTTGATACCATGTTAGATTTTATCATTTAATCTAGCATTATATTAGGATCTTTAACTGAGAGAATAACAAGTGCAACAATCAAACACAAGAGACAATGAACACAATTTTTTTCCTCAGGGAAACCATAAATGGAGAAAACCATGCAACTTCGTCAAAGATAGAGTCAGCACCAAAAGTAAAACCCCAAAACAGTAAGATGATCTTCCGACAACAGTAGCCTCTTTCTTTCTAGCCCCAACAATTTCTTCTTCCTCAGCTATGCGCTACAACTGAGTGTGAGTGAGTGTGTGATAAATAGAGAGGCTCACTCTCTATTTATACTAATTCCCAACTTGACAATAAATCACTAGGGCCGACTTCTCTAGGAGAGTCTAGTAACCCTAGGGCCCTAGAACTGCGGGGAATTTAACCCTTAAACAATAGGAGGGTTACCCACAATGACTTGACATGACTTGTTTACATTATTGAATCGCCCGATAGGAACATCGAGGCATGACATGACTCAAATACATTACAGAAACTTTCCAGAATAAACATTGGGGTACAAGACATAAGATATACAAGTAAATACATTCCGAAGTTACAAATACATCAACATTATACAAAATTCAAAATTGTCAATAGTAATCAAAGTTTATATGTCAACATGAATCCACCATAAAAATCAAAATGACCCAAAATGTAATATGAACTTGGATCATCACAAAAATAACAATATGTGTCTAGTAGCATGGAGAAAGAAAAAAACATCCACAATCTCAATAGTAGCTTCAATTCCTACCATTATGATCATCATCATCCTCATCATTTATGCCAACATCATATCCATAATCATATTCATAGGATCCATTTACATCATTATAAACAATATATTTATTTCGTACATCAGTGACAAGATAATCAAGATCATCATCTAAGTAGTCATCTTCACCATTTTTCTGCAAATACCAAGAAATGATCAATTTAAAGCATTAGTATTAATTTAGTTACATAATGCATATTCTATGTTATATTGCAAATATTAGTGTGATAATTTATGCATTCTCACGAGTTTTCTAACCATAAATATAAACATCATCTCATCAACAGATAGTAACCACACATATCAAGTGTATCCACAACCATGCACACAGTCATGCATACACACGCATACACCATAAATTTTCATATCACAATAGAAGAAGACACAGGCAAGGAAAAATAGGCATCTCAATGATTATATATAAAGCAAAGAAAAATATGGTATCACATGTATTATTCTCTTTGAACCATTTTTTTCCTAAATTTTTTATATCATTAAATCTAAATATATAACATTTTATTCAATCTATACCTTAAATAAAATATTACCATGGTTTTCACTCTCAATCAAGTTCATGAATTGCGTATTGGAGGCACCCTTGATGAGGATGAACTAGATATGATTGCTCTCAATGGTCTCACTAGACCTTGGGACTCATTCATACAGACTCTGCGTGCCAGAAAAAAAAGTATGAAGTTTGAATACTACATTCAAGAAGAAGCTAGAGTAGCCAACAGAGAAGCTCTACTCAGAGAATATGATCAAGATGTAGCCACCCATACTAAAGAAAGAAAAAATTCAAACTTCAAGAAGAGTAATAATAAGCCTTCCAAGAATATTTTTAAAAATAAGAAGAAGGATTACTGAAAGTATCAATGCTAGAAATGTCATAATATAGGACACCTATCCAGAGAGTGTCCATCACCAAAGAAGAACAACAACAAAAAGAGACATCATGCTCATCTAGATGAAGATGAGGATGAATAAGAAAGACCTCGAAAGAGACTAACAAAATAAGAAGGTGTATATGAATATGTACTATTCTATGCACTCTTTTGTTTTGTAACACCTGGAGAAGACACATGGATTATTGATAGTGGTTCCTCAAAGCACATGATAGGGTAGAAGCAAACTTTGTCAAGACTTGAAGAAAAGAACTATCCCCAGGAGGTATCATTGGGAGATGACTATCAATATCCCATAAAATGTATTGGTGAATCCATCTATAAGCTTGACTATGGGACTTCCATGAAGATGAAGGAAGTACTGTATGTACCAGGTTGGAAAAAGAGCTTACTTTCCAGATAATCTCTACATAAGAAATGATATAGAGTTTCTTTTATAGATGGACAAGTACTAATTTGGTCCAAAGGAAAGACACGTGAAGATGCTTTGGTCATTGGAGAATAAGAAGGAGGTTTGTATAAAATCAAAGGACATCCAATGACGACCCTTTTCCATGAGACTACCATCTCAAGTGAGCTGTGGCATAGAAGGATTTCTCACATCAACTACAAATCATTGCCGTATGTGAGAATGGTGGTGACAGGGTTACTGGATCTGAAGATTGATCATGAGGGTATTTGCAAAGGATGTGCAAGTTGAAATAACATCAAGAATCCCCTTTTGAAAAGTGAAATGAAGAATAAAGGTACATTATAACTAATTCATTTTGATGTATGTGCGCCTATGCACTCCATATCCTTAAGTCTATATGAATATTATGTCACATTTATTGTTGATTATTCAAGAAATACTTGGATATACTTCTTGAAGAAAAATAGTTAAGTGTTCAGTAAATTCAAGGAGATCATAGCCTTGGTAGAGAACCTTTCAGAAAACAGAATCAAGACACCAAGAATAGATAATGGTGGAGAATACACTTCAAAGGAATTTGAATCATTCTATAAGGATGAATAAATCAAGAGGGAACTAACCACTCCCTATAATCCCCAACAGAATGGTGTTGCAGAAATAAAGAATAGAACCATTGTGGAAGCAGTGAAAAATATGTTTCATGACAAAGATCTACCCATGCACCTATGGGATGAAGCAACAAGAACAATTGTATATGTGCATAATAGATTATCTGATGGTTCTATTGGATTCAAGACCTTTGAAGAGATTTATATAGGAAATAAACTTGAAGTGAGCCATCTCAATATATTTGGTTGTCCAGTATACATGCATATTCTGAAAGAGAAGAGAACCAAGTTGCATCCTTATGGAAAGAAAGGAATATTTGTTGGTTACTGTGAAGCCTCCAAATATTTCACGATATACATTTCAGGATTCCATCATATCGATATTAGTAGGGATATAACATTTGATGAAGATACAACTCTTAATAAATCTTGAAGGTGTCAGCTTAAAGAAGTATGTGAAGAGGATGTACCTCCTAGAAAGGTAGAAGTTGAACCCTCTCCTGAAATAGTAGCATCTGAATATCATGATATGCTAGAACCTTAGGAACCACCTACTACAGATACCTTTTTAAAGAGAAAACCTGCTTGGGTAAGAGAAATCATACAAGAAGCAGAGAGATATGGAGCTCCAAAAGGATCCACAAGAACCAACAAAAGATCAAATCCATATTCCAGTTATGTATCTTTGATGTGTGACCTTGTAGATCAAGAACCCACTAGCTATGAGGAAGCTCCTAAAAAGGAAGAATGGGTTGAAGAATGACAAAAGAATACCAGTCGATAATGAAGAATGATGTTTGGGATATAGTACCCAAACCGGAAAACAAGAGTGTGGTATCTTTGAAATGGATCTACAAGATAAAACATGTTGCTGATGGAAGTATTGGAAAGTACAAGGAAATATTTTTGGCTAGAGGATTCTCTTAGAAAGAGGGGATCGATTATGAAGAGACATTTTATCCAGTAGTAAGGTACACTTCCATCAAAACTATAATGGCACTTACTTCCATTATGAAGTGGGACTTACACCATATGGTTGTAAAGACAACCTTCCTTAATGGTGCAATTGAGGAAGAGCTGACATCGAACGTCCACAAGGATTTCAAGTCGAAGACAGAGTGACTCACATATGATAGTTGAAAAATGATATGTATGGACTAAAGCAAGCTCCTAGATCTTGGTATGGAAGAATATATAGCTTCTTGACAAGCATGGGATTTACCAAGAGTAAAGATGATCCTAAACTTTATATGGAGATTATGGATGATGATCCAACCATACTATTATTGTATGTGGATCATCTATTTAGGACTGGAAATGAGAAATAGATCAAAGATTGCAAGAAGAATATCGCTGAAGAATTCGAGATGAAAGATATTGGATTGATGCATTATTTCCTAGGGTTGGAAGTGTGGTAGATCCTAGAAGGAATATTTATGAATCAGGGAAAGTATGCAGTAGAAATATTGAAAATATTTGATATGTTGGATTGTAAATCCATGGCCACACCCATGGACATCAACTTGAAGCTGTTGTCTGATGAGAAATCAGAGTTAGGGGATGTGACTCAGTACAGACAGATTATTGGGTCATTAATGCATATGATGAACACAAGGCCATATATATGCTTTGTTGTGAACACCTTGAGTCAGTAAATAGTTAAACCTAGAAGGGTTCACTTGATAGCTGTAAAGCATGTGATGAGGTATATAAAAGGTACGAAAGATTTGGGACTTTACTATAGGAGAGATCATGACTAGAGATTGTATGGAAATACGAATTTGGATTGGGCAGGAAGTGTCACTGACAGGAAGAGCGCCTTAGGTGGATGTTATTGTCTGGGATTTGCCATGATCTCATGGCTTAGTAAGAAACAATCTAGTGTTGCTCTCAGTACAGTTGAATCAGAGTACATTGCAGCTCAGTCCACTTGTTATGAAGCGATATGGGTTTGGAAGATGATGTCAAGATTATTTGACATGGATTTGGACACCACAATAATTTTTTGTGACAACCAGCATTGTATAAATATGACATAGAATTCGGTGGTCTATGACAAATTGAAGCATATAGAAATCCAGTATTTTTATATAAGTGATATTTTACAAAAGGGAGCTATAAAGCTCTAGTATGTGAGTATCGATGAACAATTTGTTGATGTACTGACGAAGCCTCTATCTCGAGTAAACTTTTAATATTTTTGTGACAAGATTGGTGTAGTTTGAAAAGAATTTCCTCGCAAGGAGGAATAGTGATGGGAGTACAAGTAATGAAGATATGAAAATTCTTCGAAAATTAGGAACAAGTCGAAGATATGGACTCTCCTCGGAAAGTAAGAATAGGTCAAACACATAAACCCTCCTTGGACAAAGGGGGAGAAGGTTGATAATATGGATCCTCCTAGGAAAGGGCGAGTGATGATGAGACTAGAGTCCATCATGGGATGAGATTAATGCCCCTGTATGAAAGAGGCCAAGTGCACCTGAAGATGCTGACAAGGTCCAACATTCACTTGTGGATGATAGTATCCTCTCTAGAGGATGGCAGGTATAACACTCTATGCATGATAGTGGTCTGTACTAGCTAAGGATGGCCCTACAGATGTTACTCTTGCATGGAAAGTACCCACATTCAGTTGTCGATACCGTAGAAATAAGACTCGATAAGGATTGGTCCTAATGTTAGTGGTATGGATTCTCTACAATGAGTGCTCATGAATTATAGGGCCGACATTTGGTATGCAGACAAGATTTTCTCTGCAGATAATACTCTTGTATGGAGAGTATGCCTACATTCACATTAGAGGAAATTTTAATTTAAAATGGGCCTTCTAAAAAAAATACAAATTCCATGTCATCATGTATTATCCAATCAAAATTATTTTAAAATTAAAAAAGGGAGCACCTCTTAAAACAATTTTTTAATATAAATTTGGGGATAGGTATCATAAAAAAACTACTTTTTTGTTCATATTTTCGACATATATCCCTGTGTTTCTACTCAAATTTCGATCAGGAGAGCTCTTTGGATGCAGAATAAAATTTTGCATCCAACGAGTACCCACTCAACATACTTTTGATGGGCCCTGCTACCCCAAAAACAACAAATAGCTAAACAAATGTGATGATGATGTCATCATCACATTTTCCAGGTATTTATTGTTTTTGGGGTAGCGGGGCCCATAAAAGTATGCTGAGTGGGTACTCGTTAGATGTGGAATTTTATTCCACATCTAGCGAGCTCTCTCGATCGGAATTTGAGTAAAAACACAGGGAGATATGTCGAAAATACAAACAAAAAAGTAGTTTTTTTCTTTTCTTCCTCCAAAATTAATAAATACGATTTTATTATTTTAACTATTATTTTATTAACTTTATTTACGAGGCCCATTTTGAGTTGAAATTTCCTCTAATGTATGCATATTCCATAGAATAATACTCACTTGAGAGTGGTCCCAACCTTAGTGGTATGGATGCTCTATGATGAGTCCTCGTGGGCGTTGTAGTATAACACCCACTTGGGAGTCGTCCTAACCTCAGTGGTATGGATGTTCTATAATGAGGGTCGACACTTTGTATGTAGTAAATATATTCTCTAGAGGCAATACTCTTGAATGGAAGAGTATACCTACATGTGCGTGTAGATACCGTAGTATAAAACTCACTTGGGAGTGGTCCTAACCTCAGTGGTTTAGACTATCTACGATGAGTCCTTACGGACGATAGGGCCTACACTGGGTGCAATTGAGATATGAATTTAGTATTACATGATTCAGTTGGTCAATATCATAGACCAGGATGATGGAGGATTGCATCATCCTTAGACTTATGTCCTAAAGTGATAGGGATTGATAATTACCCAAAGAGATCATGTGTACTTCAGGTAGCGTGGCGACAAAGGATAAAGTAGATCAAAGTACTATGGAAAAGGATCAATTAGATAGAAGTGCGGCTACAAAGGATCAAGAAGGATCAAAGTGCTGCTGCAAATTATTGAAAGGATTGAAGTGTTGTTGCAAAGGATCGAAAGGATCAAAGTGCTTCTGCAAAGGATCGAAAGGATCGAAGTGCTTCTATAAAGGATCGAGAAGATTGAAGTGTTATTCCAGAGGATTGAAGTGTTGTTGAAAAGGATCAATAATATCGAATTTATCCTATAAAGGATCAAAGTACTTCTACAAAGGATAAGAAATTCGAAGTGCTGCTATGAAGGATCGACAGGTCGAAGTGTTGATGCAAAAGGATCAAGTGATCGTGTGATTCAGAAGATGAAGACATTGAAGAGTAATTGTTCCATTTATTGATTGTGAAAAAATCCTATGATGTATATATATATATATATATATATTACCTCAATACTTCTAAAGATATTGTATCTATGTGCTCCTATAGTCTATCATGATGTTTCCAGTAGAATAACCTTCTCATTAAGGGGGAGTGTTTAATATTGTAACTTCAAAGGATATTATAAATGTATTTTACTGATGTAACCCAAGGAAAATGTTATTATTCCTTCGGCAGGGTGTTACTATTGTATTTGATCATCATAGAGTCATGAGGTAAAGCCTCCATTGTAAGTCAAGTCATTAGTACCCTAATGAATAATATAAAATATTCTTTTGAGTCTTCCTAGGTGAATTCAACCCAAAAAGTTTAGTGGGGATGACATCTTTAGGGTAAAAGTAAGTTTCCTCAGTGTGTATAAATAGAAGTGTTGTGCTTCTCATTTAAACACATAGACACTCACTTGTGTAGTGCATAGGAGAGAGAGAGAGAGAGAGAGAGAGAGAGAGAGAGAGAGAGAGAGAGAGAGAGAGAGAGAGAGAGAGNGGTTATATCTTATACATCTTATACAAAGGAAGTTTTTTTGGGTTTTCTTCCCATTGAGGGTTTCCCAGGATAAATATTGTGTATATCTTGTGATTTTGTTTCTATCAATGATTCTGGATATGCTACTGCTATGAACTTGAAATGAACAATAATGATATCTAGTCTAGCATATGAAATCTTAACAATAAGTAAGGAAGATGTTCTAGCTATTAACATAGTAGTAGAAGTGGAAAAAATTATGGAATTTGAATGCAAGGATGTTAAAAAAGAAAGAGAGCACGGAAACACAGATGCTGAGAAACACGAAGGTGTTTCATCTCTATTTTTGAAAGAAAATTTTTATGAATCACACACAATTTAGGAAATATATACAAAACCAAAAGTTGTTGTGACCTTCTACATATAGGATGATGCAGTGGTAGAAAAAAAAACAATGATAGTGAAAGAGCCATGTGAAGAATGCAACATAACACCTGACATAGATGCAATAACAGATATTGATAATCCAACTACTGATGAAGTAATATATAGTGCAAAATATATGGAACTTGAAAGTAATGGTTTTAAAACTGTAAAATCGTCGAAAACCATACATATTGAGTATATTGACAAACATCAAACCATCTTGTGTCAAGGTTCAGGACAAAAACATAAGGAATCATATAGTAATCCAGCTAGCATTGCAACAACCAAAATTATTGATACCCTCCCGACAAGAGACAATGTAAAAATATTAGACTTGGAAGTCATTGAAGAACAATATAAAGAATCCAGTAGAGCTCCATCTTCTAGTGCAACAAAAGAGACAAATTATTTTCTCCTTGATACGATAAAAAAAGAAAAGGATGTAGAACATGAAAAAGGAAAATGGGAAATGTTTAGAAAATACCAAAATCACAGGTGCATATGAGCAACCTTTAACCTCATATCCATATATAGAAGAAAAACATGAAGAACCACATGCATATCCATATATCAATGTACGGACATAAGTTTCAAATACCATTCACACACAGAACAATGCATCAGAAGCATACCTAACTATAGCTTATGGAGCACTGCATAAATTCTTTGACATAACAGCTTCTGAAAGAGTAATAGAAGTGTACATGTTACAACCATCAGTGGAGTAGCTGAGAGGGAAGTGGAGGAAGTTAAAATCAATAAACTGGAGAAAGAATAATAAGCAACAAGTAAATATGTTTATAGACAACAATCACACTCACCTAAAGCTATGGAAGAACAAGTTGAATCAGATATGGAACCATCTAGTAATGTAGTAAATGAGATTGCTAAAAACCTTTCCATGATGTATGAGACTAACACATCAGTACAAACATAAAACAATCACAAAGGGTTATATTTTCAGTTGTATTAAACGAAAATTACACTTCAATATATGGCATGGCCACATACAAAAAAAAGGCTATGTCTTAAGATAATACAAGATTGAACATATCATACAAGACTTTCCTCTCCATGATAAAGTGCAAAAGAAAAAACCAAAATAGACCCACAATAACATTGCTTGTGCAAAGATATATAATACTAAAAGAAAAAATATTTAATTGGATACACAAAATTTCAAATAATCCAAGAAAAAAAAAATTCCTCTCCCTTCTAGTTCCATATTCTTTCCCAAAACTTTGGTTAGGGTCAGGTTAGAATAATATCAAGTTCATTTTGCATTAGTATGGAGTTCATATTGACAGGTTAAGGCCCAAACACTAGTATAACAAATCGTTATTGTTGAGTTTTGTCAATTGGTTAGCATAGAGATTTCACCATGGGTATAGATTTTGTTCACAAAATACAACAAACTCTAGATATCATCCAATGTATAATCTATTTACTCTGTCACTAACATATTAAATAATCACTTAAGAATCCAATATTTTTTGGGCTTAAATACACAACTAA
This sequence comes from Pseudotsuga menziesii, assembly GCA_001517045.1. Taxonomy (NCBI): domain Eukaryota; kingdom Viridiplantae; phylum Streptophyta; class Pinopsida; order Pinales; family Pinaceae; genus Pseudotsuga; species Pseudotsuga menziesii. The sequence continues at coordinate 196,407 of LPNX010671131.1, forward strand.
AATGTTAAAAACTTGCAAGACACAAAAACTCTCAAGTGCCCAAACTAAGGTTTGAACAATTACAAAATTTTATGCCTGTTTGGGTTAGCATTTGGCCTTAGTCCTTATATTTTTTTTAGTCTTGGAGAAGTTGTATAGATAAGTTTCAATGGATATAAGTTTATAACCCTATTTAGACTAATACTTTCAAATTCAGACTATTGACAAGAAAAAAACATGATTGTAAATTGGAATCGAAAAATTATCAACAAACTTGCTAACATGAATTTGAAATTAAAGATAAGCTTTAATTTGATTGTTGAATTATAGACACATAATGATAATGTTCACTGCACATAATCATGTTCTATGAAAACTAACCATTGTGAAGACTTCAAACCACAATGAACTTTGAAGAAATGCAAAGACAAACACTGTCACAAACCAAGCTTCATGCAAATATGAAAGATTGGATGATTCTCCATGTGGGTTTCTATTTACTCTTGTCGTATTATAAAGGGATAAACTTGTTGTGAAACTCCACATGTTACTCAGATATGGACCAATTCAGATTTAAAAAACCTTCGCCCAAAAAAACATGGGGGTTGAAACCACTATATATTCATAGACACCTCCACTAATGAAATTCAATGGGTGATTCAGAAAAAGAAGGAAGGTAAAATATAAATTTCATGACAAATTCAAGGCTAGGGTTAATATTAGTGAGACTTCCCAACCTCAAATCAAGGGTGTGATAATTGTGAAGGTCCATATTGGTGACTCGACAATACTTCCCAACCTTAAATCAAGGGTATGGTATATGATAAGGTCCAATGGTCTATATTGGTGAGTCTTCCCAACCTCAAATAAAGGCATTTCTAGATGATAGGGTCCATATATTAGCAGAAAACAAGCTGTATCACCCACCATTATTGAAAAAATGGGGTGAAATCAAAATTACATGGCTTCATTACTCAAAATACTGGGCGATTTCAACATTTCCTGACCTTCCTTCCAAAAATACGGGGTGAACTCCTCGATTTTAACCATAGTTGAAAGGGTGACATTCAAGTTTTCCTCTTTCACAAGCCTTCGTGTCCTTGGCAATCCAATGCGCATTAATATGGGTCAAATAAATTTAGGTCTAATGTATTAAATTAAAAAAAAAACACATTTCATATTAAAAATTTGTCCCTTATATATTTGATACCCCTCTAATTTCTCCCTTGGGCTATATTTCACCCCTTAAAACATATATACTCAAATCCTTGAAAATCACAACATCTCTCTTTTTGAAGGCACAAAGAAGAAGGGGAGTGCATCAGACTTTGACTACAAGGAGAGAGTTCATGCACTCATAACAAGAACTGTAAGATCTTATTCCTTTATCATTAATTTTGGAGCTTCAAGACACATGGTTTCGATAAGGGAGTCCTTCTCCTCTATTTGTGATTCGAATGGTCCAAAAATTGTTATGGGAGATGATTCTGAAACTAAAATTAAAGGGAAGGTTAGAATAGACCTTTACCATGGTTCCTTCAATAATGTTTTGTATGTCCTAGGTCTTGTTGCTAATATCTTGTACATTTATAAGATGACCCACACTAGGTCTCCTAAAAAGGTTGTATTCACTCCCAATAATTTTGAAATCAATAAAATTTCGAATGGTAGAGTCATAGAAAAAGGTTTTCTTGATCATAGCTCCAAATTGTACAAGTTCACACACTGGATACCCTTCTCAAACCCATATGATCTCCTCACCCATGCTAATGAATCTAGAAAGCTATATCATGAAAGTTTTATCCATATAAACTACAAGTACCTATCTGATTTGTGTGACAAATACATGGTGATAGGGTTTCCCAAAATCAAGTTTTCTAAGGGTGTACATCAATGATGCATTATAGGAAAACACCTAGAGAAGAAGTATGAGAGACTCAGTCATGAGTGATCCTTTGCACCTCTATAGATTATTCACGATTACATGGTTGGTACTTTCCCTCACATGGAAATGATTCAAGAAAAATATGTCCTAGCCTTCATTGATGAATTTTCCAGATACTGTTGGGTCTTCTTCCTCAAGTACAAGTTAGAAGTTTTTCACCTCTTCAAAGGTTTTAAAGCCTTGGTTGAGAACAAGTCTGGAAGAAAGCTCAAGGTCCTCATATCTAATAATGGTGGTGAATATGTCAAATCTAATAATGGTCCTCATATCTATTCCTTACACACCTCAAAAGAATGGTGTTGCTGAGAGGAAGAATAGATCTCTCAAGGAGATGACCACTTTCATGATCAAGTCTAAATATTTGTGACCAAAATTTTGGTTTGAAGAAATAAAATATGCATCCTATTTATATACTAGGGTTCCTCACAAATATCTTGATGGAATCACTCCTTTCAAATCTTGGAGTGGACACAATCATCATGTCTCTCACTTCAGGATTTTTTACTCTAAATATTTGGCTAGAATTTGTTATTGGAAATCCTCACCTCCTATGGACAAGAGCTGGTTCCCTATATCTAAATGGTTCATGTCTAGAAAAAAACACAAACACCAAATGCTAAACTTCCCCTAGATCTGGTTAATCACTTGAATGAAATTCTATGGTACTTCTCTCAAAGGTTGTCCTCACTATCCCCATAGAAGAACCTGTAAAAGATGGAAAACAACAAGAGAAACATGATAGCATACAATATAATCAACTAGATATATGTTCGTGACCAAGGAATCAAGCAATATATACAAATGAAATAGTAAACATGGGAAATAAAAGACATTTTAATTGATAATGATTAGAGAGACTACAACCTTTATTCCTTGGTGTTGAGTGTTCCTTCCAATGGCTCCTTTCCTCTAACTTCACCTTTCTGCCAAAGAATCAAGAATGATTTGGGCAGAGTTTGGGTATGCAACACAATTCTTTCTCCCTTTTCCCATGGGGGTTGAGCCAATATTTAAAGGCATGGGAGGATATGTATGGTTAAGAATCTCATCGGTGAGGTGGAGATAGGATCCTAAAAGGGGGGATCTCGAGCTCTAATTGGTCCTAAACCATAGGGATAAGTCTCCATGGAGCTCATCTTCGAGAAGCCTCTTGAAGCTTCTCTTTTTTCCTTGAAAACATGACCACCGCTCTTCCAATGAAGAAAAAGGGAAGTGTTAAGGGGGTAACACTTCTTGCAGTAGGGCTAGAAGTGGTGGAACCTCTCTTTTCTCATGTATCAGGATAGGTTCTTCCCTAGCACCACTTGGGTAACTCTTTTTGTCAATGGAAGAGGATCATTACCATCTCAAAACAAGGAAAAACTATGGGGGGGTATTTTTGCCTATCATTTCTCTAGGGAAAAATTTCAGGGATTGAAGCAGATAAGGGAATACCTATCTCATAACATGATGGTGATGATATTTCAATATAATAGAGATGTCCCCCAAAGTATCATGGCTAGAGGGAAATGATAGGCATAATACTTTGAAAGAACAAGGTGTAGTATCGAGGAAAAGGTCTAAAGGTGAACTTCTCAAGAATCACAAACTTCTTATAGCACCTTTTACATTTGTCCCAAATGACTCACAAGATGGATTCTGACCAATACAATGCATATCCATGTGAGATACAAAAAATTCATGGCTACTAGAATACAACGTAGATCCATGCGAAGAAGACTCAAATTTGGACATAGCTGCCAGACATACAATGTAGATCTATGTCATACATATGTAAATCTAAGCACAGCCACGAACATACAAATTTGGATCCATGCTAGGACTCATACAAACACTCCATCACAACCTAGGGAAATTAATGAGTGCTTAACAAGTACCCAGGGTCTTCATCTTGTCTTCCACAAAGTATGATTCTATCCATGTGATTACAATGTTATGACGTCAAACATGGTATAAACCACTTGATTACCAGTAAATGATGAGAACTATTAACAATTGTGAGGGAGATCACCATTGATGTCAATGATTCCTAAGGTACCCTAGTAAAAACTACTTAATGTGAATAGATTATTTGATGTCGAACACTTAGTCGAATATTTCGATCAAAGGTCAATGATGTGAACCTATGTCATTAATGCATACAGATCTCAAGGTAATAAACTTGTTTCTAAGACTAATTCCTAGATGATGAGATGATGTTGACAGGAATGGTCTCGTTGAAGGAGGGCCATGATGAATCCCACATCGATGACATGAAACTTGGAAAAAAGTTCTAGGATTTTGAGTATGATGTAACCATAGGACTGACTCAAAATTAACTGACACAAAAAATTGTTTTGACTGCAGGTGTAAATTCTCAAAATAGTTTCCCTTTTAAACATAAAGTGGCACAACCCAAGACTTGGCAGCATTGACTTGACGAGGTGGAACACAATGCGACAATGGACAATGCATTATTTTCAAGACTCAAAGGAGTGACATGACTCATGAAAGTGGATTGACTCAAAAACAAGATGAATACCCAATTGACTGAATGAAATGTAAACAAGTACCATGTTCAAAGGTGACTAACAACTGCCATTATTGCAAAATGAAATGTATTTATCTTCCCTTAATTTCCCCATCATGATTGATGAGTGCCTCTTTTCATTCTTATGAGTTCAAAGAGGGTAACAAACACTCATTGTAGCTTGTATGAATACAAGTCCATTCTCATTCGTTTTATGAACCTGAGAAAGGATGGGTTCTTTCCCAAAAAGGGTTCTTTCAATGCTTAATTTAACGAGTCCAATGAAAGAAAACTCAGTGTAGTTCATGTTTAGAGAGTCTGAACAAACTAAATAATACTCTGAAGGGTCTTTTTTCGTATGATTTAGTCCCTAGGGCCCAAAAAAGTATAAAATAACACCTTAGAGAACTCTGCCAGTTATGATTGGCTGGAGTATACCATTTTCATAAGTAGTGCTCCCTGGTCCCAAAAAGGGGTAAACTATCACCGGGAAGATGACTCTTCAGGTCCTTTTACGAGCGTGAAGAAAACAAGTTCACTCGACAATATTTTCACATTTTAAGAGTCTGAAAAGAGCTTAAAGAAGACTCCATTAACCTTTTTCATGTTTGAATCCAGAGCACGAAAAAGCGATAAAGTAAGCTCAAACCACTTTTCATGTTTTAACCAGAGCACAAAAAATGAAAAGGAAGCTCGACACCATCTTACTGGTTTTAATGAGCTCAAAGAACAATTAAAAGAATGCTCAAGTTATATTCTTTATTTTTTAACGAGCTTGTAACAAAGAATGAACTATGCTCAAAACATGGTTTCATTTTTATGCAAGATTGAAACCGAAAGGTAAACTTTTCTTGAAACAACCTATTTCATTTTTTAACGAGCTTGACATAGAAAAGGAACTACTTCGGGGAATGGTTTCATTTTTATGCAAGCTTGAAACCAAAAGGTAATCTATTCTTAAGGAAACCTACTTCATTTTTTAATGATCTTGAAATAGAAAAAGAACTATCCTCTACAACCTGTTTCATTTTTTAACGAGCTTAACACAGAATAAGAACTATGCTCACAAAACTGCTCCTACCCAACATGGTAGGTTGTCCCTTATTTATAAAAATCTAGTGACTTAACTCCAGTATTATTTCTATAGGTTGGAGCCATTCCCCCCATTTTACCTATGATGGGAAAAATCTAACTAGAAGAAGGGGAAGGAATCACAGAACATGCGGCACATTCAGGGTAGTCTGATGACTAGGAGTAATGAGATGGTCTAGTGTAACAAAGGAAATCTAATCAATGGTCACAATATTCCCATCATAGGGAAAATGAATCACTCTAAATATTTTGGACACTACAACCTTCATGGAATAAACATAATCATGTCCAAGGAGCATATTGAAATCTAAAGGACCTTGGACTACCATAACATTAATACATATAGTTTTCCCTCCTAAAGTAATAGGAAAATGAGGAAGGGTCCCTAAAGGTGTAGTAGGCCTGCAATTAAGAGATGATATCTGATCAGTGGCTGGTACAAGCTGAGAAGAACCTAAAGCTTTCCAAGTAGTTGAGGATATAATGCTAACAGAAGCCCCTTCATCAACAATAGTGTGAAGCATCCGCCTAGCAGTAACATAGACAACTATCTAGAAAATAACACTCGAATGAATACAAGACTCTATTAGGTTAATCCAGTTAAAGGAAATAACCTCATTACTTGGATAGGGTTATGTCAAAACAAACAAAATTTCCTCTTGTCGATAACAATCAGAACGAAGCATAAAAACTTCAGCAGGTTTCAATTCATTCTCTACTAGAAGAGAAGAACATGATGAAGATTTGGTCAAAGAGACATCAACTCAACCACTTTAACTTCACTCTTCAAAAAAAGATTTGGATCAACCACAGATGAATCCATATTGACCACTTGGAATTCACTCTTGGAAGGAAGAGTGGGATCAACCACGGATGAAACCGAATTGACCACTTGGTCAACTAGTGAGTATTCAAGAGACAACTTATGATAACCTCTTAGAAGTCATTGAAGAGAAATAGTAATATATTCCAAAAACTTATAATCTTCATCCATGAGAGGAAAAAGGTAAGTAAAGTGCATGTCCTTACACAACAAGCAAGGATTCCTGGCTTTACTCTTCCGAATCTTAACCAAAGAGTCTCTAGTTGAGGGGGGATCATCACTATGATGACCAGAGGCTGATGACATCAATTTCTGGGAAACCTTAGACCATTCTTCTAAAACCAGGGCTAGAACATGACAATATTTCAAAAGGTGATCACCCTTGCAAATCCTACAAGGGAATTTCGGCTTACGTGGTCTTTGGGTGTCCAGATCAACACTCTCTACAGTAGGAGGAGTAATTGGTTGAGACTTGGTTTTTTGTTTATTTTTCTTCTTCTTAATATTCATTTTCTTCTTCTTCTTATCCACCTGAATATTAGTACTACAAATTTCAACAGGCGAAGATGGAGAAAGGGGAGAAGACACATCAGGCAAAGAAGGAGAGGGATCAACATGAACTTGATTCTCCCATGGTGAAGGATTAAAATCTGAAGCAATTGATGTACATGGGATAACTGGACTAGAGAATAACCAAATAGGTAATCCAATAGTCAATCTAGGAAGGATTAATGTATCCATGAGAGGAAGACCAACATCCCCATATGGAGGGAAAAAAAAGACATGCTTGGTAAAGGAGTCTATTGATTAGTAGTCCCAGAAGATGAATGCATAATTATGTAACAAAACTATCTCTCTCTTCTAAAAAATACTAACTGTATAGACAACAAGTGATACTCAAACTAAAGTAATAAGAAAAATATATGAGAGGAGTGGATTAAAGGTTTGGAACCTAACAGGATTGTCAAACCATCACAACTCACTATATACCACAAGGTCCAATAGTAAAACGCAACGACGAGTGTCAACCGTCCCTCACCTGAATACCCGACTACATGGATGGCATGAGCGTATTAATATCCCTGAGTGTTGTTCTCTATGTATTGTGACGATGAGATGGCTAAAGGGCTATACTCGAATGGTCAAAGGATTCCTAAAAGTGTCTCCCAATATATGCAAGGTACGTGGGAGCTCCACTCCATAGTAGTGTTGTCTAATGCATAACCATTCACAAGGGGCCTTCCGATGTACAATAGAGTATGTGTAGTATCTTTCGATATACCTCAATGGTACATGAAATGTTGTTCTATATACCGAGGGCACGTGGAAGAACTGTGCAGGTCTTGGGTTGTAGTGCAGGAAATAAATGAAAGATCCTACGTTTAAAGACAATGGAACACCTCTCTAACCTATCACACAAATTGCTAAAAATTTTAAACCTAAGATAGCACTTAATTTTATCTTGAATGGTTATGTGGATGCATGAGGTGAGGACATAAAAAATAAAACCATGCAGTATGATGTGAAAAAATTCACTTTAACTTTAAAGGTATGCCCTACTTAAGGAAGGGAGAGCAAGGTTTAATTCCTTTGAAACACAAAATAAATCCCAAAACTAAAACAAACTGCTTATATTATTCGTTCATAATTGAAACAAACAAAATCTTCTGTTTTGAATTAAAAAGAAGTGATATCTCTACTGAAAATCAAAAAAAGATTATTACAACTTTTATACAAAAGTGTTTAGATTTTCAACTAAAGCAAGAATGAACTAATCACAAAAGTATACAATAACTTTCATATGGACTTGTCCACAACTTTATGGAAAAAGGAAATAACATACAAAAATCATGTATAACAAATGAAGAAAAACTGAAATGAATCTTTTCTTGTTCTATGAAAAAAAGACAGAAATCTGAGTTCTAACAAAACCAAGTTATATTCAAAGCCAACTATGAAGCTTCAAATACCAACATCAATCGAAACTCTTGAAAGTTCCTATGGACTCATACACACTCCTATGGACTCGCTTTTTATTATTATTATTGAGTTTTATATTCAAAAATGAATTGCAGAGTTCAAACAATGACTGTAACTATCTGAAGCATGCATCTCAAATACCAAAACAATCATTTAAGAATCAAACACCAAATAGGGCTAAGAATAATGCCTAGCACCACTTCTACAGGTGTTGAACAAGGAATTACCAACTTAAGCACTGCTTCTTGTACACCGAAATAGAGTGGTGGAACTGCGTCTACATGTTCACACCAAAGCGTTACCATCTCCAGCACCGCTTCTTTCATACAGAAATAGAGTGGTGGTAGCGCTCTATTCGGAAAGGGAAAAGGCGGTCACAACTCTAGAACCGCACTTATAACACAACCCAGGAGTGGTTCCCAAGATGGAGATTTGAAAAATAAAAAATCAAGAGAAAAGGAAGCTAAAGTCCAAAGAATGAACCCAAACAATCACCGAAAAACCCAGTGAACCAAAAATATAAAGATCCAAAGGAAGATAGAGGAAAATCAATCAAATTCAAACCAGATCTACAGATCTATGAATTGGAAAAGTAGATCTAGAAATTGAAAATGAAGATGGAGGTTTCAACTTACCAAACATTTATAATTCGAAGTAGCTCCCTAGTGGAGTTTCCACTTTTCTTATCGAAAATCCTCACCTCCTACAAAAAAGAGCTGGTTCCCTAGATCTAAATGGTTCAGATCTAGAACAAAACACAAACATCAAATGCTAAACTTCCCCTAGATCTAGTTAATCACTTGAATGAAATGACATGGTACTTCTCTCAAAGGTTGTCCTCTCTATCCCCGTAGAAGAACCTGTAAAAGATGGAAAAGAACAAGAGAAACATGATAACATGCAATATATTCAACTAGATCTATGCTCGTGACCAGGGAATCAAGCAATATATACAAATGAAACAGTAAATATGGGAAAGAAAATACATTTTTTTATTGATAATGATTGGAGAGACTACAACCTTTATGCCTTGATGTCGAGAGTTCCTTCCAATGGCTCCTTTTCTCTATCTTCACCTTTCCTCCAAATAATCAAGAATTATTTGGGTAGAGTTTGGGTATGCAACACAATTCTTCCTCCTTTTTCCCATGGGGGGTGAGCCAGTGTTCAAAGGCATGGGATGATAGGTATGTTTGAGTATCTCATGGGTGAGGTGGATATAAGATCCTAAAAGGGGGGATCTCAAGCTCTAGCTGGTCCTAAACCATAGGGATGAGGCTCCATAGATTTTGGCTTTGAGAATCCTCTCAAATATTCTCTTTTGTCCTTGAAAACTCAAGCACCACTATTCCAATGAAGAAAATAGGAGGTGTTAAGGCGGTAACGCTTCTTACAGTAGGGAAAGAAGCAATGGAACCCCTCTTTTCTCATGTATCAGGAGCGATGCTACTCTAGCACCACTTGGATAATGCTTTTTGTCAATGGAATAGGAGCGTTACCAGCTCAAAACAAGGAAAAATTATAGGGGGGTAGTTTCTCCTATCATTTCTTGTCACATACCCCAATTTTGTAAAATTATGTAAATTGTTTTATTATATTTCTGAGACATTATGTTAAAATTAATCCTAAGTAGGGATTGATGACTCAGCAGAGTCAACAATAATGGAGTGTAATTCAGAATATTTTATTATTTAATAAATAAATTATGGAGACAACAGCATGGGAGAGCTGTTAAAAAGAGGTTACTGGTCAAACTGGTGGATGGAACTAGGTGGCAGGAAAAAGACAAGTGGCAGCATCCTCAAACACTTCCTAAGTTGCAGGTGGCAAATTCCCTATATTTGGGGTCATGATTCCCCAAGAAAGTGGAATGTGAGCAGGTGGCTCACTAAATGACAGTTAACCCAATTAAGACCTAGGCAATCTTTAAAAGTACTCAATGAAGAGAGCTGAGGGCTCAGTTATTTTTCCAGAGAGAATGCATTCAGGTGAATGTTATTCAGGAAATTCATTGAGGAAGAGAGAAAAATAGTAAGGAAGTTGTTTGAGAGGAATGCTGCAGTAACTTGGTTATTTTACAGCTTTTTAGCTGGGAGAACTTACTGATAAGTTCTGAGTTAACACTGAGTTGAAGACTAGTATTTGACTTTGCTGCACCTAGTTCCAGCCAGGGAGACCAGAACAAGCTCGGGGGTCCTGAGAAGTCGCTGTCTGAGCGCTCTCCAGGAATTGGTAGGGAGGAACGGCCTCCCATTGCTGTTGTTGTCCACAGCATTAAACAGGTTCTTCATGCATTTCTTTATGTCTTTCTGAGTATACATGGATGAATGTTATGTTAACTTATATGTTTGAGTAATTAATTTAATATCAGTAAAATTAGTATTCTTGAATGTTAGTAGAAAAATCTTGTTAGTAACACTATGTTTTTCCACATCTGGTATTACCAGATAGTACTCTAGCACAGTAGTTCAGTCTCAGAAGTATTGCTTTTCTGGACTGAGTTTCCTAACTAGTTATTTTCGTTAATCACTAGTGATTTTTATTTTATTACTTTACTGCATTCTGTGATTTATTCATATGATACTGATCATAAACGAACACAGAAATTGCGGAAAACAACTCAAAGCAAGAACTTGATACAGAATTAAGATTACTCTATATTCCATATTTCTTTTAACCTGTTAAATGTTAGTTTTTATAAATACAGCTTAAACAGCTTAGAAAAACTGTTTTATATTATCTTATACGACTAAGGAGTAGTATTGCATATACAAGAGCTGTATTTACATAAACTAAACAAAGATTAAATTACTTTGAAATAATTGGACTCATACTCAGTCCTTATAATTTAAAAATAAACTATGTACTGGTTATTCACAGCTTACTAATTATAAAAACAATAGGATGGAATTATGGTTGCATTATTATTAACATACTTATAAGTATGATAATACTATTCAAATATACAGATAGAATTAATTCAAATACATATCTAGGTTTATTATACACAATGTATAATTAAATAGTTTATACATAAACTAATAATAATACTCTATGTATTATATAGATGTTTTACAAACACTGAGAAATAATAGTAAGACATCATAATAATAAAACAGGTTAGGTAAAGTATAAGGGTATGCATTTTAACTTGCTTAAAAATAGAAGTTAATGTAGAATCTAATACGCATAAACTAATGATATTTACCAGAAGAAACAGAAATAATACTAACAATTATAACTGTGGTAAGGGTTTAAATCTTACAAACTATTTAGAATTAGTAAAACAAGTTTTTACGCCCCCACAGTAACTTCTTTAATAAAGTTTATCCACAGCTTAATGATTCTGTTCCTCTTTTAAAGGGAAGAACAAGTTGTTATCTTAAAACGCAAAGGATAAACAAGAACTGGTGTAACGCTCGACAGAGAGCTGTTTTTCATTCAAAACTTTTATTTTATTACAAACTAACAGAGTTATAGTTTTACAAACTGAACTAAAACTAAATCTTGGAATAGGGTTAAACCCTATAAAAATCTGTTTCATTTACAACTAAAGAAGTAAATGATAATTTTACTTCCAGCCTTGAACATAAGATTTAAGAGCTTAACTTGGGTTTTTACTATAATTTAAACCAGAAAAGAATTTAAGCAGAGATTATAGAATCTAGTTACAGGTTATATATCGGAAGATATTTACCAAAAATTTATACACGTATACAGTAACAACAACTGTCAAAACATTAATAACAACGAGGTATAACCACAGTAAATCGATATAATGGCTTACAGTCTTTCAGCTTGTTTAAAAGATAGTAATATCAAAAGAATGCTACAGCTGGTTCGGCCTTATTTTAAAACTAGAAGTATTTACAATCAAAGTCGTATTTGCATATACAGGCAAGCCGTATTGCATTTTACAGTCATAGCCGTAGGGCTATACATACAAGCTGGGGTATAAACCCTAATGCTTGTGGTTTAATTTAAAACAAAAACAACCTAAAAACCCTGCAGGTCGAACAAAACCATATGGCGAAACCATCTTACTAGCAAGGACTCGCATAAGGTAAAACAGCCGTGATGAGACCGGGGCTTACCGATGGCCGTGGTGCTGTAGATTTCAAGCAACTGATAGGCCGAGCGAACGAGCTCCATTACCTGCAAAATCCAGATGCGACCAAGTGTTATACACTGTGTTCTTTTTGCAAGGGTTAACAAAATAAGGAAAACTGTAACTAACACAGTAATATGAAGAAAAGGTAACATATACAAATTAACTGGTAATTTTAAAACCCTCGCAATGATTTGAGGTAGTCAGTCCAGCGAAGAACTAGCTCTAAAATCGTGACCAGCCTATGGATGTATCGCAAATGCCCAACAGAGTATGGAACCCCGTAACTTAAGGAAGGGGATAACCTGCGAATGCTGCCACTAACTGATAGCACAGCCAAAAGAGAGTGCTTATCACGTACTGAGGAAGGAAACGAGTGCACGTTGGAGCCGAAGAAACAAACATTAACTCCACCAAAATAAACCCTAGTAATGGCAGCGTAACTAGGTAAGCTGCGAGCTATAGAAATTATGATTCTTTCCAAGTGCTAGCAGAGCCAAAGAAGAATTGATTTGAGAGGAGGCTCATTGACAAATAAAAAAAAAAAACAGTGGTGGAACGAACCAGAGTCAACAAGGATTTGCAGAGCTGTGGCCAAAGGCCCGAACGCGAAGGAGGAATGCCAAGTTCAAGGTCAGGTCAAGTTATATGGCGCAGATGCTAGGTCAAGACGTGACCATGTCAGTACAAAAATATTTTCATGGAAGTGGGTCGAGAACTATAGTCCTCACTGCTCCTTGAAAATCTGTTCCTTTCAATCATTGGAAACTATAATAAGCGTGAACCTTGCTTTGACCTGCTCATCATATTACAACAAAACATCAATAATAACATTGGAAATGATATATAACATTATTTCCTTGTCATATGTATAACCATAATTTTGCTATGGATTATAATCTACACCTTATACTTTGAATATCGTGGAGATTAAATAAAGTGCTATATTACCTTGCTTCATCAAACTATGTCTTATAAGATTTTGGTTATACATTTTATAAACAATAAGAACATGGGTTTAGGGTTAAAAACTTAAAATATTCTAAACTTGAAAGGTTTTAGAATCTATATTCTTTCAAGATTTTAGTGACATAGACAAAATGATAAGTCTTGAACTATACATTAAACTCTATACTTGTTGTTTGCACCCTAGTAATAGATAAAACTATGTAAGACATTTTCAAATCGGATGCATAGTGTTAGATGATATTTATTTGCTTAGATAGGAGGAAATACTTGTTATTTATCCTACTATTGAATGGAGTTAAGAATGAAAAACTGTAGGTTTGAAGTTTATGTGATAAAACTGGGAAAACTTACTCTATACTTTGCTCATATCCTATCTCAACGGATAACATACATTATTGGTTAAAATTTCTGTATGGCAACTTTGAAGTTTTTAAGGTGGTCATTCTTAATTTAAGGTTTTCAAAGATATGAATAAAAAGAATATAGCTAAGCAGTTTTATGTGATCTACTTTCGCCATTTTCTCTAATGATATGGTCGGAAAAACTTATAATAAGCCTAATTTATGATTATCTGGAACTCACGCTTTAGGTGCTTTTAGTTTATCCCTTTACTGTCACTGTAGAAAGAGGTAATATCCTTTTCATAAAAACTCAAAAAAAATAAAATAACAGAAGAGTTATTTCAGACAGTACGCCTGGTTTTTACTATACAAGACATTTCTAAATTGAAATTCTTTGATACAGTGCAGTGACAACAAGTAAATAGAAATAGGCCTGTTATATTAATTCGAAAACACTTTTGTGATAGAAAAGAAACATTATCAGTTTTCTATTTTTCCTTACAACTAGAATTTATGGACATTCTAAAACTCTAGAGAAAATCTTAAAAGAGTAAGGAAAAAGCTTTACCTCCAAAGGCGTGAAAAAATTGGCTAGTATGTGTTAAATTTTACTGATTGTAATGGCACAACAAATTGAGGAGTACTACTTTAAATTGTTAGCAGTAACTCGAAATTTACCTGTCAGCTGTAAAAATAGAAGGAACTTTATGCATTAGCGTAACGCTAAGTAAGCCCCATCTTTTCACGACAAATTCACCTTATGTCACAAACAGAAAAACATTCAGTAACTAAAAAGAAAATATTCTTTAAAAGAATAGAAATAAAAGGGGTCATGCTCTTACAATATCAGTAGGAATATCCAATTCAACATTTAATGACTGCATTAATATAAATTTTATGCCTTTTTCAAAGTTTTAATTTTTTTGAAAATTTTGGGGTTATGACATTTCTCTAGGGAAAACTTTGAGGGATTGAGGAAGATAAGGGAATACCTATCTCATAACATGATGGTGACTATTAGAATTTTATCATTCAAGCTAGCATTATTTTAGGATCTTAACTAAGAGAATAACATGCATAGCAATAAACACAAGAGACAAGAGACACAAAGCATTTTCCTTCGGGAAACCATAAAAGAGAAAACCCCGGAACTTCCTCAGAGATAGAATGAGCACCAATGGTAGCAGTAAAACCCAAAAAGATAAATATGATATCCATGGATTCTCTCTCTCCCTCTCACTTGAGAGAATTACTTCTCTCTCACTCATGCACCCCAATGAGTGAGTTTGTGTCTGACAAATAGAGAGGCTCACTATCTATTTATATTCTTTCATTCATTTAATGTCCACTTTAACATGTCGACCCCACTTAACAATTACTTACTAGAGCCGACATCTCTAGGAGAGTCTAATAACCCTAGTGCCCCACAACTGTCAGGACTTTTCACTCCGATCAACAAGGAGGGTTAACCTTGACACAAATGCGGGGACTATTTCCCTGACTTACAATGGAGGGTTAACCTCAATGAATTTACATGATTTGTTTACATTATTGAATCTCCCGATCGGAACATTGGGGCATGACATGAATCAAATACATTATAGATACTTCCTGGAATAAACATTGGGGTAAAATACATAAGATGTACAAGTGAATACATTCCGAAGTTACAAATACATCAACACTCCCTCTTAACTAGGAAGGTATTCTCTCGACACAATTTATCAGCACAAGTCTTCTTCTGTGTATCATCTAGATCATCATCAAGTAATCTTCATCTTCAAGTCATATTCATCTTCAAGTCATCTTCACTGGAAAGTCTATATCATCACTGGATCATCACTTGATCTAGATTGTCACTACTGGATCATCATCAAGTCTGGATCGTCACTGCTGGATCATCATCAAGTCTATATCGTCACTGCTAGATCATCACTTGATATGGATCGTCACTGTTGGATCATCATCAAGTCTGGATCATCACTTGATCTAGATCGTCACTGCTAGATCATCATCAAGTCTGGATCATAAATTGATCTAGATCATCATCAAAGTTGGATCATCACTGAATCATCATCATCATTACTTCTTATGCTATCTCAATCAAATGGTGCTATCTCTTCATTCTTCTTATCACAGGAAGTTCTACAGAGCCATCCCTTTTTCATGCTAGTTGTAGGCCTATCCTTCATGTAGGTATTCAGCGCTTATATCTGACCCTAAGTCAGAATGGCCCACCCAGCTCTTACATCTGACTTCATCTTGTCAGAAACACACGCCCAGCACTCACATCTGACCATGTGTAAACACATCGCGCTAGAATGGCCCAGCACTTATATCTGACCATGTGGGAACACACCACATTGGAAGGGATCTGCACTTACATCCGACCATGTGCGAACAAACCGCATCGGAAGGGCTCTACAGTTACATCTGACCATGTGTGAACACACCGCATCGAAAGGGCACTACACTTACATCCGACCATGTGCGAACACACCAGATCAGAATGGCTCTTAGTCCCAAACTGAGGATTCCTGGTATCTGACCAGGTGCCTCCATTCTCCTAGATAATGGCATCAGCCCTTATATCTAATCAGGTGGGAACACATCCCTCAATCACATCAGAATGGCCTTGCACTTATATATGATCATGTGAGACTACATCCCTCAGTCATATCAGAATGACCCTTAGTCCCTAACTGAGTATTCCTGGTAACTGACTAGGTGCGTCCATTCTCCTAGAGAATGGCAACTCAGCACCACACTGAGTATTCCTAGTGACTGACCAGGTGCCTCCATTCCAAGAATGGCATTCATCACTTCTATATGATCATGTAGGAACCAATCCTACAGTCACATCATAATGGCTCAGCACTCACATCTGACATGGAAGCAACCAATCCTCTCACCATGACAGAATGGTTTAGCCCTTACATCTAACCATGGAAGGAACCTAATCCTCTCACCATGTTAGAATGGTTGTAGGTATCATCATTTCCCCTTGGAGGGAACCTCAATCTGGAGAACACCAAGCTTTTCCCTGAAGTACTCAAACTTCACTCTAGACAATTGCTTCATCAACACATCAGCT
The DNA here is from genome assembly GCA_001517045.1 of Pseudotsuga menziesii. NCBI lineage: Eukaryota > Viridiplantae > Streptophyta > Pinopsida > Pinales > Pinaceae > Pseudotsuga > Pseudotsuga menziesii. The sequence goes on from LPNX010671131.1 coordinate 213,247, forward strand.
ATCTAATCCTTCATCACAACATAATGGAGCTTCACTACTCCTCTCTACACAATATCCCTGATATAGTGATACTTGATCTCATACTAAAGTAGCACCTCGAAGTTCTATTCCTATCAATGGCACTACCTACCCAATACGAATCAACATAACCCTCTAGGTTAATCTTCTGATTTGCCTCATACTTGAGCCCATAATCAACTGTACCCTTCTGGCACCTCACTGCATACTTTGCAACCATCAAGTGAACATGTCTCAATGTGTTCACAACAAAGAAAATATATAGTCTCATATTTGCCAGATAAATCATATGACAATACATTGTGGCATAAACCAACTCTGATGAAGCAACAATCAATAGCTTCAGGCTCGTTGCCATAGGTGTGGTCATGCAATCCATCATCCTGAACCTCTTAAGGATATCTACTACATACTTCCCTTGTCCACGCCTCCATGCCTAGAACGTAGTGCATCATCCCCAGGCCCTTTATCTCGAACTTGGAAGAAAGTCTTCTTCTTGCAAATTTAATGAGTTCCTCTTTTCTGTCAGGAACAAGTCATCGACATATAACAAGAGCATCACTAGTCTTCCATCTTCAACCTTGAAGCAAAGGTTAGAATCCTCTTTACTCTTAGTAAAGCCTAGAGTCATCATTAATCTGTCCATCCTGTCGTACCATGTCAAACCTCAGGATCTTCTGCAGTCACTCCCTCTAAAGTGGAGCATCATACTCCCTCTATATTTTGTACTCTATGCATTGAAACATTCTGTACCGGAGTGACAAGTAGCTTCCTATGCTACTAATATTCTATGTATCTATCTAGGATTATTGGATACCAAGATCCTCTATCTTGAAATTTTTCAAAAGTTCTTCTCGCACCCATCTATGAGCTTGTCATCCTCTATAGACTTTCATCTTCAACCTTGTCGCAAAGGTTCAGATCTTCATCAAGCTCCTCACGTATGCGTTATCCCATGGGTGTCTTCTAAGTTTGTATAAGGCCTTCTTTCATTTGCACGCATGATTGTTCATATCATGTGTATTTCTAGTGGCTGCAAATGTCTCTTCATAGTCTATGCCTTGTGCTACAAATCTTTCCTTGTATCCCATGATGTTTCCATCTACTGCATGATGGAACTATGAACTTCTCTTCAGGTCTATATACTACATCCTAGACATCATTCTTCTTGAACTAGTACACTCCTTCCCTTTCTTCTTAGCTATTTCTTGGAAGGTTTTTCATCAATGATGTCGCTCAACAATGTTAGATAACTACACTATGTCTGAGATCTCTTATTTGAAAGTATCATCATATTATTCTTCATATTGGATTCCTTATTGAACTGTTGTCACTTGTTCTTTGGAACAAGTCTCATCCTTCTTTTCTTGTAGGTGATTGTATGTGATCTTTCCTACAAGTCAAATGCATTTGTATGGTTAGAAACATTTCATAAGGCATATTCATAATGGAAAATTCTTATGCATAAATATATGATCATGCAACTATTTTAGCCAATACAAGATTCATCCATATCTCATGGAAACTTTCTAGATGCCTCCCATCTCTACTAAGACAACATTGAGATTGTGCACTAATCCAATATGTCAGCAAAGAGGTTTCATTCTATATAAGTAGCAATGGATATTTGTATAGCACCATGAGATACTTACCCATCACATGCATATTAGTAGTATACTGTCATTAATGAAAACATTTTATCATGCATAACACATCAACTGAATATAAACAAATGCATAACAAAATAATATCATGAAATGACAATTGAATACTCATCTTTATGGGTAGACTCCTTTTTGAGACTTCAGATTCATCATCTTATTCATTCATAATAGCCTCGTTTCTTATCCAAATGCTAAAATGGATAAGAGGTTCTTCAATAATTCATTTCTTCATATTCCTCATCGCTTGAGGTATCTTCTTTGAATGGTGAGAGCTTGATCTTCAATTGCTCCCATATTCTCTTCTCTTATTATGAGTCGATCTTCTTCTTCTTCCCAGAGTCTGCTGAAAGTAATCACTTCCTTCTGGCACACATTCCTTGAATGAATGAATCCTATGATCCTGGGAGGTCATTCAAGGTCGTTATCACAACTTCTGCATGCTCCACTTCTTCTTCTATCGCTTCAAGTTGTTCTTTTATTCGAGAGACCCTTGTAAAGTATGACTATATGGTCTTTGCATTCTGGATCTTCACATTCTTCAACTAGTTTCTTAAGGTCATATTCCGATTTATGTTCTTCATTTCAAATATCTTGGTCAAGGAATCAAACATCTCTGGTGTCTTTAGTGAAGACACTTGTGGTACAAGTTGATTCGTGATTGAATCATAAAATGATCTTCTTGTCCTTGACCAAGTTCTTCTGGTGTAAGGCTTTTAGCCTCATCTCCCTCTAGAACTGGAACCTCTCTACTTATGTAGGTGTTTAATTCATTTTCTTCAGAGAGATCATATACTTCCATGCTTGGAATTTTTCAACTTCACCAAGCTTATCATCAAGCTGATGTGATATATCGCTTTGAAATGAGAACCTCAAATGAAAATAGCAAAAGATTAGATCTTACCGATTTGAGGTGTCTGTCGTGGTTCCGGAGATGGCTGATCTAGGGTTTGTTAGAGAAACCCTAATTTTAAAAACTTGGAATATTTCAGCTCTGATTGGATGGGAATATAGATATCTTCAAGGTGAGCTATCCAATGTACTCCTTTTATGAAAATAGTGGAGGGAAGCTCTCAGAACAGGAAGCCCTAGTTTTCCAATTTCTTCTGCAGAAATGTCTGATACTACTTTTGCAGTATCTCTGAAATTACTACTCCTACATGTCTAAAAATTTGCACTAAGGTATCCTCGCCTATCCATATTCCAACACCATAGGTTTCATCATAATTTGTTTCACCAATTGGTACGTATGATCATTTTCCCAAGGTGACCTGTTTTAGGACTGTTCAACATAGCAAAGTTGTATGGACTTCCACGTGTCACTATTTCTTCTTCTGGGTCTGAAAATCAGACCACAGAAAGTACAGTCCATTCCCTTTATAGAACATCTTCATGAATTTAATTTTGATCTTTGTATCCCGTGCTATAGAAATTATCCCAAGGTGTCCTATTTGGGGATGAATCCTAGGAGAGGCTAGAACCCTAACTTGGATGGATCATATCTCCTATAATATAGGGAATGTGAAGCTGAATTTTGGATACAGTGTAAATAAGGATTTTGTCTTAGGTAGGTGAATGTTTTAGTGCCTGAGCCTTCTCCAATCCTGAGATATAGCGAATGTACCAAAATGTATCAGTTTTAGCATTTTAGGGTTTTTCCAGCTCGGGATCAAACTAGGGTTTGAATTTTCCGGAGCTATACCCAACCAAAAATATCAACCTAGATATCTAAAATTAGATTTTGATGAGGAGATAAATCCTATTCCGGGCTAACTCAAAAATTCCTCTTTTGTAGAAGCCCTAATTTCCTGTACCAAAAACTGAAAATGTCCGAAATTGAATTTTGCTTCGACAGAAAGATGTGCCCTTCAATGGAGAGTCATCCTATCATACTTTTGATGATGGATTGTGGAGAGAGACACAAAAAGTAAGAATCCCTATCTTTTGTAGCTGCATAATGTCTTCTTCTCAGGTTAGCTCTGATACCATCTTAGAATTTTATCATTCAAGCTAGCATTATTTTAGGATCTTAACTGAGAGAATAACATGCACAATAATAAATACAAGATACAAGAGACACAAAGAATTTTCCTTGGGGAAACCATAAAGGAGAAAACCTCACAATTTCCTCAAAGATAGAATGAGCACCAATGGTAGCAGTAAAACTTGAAAACATAAATATGATGTCCACAGCTTCTCTCTCTCTCTCTCTCTCTCTCTCTCTCTCTCTCTCTCTCTCTCACTCATGCACCCCAATGAGTGAGTGTGTGTATGATAAATAGAGAGGCTCACTCTCTATTTATATTCTTTCATTCATTTAATGTCCACTTTAACATCTCGGCCCCACTTAACAATTACTTACTAGATTCAACATCTCTAGGAGATTCTAATAACCCTAGTGCCCCACAACTGTGGGAACTCTGCACTTCGATCAACAAGGAGGGTTAACCTTGACACAAATGTGGGGACTATTTCCCCGACTTACAATGGAGGGTTAACCTCAATGACTTTACATGACTTGTTTACATTATTGAATCTCCTAATTAGAACACTAGGGCATGACATGACTCAATTACATTATAGATACTTCCTAGAATAAACATCAGGGTACAATACATAAGATATACAAGTGAATACATTCCAAAGTTACAAATACATCAACAATGACGAGATTTTGGTATAACATAATTCCACTAGAAAAGAGGAAGGCTTTGGAACCCCAAATTCAAGAGTGCCTATTTTATGGGTATTAATAATATTCCAAATTTTATAATATAATCAACATGAAAACTCAAAAATCCTTCATTGAAAGGAGTTTCCAGTTTGAAGAAGAGCCCATGCCAGTAGCAGAAATTAGAGAATCCTCTTCACCACCACCACCTCCATTTGGAAGTGAAAACTCTAATAATTTTTCTTATTATAATGTATCTGATAATAAATATTTAATTTCATATAATAACACCGCTACAATACCAAAGTGGGAAGCATAGACAATTCAAGTAGCTAGGGAACTAGCTAGGAATCCTAGTGACCCTAGAAGAACTAGATCTCAATTTGAGAGTTCCCTTTCTGTCAATGACCCACTATTTTCTAAGATGTGTTATATGGTGGTTGAATAAAATCCACAAACATATTAAGAATCATCATAGTATCCAATATTTCAAACAACCATGAAAGAAGAATATAATTTGCTCCAGAAGACCGAGACATGGGAACTAGTCAATCTTCCATGAGGGAGAAAGCTAGTCAAGTGCAAATGGGTATTCAAGGAAAATTATGCTTTTGATGGATATACATCGAAGTATAATTCAAGTTTAGTGTCCAATGGCTTCTTCTAAGTCCAATGAATCTACTACAATGAGACCTTTGCACTAGTGGAAAAGATGGATTCTATAAGACTAGTTTTGGTCATTGCAGCTTCCAAGCAATGGTAGGTACATCACATGGATGTGAATATTTCCTTTATACATGGAGATATCAAATAAGGTATATATATGCAACATATATCTCTTATGTGCAGGTTGAAGAAATCACTATATGGGATAAAACAAGCTCTCAGAGCTTGGTATGCCAAGATTGATGGCATTCTGCTATCATAGAACTCTAGTAGAGGAAAGTATAATACAAATGTATATTTAAAGTTGATTCATGGTTCAATCATTATTATTGTTTTGGATGACCCTTTTATCATAGGAATTTCCATGAAATAAATTGATTCCTTGAAGGATGAATTGAATCATGCCTTCTCCAAGACTGATTTGGGATTATTGAGCCAATTTTTGGGGCTTGAGGTTTCTCAATCATTCTTTGGAATTAAAGTACATCAGTCCAAGTATTCTTCAAATATTATAAACAAGTTCAATATGAAGGATTTCAATCCAAGCAAGACTCCTTTCCTCTTAGGATTTAAGCTTGAAAAAGTGAATTCAACTCATTTGGTAAACAACACACGATATAGAAAGCTAGTTGGTTGTATGCTCTACTTGAATCACATAGGAATTGATATTTCTTATGCAGTGAGTGTGGAATATAGACACATGGATCATCCACATGAAATCCATTGGATGGAAGCAAAGAGAATATTGAACTTTGTGCAAGGAACAAAGACACATGGGATTCACTATGTTGCAAAATTTGACCTAGAGTTAGTTGGTTTTATTGACTCTGATTGGGAAGGTCATAAGAATAATAGAAAATAAAAAAAATTATGTGTTATGCTTTCATATGGAACAAACAAAATTTGAATTAAAAATCAAAGTTCCATTGCACTTTCTTCTATAGAGGTAGAATATGAGGACTTGTGAATGCGACTACTCAATGTTTGTGGTTGTAGGGTATACTTGGAGAGTTTCGGATCGAATTTGACATTTCCATGGTCATTTATTGTGACAAAAATAGTACTATTCAAATCTCAACAGATCCAGTATAGAGGCAGTGAACCAAACACATAGATATCCATATGCACTAGATAAGATGATTTGTGCATGATGAAATCCTTGCTTTTCACTATTGCACATCATCTAAGCAAGTTACAGACATTTCACCAAATAATTCTCTGAGAATAATTTCAGAAATATCAAATCATTAATTGGGATAGATGATCATATAGTGAATATTGATTGAAGACAATATTTCACAAAATATGTCCATGTTTAATGGAGGATTTTCACCTTTGTGGTTTTTCCTCTTTCCTTGTTTTGTATGGACAAGTAGTATGTAAAGGGTGACTAAGCATTGTTTCTAGGACCTATATTTATGATATTTCACAATATGGGGTTTTATAATAATCAACAACCCATTCCCATACTTAGGATACAATAATTAATCTTTTTTATTAATTTCATAGGTCCTAAACTAGCTAGCTCGCATCCACTTGCACCATTTGGTCAAAACTTGCTGAAATTGACCCCAAGAGCACCTTCATAAGATTTTGGATAACATTCTGACAACTCTATATAGTGCCCATTTTATTAAGTGTGCATTGCTTCATTATCCTTAGTTTGATTGCTTTTTAGCCGCTTTTAAGGCAAAAGGTGAAAGCTAGTCACATAACATCTGCTTCTTTTTTTGTACAAATCATACTCCATATTTTTCTCTTTGGAAAGCATGAGTATATTGAATTTCCATCACTTATCAACTAATACATCTCATTTATCCAATTCATGACCTCCTTGAATGGTTTGGAAAGTGTTTATGCACCTAGGGGGTTTTTGACTTTTAGTAAGCCTGCTTTTGTTATGAGTCAAATTGCCTCCTTAGCCATTCCAATATCTGATGTAATTATATATTTGGACATACAATTATTTTATAAGTCTGGATGGTGTAACCTTATTCAATTCAATTTTGTGTTATGGACCAATTTCAACCTCCAATTTGAGTGGATCTATGCATGTTTTTAAAGAAATTTTGTGAATTCAATCGATCTAAGCTTGGGATTAATTTTCACAAAAATAAGATCCCATATCAAATTTTCTCCTTCAAATGGATGAAACATAAGATCATCTTGATTTTGGAATGGATCCACAACACAAATATGATTCTCAACATACTGGTCATCTTTAGAATCTTTTGCAAAATCACTTCCATGATATGAAGTGGAGGGTATATCTAAAGGTTGCAATGAAATGTGATCTTTTCACAAATCATAAAGTAAATCATACTTTGGAATTTCATCTTCATAATATTCATGTAAGGAAACTACGGTATCATACTCTTCCACTAAACTCTTGGGTTCACACCCAAGTGGTTTGTCCCTGTCTTATTCTTCATTATGAGTCTCAAGAGGTGATTGCAAATCTGATTTATAATATTCTTTTGGTCCTAATCTGGAATATGCCTCACCACCCTCACATGAACCAACATCTTTAACAGTGATTTGGAAATAACCCACAAAGAGGATGGAAGTGCATTCATCTTCACTTTCTTCTCTCATGCAGTCACCTTGGAGTGACTTGTAGTCCACTTCATGAATTGTAGCTGTGTTTTCACCTTGGCTACGTGCCAAAGCACCTCCCTTTCATCAAAGGGACAGAAGGGTAGAGTTCAAATGGATAAAAAACAAGTTGCAAACAAACAATTATAAATACAGTAAATAATAAGCAAACTACTAAACTAAATAAAGAAGATGGGACAAATATACCTTCTCTTTTCTTTAAAATTGGGCCACCATTCCCTAGCTTGGATGGTACCGCCTCTCCATAGGCTTGATAGTACAGAGGATGCCTCAATGTACAAGGTGGGGAGATGGTGGGGCAATGGAATGATTGAAAAATGATGTGGGCATTGTTAGAGGAATGATTCTCACCATACTCATCGATGATAGAAAAATAGGTGAAGGAATAAATGGTCAATCTTATGATGGAGACCTCCACACTATTTTATAGTTTTTCCTGTCCTTTTCTCTCTTTTAGGGTTTTGGAACTCTTTTTAGGGTTTTAAGCCCTATTTAGAATTTTTATCCCCTTTTGGGATTTTAAGCCCCTTTTTGGGTGTTTAGCTCTTTTGAGGGTTTTTAAGCCCTTTTTTGGGGTTTTAAACCCTTTTAAGGATTTTTAGGCCCTTTTTGATATTTTTTGAGCTTTTTGAGAGAGAATAAGGTTAAAACATCTTATGGAGTCCAAAAATGAGAGAAAAAATATAGGAAAAAGATGTATGTATATGTTGTAGGCCATGTAGAGCTAGTTGAGAAATTTTTTGTGTTAACAGATTGCCCCCTAATGTGTGAGGGCAGGAGCTCATCGTATGGCAGACGAACATAATAGTATCATTGGGATAGTGGAGAGACTTGTGAATAAGCAGCGCTTCCTCGCTTGAGAAATTGTGGATTTTGGTTTTTTTATTAATGTTGGTTCCCATCAATGGGTGAGATACAAAGAATATGTAACATGTATATGGACGAGGTGGGTATACCCATGCTCGTAACAATGTCAAATGAATAAATAATGGGATCAAGGCTCCAAAATCTAGGAGCTAATCATATACAATTGTTGTTACAGTATGATGGCATCCATAAGAGGATGCATACAATGCTTATCTAATGCACTGATACATCATACCCATGGCATTCTAATGAAATGTGATATCTTCATGACTGATGCTCTATTAGATCTGGAAGTTTACACAACTGTACGGACTCACTGATGGAGAGTCAGAGTATTTGTGGTACAATATGCCACATCAATCATGAATCTACATAGAAACACTGCTTTGGGGGATTCTAATCACTATTTCCAACACAAATTAAAAATCACAAGGGACATGAACCTGTCTGGGTCCCGTTATAGACTCACTAATGTGCTATAGTCAGGTGACAACTAGGGTCTTCGACCAAATACTGCACGGACCAATACCCTGTATGAACCCCAATGGTGTGATGATGTAGTTGAAGTCAAGCATGTGAGACACAACCATCCCAAGAGGCACTAATGACTCCTCTCAAAGTGGTCCAAGGAACTCATCAATAAGGTTAATGAAACCAGGATACAGGGAGCTCTGGGTCTTTCCTCTGGAATATATTTTTTATCGTCGACAAAGGGAGACTTGCCACTAATCAAGGCAATATTGTTTCCTTGATCTGAAGTGCGAGGGGGATAACCAAATATGTGGGACAATATGGGGACTAACAAACTAAATGGGGGAATAGGGGTAGGGGCACATGGGAGACTCAAACATCCTTTGTTCAAAGTAATGATGACAAGGCTGACCTGGAAGCAAATGAAACTAACCCATGGGAGAGGGATCATAGCTGTAATATCGGGAATGTAACTACATATGGGAAATACTGAGGGAGGTAACTTGGAATATTGATATCCAATAGATCCAAGGAAGACTCATCGCAGAATACTCTAAACAAAGGCAAATCAGTGGGGGGCCATTGTTGAACTGTAATTAATGGGGTGGCGCCTAAAGACACCATTGTGACACAATTTTGTGGATGTTTAGCGAGCCCAAGAAATTCAATTCTCGATGGTGTTTTCTTTTTTAGAGAGTCTAAAAATAGGAAGAAGACTCTAGTGGGGACTCTTTTTCATTGATAGTATCCTATGTCCGGAAAAGGATAAAAGTGTACATAGGACAGCTCACCCACCATTTTTAGGGGATAGGAGACTTCTTTATCATTGGTAGTCCAAGCAGAATGGAAAAGGTTAAACCTACTCTGAATGGACGGTCATTCAAATACTTTTATGAACATGAGAGAAACCAAGTTTTCTCAATGATCTTTTCTTGATGATAAGGCTAGAAAAGAGGTTAAATACAACCTATAATGATCTTTTTTGTAAATTTTGGTCCCGATGCCCAAGAAAGCATAAAAGGATGCAAAGGGAAACATTCATGGCTGAGTGTGCCAAGGTGATATTTTTCTTGATAGTCTATGTCATCTCAAAAAAGGGATAAAAAAGGTTACATAGATGCCACTTCAAATACTTTAATGAGTGGGAAAAGGAAGTAAGTGCACTCGATGATATTTTCATTCATTTAGGAGTTAGAAAAGATCTTAACAGAAACTCCATAATGGTCAAGCAATAAAGGGGGAAGTTTTTGATATATGGCTGATGGAAAAAATGAAGAACAATAATGGTTTCCCCTTACGAGACAATGGATGGTAGTCAAAATATGGCCAATTGTACAGTATGGATGGAGCAGATGGCTTGTGAACATGCTAATACATACAAATGGAGAGTCACGTGATGGTACACAAATCAAGGTGGATTTAGAGAAGTGGCCCAAAATTTAATGTGAAAACGTGAGACAAGGTCTCATCAAAAGATAGAGGATGAAAAACCAAATCTGATGGTGCAAACAATGTCTCAAATGGACTCTGGATGGTTCTGCAGTACTTGAAAGAAAAAAAAACCCAAGGGGGCCTATAAATAGGGGGAGAGCACATGACATGTGTCATTGTTACTATTCAGTGTTGAGTTGGAGTGGAGGACCCCAGAGCTCTTTCTCCAATTTCTTTCATTCCGAATGGCGATTTTTAGATCCATGACTTGTAGTTAAGAGTGCATGCCAAAACCATCATTTTTAGTGGTTTAGTTTTGTGATTTTCTCACCTAGGGGCCGAGGCCAAATTGAAAGGGTTTTTCAGTCTGGGTCTCATTTTTTGAGGAAAAATTCATGACCTGGGTCATGCTTTTCATCCAAACAGTCACGACCTAGTTACACTTTCCGAGGGGACAGGCGGGACCTGGGTCACAACTATGCATCGAAAAGGCACAACTAAGTCACACATATTCAGCCAAAAGTCGTGAATTGGGTCGCTCAATTTGGCTAAACAGATTGGCAATACGAAGCCAAATCTCTTACACAGGGAGAGTTTGGATGAAATCTATGAGAGGCACTATTATGCCTCTGCTTATCCATCTGGGTCATACATTTTCATATGTGACATTAAGAGTCTCTTGACTCAAGTGGTTGGAGTGATGGTGTTGCTGATCTTGGGGTCACCTGGACCCCACAAGATCTCTAGGGGGAAGCTCCAGATTATGGAGCATGTGATGGAGGGAACCTACTATGGGTGGGCCCATATGTATATGACTGTGGCTCAGTGGGAGCTGAACCATGCTAAGAATATGTGAGGGTATTTCTGTTTCCCTTCCTTTTTGTGCTCCTTCTTCTTTGAGAGGGTGTCGACCCTTCAACCGCACTTGGTAGTGTGGGATGGTGGGCCTCATGAGCCTCATATGTGTCGATGTAGTGAGAAAATGTCCATGAGGGAGGTGGCCTAGTGGGTCATTTCTTTACTCGAGATCCTCTCGCAAAGTGGAGTTAGCTGTCAGTCCTCATTGAGGACTACCCATATGCAGACATGGACTACAAGGGAGATGCAAAGATGCCTTGATCTCCTAGACAGGCTCGGGGACCAGATGGTACATATACATGATGCTTTATGTGTTTACATTCATATATAGTACACTAGCTTAGTGGTATCTAGTTTTATGTTTACAACACATACTGATGATGTACCATGTGTATGTGTAGATGTTGGGCTACGATCACCCGCGGGTTACCAGCAACGGAGGTCGAGGGTGGAGGGGCTAGAATCTCAGGGTATTTTTTAAGCATTATAATATTATACTGAAGTATAGTATTCTAGGCAATTTTTTTGGATTGAAAAAAACATGTTTATAGATATCTAGGCGAATATTAAATATGAAACATAAAATTAACATTGAAATGTGTAAATTTTGGCGAATATTGTGATAAAAAACATATTTTATGTAAATATAGGCAATATTAGACACTAAAAATGACCAAATAGCGGATTTATTTTTTGGAAAAAACCAAAAAAATAACCAATTAGTGAAATTTCGCCACTAATAATTAACCTGGGTTGGATCCATCTTCTTTTGACCCTTGGAGAACATTGCAATCGTGCCATCGTGATATTGAGATCCTATTGGAGGGTGTTACTGATGATGGTTGGAAGCACTTGGATGATGATCTGATTGTTGCTTGCTACCAAACACCTCTTGAGTGGATTCCTATGATGAAGAGGATTGCAGTCACAACAGAGTACGTTTGAGCGGTGGCCTGAGGGGATGCGCTGATGGAGGATGAGGACAAATCCAATGAGGAGGAGGCATCAGAGGAGGAGACAGAGTCAGAGGAAGAGGATGACGTGTCCAAATCTAATTAGCAGCTAGTGGAGATGCCCCTAGTGTAGTTGTGCACTAGGACTTTTTGTATCGCTATATATATTCAGCTAAGAAAGATTAAGGAGCTTCTCATTTTGTACTGAACACTTTATGACATGCTATATATATATATATATA